>JAOXYF010000018.1:9890452-9914547 GCA_028565775.1 Sternarchorhynchus goeldii | reverse complement strand
ACACACACACACACACACACACACACACACACACACACACACACACACACACACACACACACACACACACAGTTACTCCCCAGTCCTTCTAAAATCCCCCCTGTAAAGGATTATTGTTTCTCATGTATTAAAACAAGAAATAATGACAATCATCAAAAGAAAAATGCATTTTGTTCAGTTTATTTGTGCACTAGCATTTTGTTTTAAACGAACGGTTTGCTTTAACAGTCCCTTCATTATTTACTGCAACATAATGTCATTATAATGACATTGTCCCATTGGAGTCTGGTTAAGAATTTTTAATAGAGGCTCATTCTCCGTCATTGCACAAGTAGGAAAAGATGAGAATAAGGTTTAGTCTACTGTAGTAAGTCTACTGGTGAGAAAGACATGGAAATAACAGAGAAGATCTGTGACCACCAGTGGTCCATCTGACATCCTTTCGTTTCTTTGCTGGACACAGCAGAGGCCACTTATCGACATTTTCTGAATATGATATAGGTTTTCATTCCCATTTAATCTTATCCAGACATTACTGGTGCATTAAAAATACACTGTATGTGATTCATTTAGGTCATTAAAAATTATAAGTTGAAACTTTCATCTTAAGTACCTTTTTCCCTTCTCCATAAATGAGGGGGAATTTGAGGTCATCTTCCACAATAGTCTTATATGCCCTGCAATTACAGTAATTAAAGTATGTTATCAGTGAGACATTCAAGAGAAGTACAAAATCCAGGGAAGTTAGCTCTAAAGTTACAAAATAATCAAGTATGAAATGTTTTCAATGTAATATCCCATGTTGCACTGATAATAATGCCAAACTATACTCACCACCCAGTCATAGTGTGGTCTCTAAAGAGCATCTTCTTGCCCAGCTCCTTGTGTTGGATACGCCGTGGGAACTCAATATGTGTGAACTCATTACCAAGCAATTCTGGTTTAAGGAAGCCCTGTACACAAAATGAAATAGCGTGTTATTGAAAGTCACGTGAAAAGGTAATATGATAGTGACATAGAGTCAAATATCAACAAGAAAGGAATCCCTAACCTGCTCTCTGGCACCAAGACAAAGTTTTGACTGTGCAGAAATCATATCTCGTAAACTGTCCTCAACACAGTCTGTGCTGTGAGGGTTTGCTACACCACTACATATTGTGGGTATTTTCTCCCTTGGAAAGTTACTCAGTAATGAATGATCTGATGGATTCCCATTCAGTACATTAAATATTTTGTATTAAGCATTATTTACCTATTCAAAAAAGTCAGTGGTTTTGCTTATTTGTGAGCAGTTAAACAATGTTAGCGTTAGGGTCTGAGGAGAGAGGATGTGTGTTAGAGTTAGGGTTAGGGTCTGAGGAGAGAGGATGTGTGTTAGAGTTAGGGTTAGGGTCTGAGGAGAGAGGATTGTGTTAGGGTTAGGGTTAGGGTCTGAGGAGAGAGGATTGTGTTAGGGTTAGGGTTAGCCTTAGGGTTAGGGTCTGACAAGAGAGGATGTGTGTTAGAGTTAGGGTTAACGTTAACTTTAGGGACTGAGGAGAGAGGATGTGCTGCAGGTGAGGAACACTCACCAGGTACTGCAGCCTCTGGCGCTCACTCTCTGGGGTGAACTCAGTGGACATGGGAACCACCTCATTATCACGGATGATTATGGCTCTGAACGGAAACAAAGTTCATGCTTAGGACATTAACTCGAGGGGAAAAAAAGTGCCTTTTTAAGCAGTAAAGGTTGATAATATTGTAATTGCTCATTCTGTAGTGTCTTTACCTGCTGTCTCCCGCGTTTGCTACATAGAGTTTCCCCATCAAATGCACAGCAGTCAAGGCACAACATCCCCCAGAAATGCTGTAAGATGCTTTCTCTTTCTCAATGAGATCATCCTGCATAACACACCAGAATGTCATACATCATCACTGCGCAAGTCTGCATAAGTGCTTGGACTTTTCAGTTCTTTTTGGCTCTAAAGTTTAGTACATTGAATTTGAATTAAAAACCGTGACAACGAAAGTAAATGGAACAATGACGTATTTCATCTGAAGTTGTGAATGTCCATATTACTGGAGCCTTATAAGAATTGCATCTCTTTGTCCTCATAATTTATGGAGATCAAGATTAATTGGACAGTTGGCTACTCTATTGTTTATTGGCCAGCTATATGGCAGTTCATGTACAAGGAAACTAACAAAGGGTCTCTAGTTGATCTTAGATGTGGTGTTTGTGTTAGAGGTCTGTTTCTATTGTTTCTCAATATGAAATCCAAAGAAGGTGTTGTGTGAATAAATTAGACACATAGCCAAAACATCAGATGGGTCAAAATCTACTATTTGCTAAATTATTAAGTAAAAATGTTCTTGTGAGCTTATCAATAGCAAATAACCTCATGGACTATGGTAGTGGATGAACAAAGAACTCTTTCAGTCATGTGGGAAACCCCTTTTGAGTTGGTGAACATTAGAGTCTTCAGAATGTAGGCAAAGATGTTTGCTTATTTGATGCCTGTTAAAGACAGAATATGAATAAACAGGATATAACAAATTAAAGCTTAAACTGTGATAAAGTATGTTTGAACTAGCATAGAGTGGCCAGACACGCACAGCTTTACCAGATTAGGTGTCAGACTTCGGACTTAACAAATAAAGATCAGCATCTTAACATTTGGTGCTTATAAATACTGGTTCAATGGCAAACACCTTAAATCCGAAATCCCATAGTCTTACCATCTGTTTGAAGGCATTCTCTATGATGCCCACTACCAGGCTTTCCAGACTGACCACCTTCTCCATGTGGAACCGAGCTATGGGATCTCCGGAGGCGTCGGGTTCTTCTGTGTCCAGGCAGGCTCCCTTCTTGTGATCAGGCTGGTAAGGGCTCCCGTTCTTGGCCAAGCAAATAGGGGGCGGACTGCTCGGGTTCTCCAGAATATGAGCCACTTCGCACAGCCGATCTCGGATGAGCCGCTGGAGGAGCCTGGAGGCCATGAGAGCGGCCCCAGAGCCAGCATGACCATCAAATACGCCCCAGAAGAGCATGGGAAGGCCTGTGGTGTCCTGGGAGAGAACGAGAACAGGAGAATGAAGGGATATATATACACATGCTAATTGCCTGCTAATTGTTTGACCTCAATGGACATATCAACTCAATACGTCCAAGAATTCAAGTCAAGGTATCCTTCTTTGACTACATCTATGTGCACAGTTTACCTGGAACTGTGTGTGCACTTGTGTATGTATGCTCATGCATGTGTGTTTACGCACGTGTGCACACACTCATGCATGTGTGTTTACGCACGTGTGCACACACTCATGCATGTGTGTTTGCGCGCATGTGCACACACTCATGCATGTGTGTTTGCGCGCATGTGCACACACTCATGCATGTTTGCGCGCGTGTGCACACACTCATGCATGTGTGTTTGCGCACGTGTGCACGCACTCATGCATGTTTGCGCGCGTGTGCACACACTCATGCATGTGTGTTTGCGCGTGTGTGTGCACGCACTCATGCATGTGTTTGCATCTGTGCTGATGATGTAACCAGTCAAAGATGATTTGCTTCTTGGAGTCTTGGTTCCTCTTAAAGCTTCTTCCTTATACTCTTAGAGCCTTAGGCTTGTTCACTGGGGCTTAATCCATGATGTCTGTAAAGTTACTTTTTAACAACAACAAAAAAAGTTCTACATAAGTAAATTTGACTTGACTTGACTCACCCCACTGTCCTCCAGCTGCACAGAGGCACGTTGCTGTTTGCCACTGGGCTTCTTCACATACAGTACTTCACATGAGGCCTGGTCCTCATTTAGCATGCTCTTCCCTGCATTTATCACCCTGTAAAGAGGGACAAAGAGGGAGAGTAAGATTCTTTGATTTCTATCTCTATGATATTTCTATTAACACTTGAGAATTGCTCTAGAATAATTGCCAAGAGCAATCTGCAAGTAATCTGTCTAAAGCCTCAATCAGAGGGTTTCTGAATGCCAGGGCTGCCGCTGGAGTTAGATTGGAGTTGATTAAGACGTGAAATACATATTTTACAAAAACCCTACAGGCCTACTCAGTAAGACCACCGTATGCCAGTAAGATGTGGGAGTGTTTCATCCCTGTGGTGAGACAAAACCTCCGCATGAAAATATATAGGATTTTAAATATAGATCTCACAGAACAATTTAAAGAAGTGTCATAAGACTGACCTTTTTAGACTTGATAAAGACATGACCTGTGATATGGTAAATAAAGCTTAATGCCCTTTGAGTATGGCTGCACATCAGCATGACCTCACAAATACGATGTTTGGCAAATACTGAAAATGATATCAGTACGCAGGTCAGAACTGCTCGATAGTTCACTGACATCATGATTCATCTTATCTGAAGGGAAATTTAAATCATTGTATGTAGGCAGGTTATAAAGATGAGTTCAGTGTTCTGATTGTTTGCTTTAGACTCTGTGTCTAGTGTTCAGGCTGTGTTCTCTGTGTTCAGGCTGTGTTCTGTGCAATGAGTGCATAATATGCTCTTTATAACCAATAACTTTCCAGATTTCATAAAATTTGATTTTATATTATGCATTTGGTTTCCAAGTTAACTGACAATTATCACACATTTGTATCACCAAAAAGTTTACTAATCAGATATGAACTCAAATGTTTATTAATTAAAGACATGTGGGTTGAATACAGATGGGACTATGACAGAGGCTTACTGGCAGCCAGATGCAAGCTGTGGTAAAAGAGGAAGCACTACCTTTGTCCATGAGTTCCTCTTCTCAAGTCACCAGAACTGTTTTTCATCTAAAACAGTGCTATTTCTGCAACCTGAGGTTCTCTTGCAACGTAACCCTAACCCTAACCCTATTTTTCTTTGGAACACCAGCCACATCGAAGGCACAATTTACTTCCTTTCATCTGAAGGTATACAATTTGTGCACTTGTAGGGCATTTTTGTCTGAATGAAGTGGTGTAAGACTAATCACATAAATCAGCTGATTCAAGATGAGTCGTATCACTAGGATCATATTCTGGTCTACTTATTTGAACACTGCATCAGAATTATAAACAAATGCAATTTAACCACTGTAAGGTATTAAGGCATCCTTGGTCATCCCTGGGCCTTCTGGACAGAACTGTGCCAGAGGTCTAAGGAGTTTGCAGAGAGTTATGAAGTGTCCAGGGCTGGCAGTCCTTCTGAACTAGACTGATAATGAAAGGATCATGTTTCATATCAATGGTCTAGGTCACATTACGTGCTCCATTAACATAGTGCAACTGGTAACTGCAGGGCAGCATCACGCAAACCTTTATTGTAGACCCCTTCAGATTCCTGGATGCTTCTGATCTGAAGATATCTCTAGTGTTAATTCTAGAGCATCCAAAAACCTTGCTCATTTCAAAAGCATGTAGCTGGTACTGATTTCTGTACCTATGATGTATCCCTCTTTCAGTTTGTTGGATCTATCCTTAGGAGACATCTGTCTTTCTCTCACTCTCTCCTTTCTTTCTTTCTTTCTTTCTTTCTTTCTTTCTTTCTTTCTTTCTCCAGCCTCTAGACTTAATACATCCTCTGTCAATATTAAATTTGCCTGCTCACTTGCCTTCTTGTCTTATTTTCTTGGCAGAACTGAACTGCTATCCAGAACTGAATTACAGAATCTTTCAGAAAATGTAGACCAAGTCTTTTTGGTCTAGACACAGCTGAGCTCAAATTCTAGAACTCTAGAACCTGTACTGATTGATTTTAGACCTTTGGGTTAAACTGCACAGACATTAGCTGTTTTCATTAACACCGGGGTGAGGAACAGCATCAAGAAGAGCCAGATGGTTGCTGCAATATTAGTAAACACTATTAGTAAACACTGCAGGATCATTATAGCTTCTGTTATTATTAAATCACCTTTTGCAGGGCAGATAACACTAGTACAATAGAGAAAGACAACAGAAGGCAAGAGGACTGGAAAAACCTGGTGAGTATGCTTTTTTTCCCCTAGAATACCACTGAAAAGAATTCCTAGAATGGCATCTCAGTTTTGCATCATAAATGTTCTGGCTCAAACTTCCTTCTGTTGACTGAGAAATGAATAAACAAAACCTATCAAACAGACAAACAAACAAAAAGGAATAAAACTTTTTCTAAAGGTCGTGCTAGAAAAAAACACCCAAAATATTCAGTGGATCATGGATGGATCAGTGTGTGGAGCATATAAAGTGGAGACCCAGCTATATCACTCAAATAAACCAAAACCATTATCTATTCCTTTAGTCCCCATGACATTCCTGCAAACATGTGATGCAGCCTTGATCTGGTGTCAACTGGAGAGGTTCAAGTCCTTGAGGTCTACCCTGCAGTTTAGTTCCAACAGATCATCAGGTTGTTTCAAAATCATGAAAACTGACTGCTGGAGCCAGCTATGCTACAAGAAGTGTGTTGATATGTGATTTCATGACTGCGCAAACACATTTTCTGTCCATACATTTGTTTGTAGGGCCACTAGTCCTAGTCCAGTGACTGCTGCAGCTCTGAAAATGACTCCTGCATGTGCAGTATTCCTGCTTGCATACACACATACACATGATTCACAAGCAGCGATCCAGGCATTATGCCAAAGCTCCAATGTTCTTGGACAAAATCAGTTATTTAATAAGAATAAAAGCGGCAGGACCACAGAGGGTACTGAGCCTTCAAAGAAAGCTTGGAGCTAATGTTGGACAGGTGATCCCCATAAACACAAGTAGTGAGAGAACAATAGGGGAAGCATGTCTATGGTGGCCCCATGGTGGTACTGTGGTGGACATGGTAACCTCTGCGTCATTTGTCCTAAGTTATGTGCCTTCTAAGAGCTGAGTCAGTATTATAAAACAAGGATAAAAACATGCTTATTCAGTTGCTCTGGACAGACTCGCTGTCGTTTTTAAGTGGGGCAGGGCACCGATGCTGCGAAGCCCAGCTATGACAACAAGGGCTGCACTTGTGGCTGTAATTACTGTCATTTCCTGTACATGATGTTGTTTTCACACTCTGCTCAGTACGTCATGGTGTATGGGCATGTATGAGTGTATGTGTGTGTGTGTGTGTGTGAGAAAGTGCCTATCATGTCACAGTTATCTGTCACACAGCCTATCAGTAACTTGCTTGAATGATAAAATACATTCTTTGTTTGCTTAACACAGCAGACTGTCTCGCTTTTAAGTGAGTTCTGACCTCAACAGAGCTTAGTGCTCATACCCTTATACCCTGTGTCTATTTTAAAAAGAATGAATTAACCTCAGGCTATGTGGAATATTATAAATATTGCTCAGATCTCTCTCTACCTCTCTACTTCTCGCTCTCTTACCCATAGGCTGACATATTATTTCTCTTGCTGTAGTCTCTATAGCATCAAACCAGTTCACTGAGCAGCCCCTCTATCAGAAACATTCCTCTGTCAGAAACATCCCTCTGTCAGTAAGCATTGCGCTGTATTTGTGTCCAACAGTGTTGTTGGACTTGTCAAATGTTACTGCTGAGCTACGAGTGTGTGGTCCAACAACTGAAAATATCCAGCCAAGAAGAGTCGTGTGGTCAGAATCTGCTGAACTGATGAAAAGCTATAGGCTTGCTAACACAAACTGCATAGAAACAGATGCACAACTGGGTAAGGCTGAAGTCTCTAGGAAAACACCTACAGTGTTAGTGTGGTATGGTGGTTAGTGTGCTCCATAAGGGTAGTGAATGTTCTACATACTCCGGGCTCAGTGACATGACACTTGCATCCAACTCCAAATATATTCAGTTTTTGAAATCCTCACAGCAAAAGCTTAGGTTTCACATGTGAATAAGGAAGGTGTGTAATATAAGAGAAAGCTTCATTGTTTGTGAAGTTTACCCATGGTCAATTTTCAGTCCAGTCCTCAGGGAACCCCAGACAATTTCCACACACCTGAGCCAGTCAGCCAGCCAGCCAGCCAGCCAATCAGTGTGGTAGAGCTCTTTGGTGATCTTCTTTACAAGGACATACTCAGAATTAAACAACAATGCAGATCAACACTCAGTTTAGTTCAAAAGTCAGGCAGAAACAAATGATCATTTCAACTCTCCTGTTTGGCTGTCAAGAGCTAGCTTTTAGAAACCATGATGAGTGAATCTGTTAACAAGGGAGATTATGAAGAACCTGTTAACAAGGGAGATGGAGAGTTTTAGCCAAGTATGATGTACTTAGCCTTTAACTTCCCTTCAACCTCTGTGCTTTTGGTATGTCCTATTACATTCAGAATGATTTCATCCCTGCCATTACAGCCACTGTCGTTGATGAAATCAAAAATTATATTCAAAGTGCTCCCTTTTTTGCATGACATGTGGATGAGACAAATGCACCACTGTCAGGGATAGTTCATTTATTGTATTTTTTTAATATTTCAATGAGGGTGAGAAGCCCGGTCCAAGTGTTCTGTGTGTTTAAATTAACACACACAGGGTTACAAGTACAAAGAAAAATGTGTGTAGCCAAACACATGGTGGAGCTGCCATCATGGCTTCCTCTCTGAATGGACTTCAGGCAAAAGGTAAAGAAACTGCCTCAAATGCAATGTTTGTACACTGCTATGCACACATATTTAACCTGGCATTATCCCAGGGGGCAAAATGCTTGTGTGATGTAACACTTTGGGTTTTATCAGGATATTGGAGGATTTTGAGTTTGTTTTTATGTTGAATACATAGGAACAGGTCTTAAAAACACAGAATCAAGAGTATTCTTACTTTCACAAATATGTCAGAGGATGCTTTCAAAACTCTGTAAGCAAAAGCAGCAAATTTCACATCACATCCTCAAAATAAAACAAAGATAAAGCATCAGCATCTGTAACAGCTGGCTGCAGGACACTCATAGGAAATCTGTACATGGACAATCTGTACATCTTAGACAATCTTAGCAAGCAGATTTCTCAGTGTTTTTCCAATTTGGAAAGTATACACTTTCTTGAACTAATCCAACCAAGCAAATTTGATTAAATAAGTCTGGTGTTTCCTGAGGAGGCATTCCAAAAATTGCTATTAAAAACTTGTTTAAATGTTATGGCCATTTTCGATGCAGGGAGACTGAAATCTGAGCTCCAAGGTCTATACGCAGATCATGACCTTTAGGTCAACAGGGGAATGTTGTCTGACTTCTTAGAATTTTTACAGACATGCAGTTGGATAAAGCAATGCATCAGCTATACAAACAGATCTCTTTAACAGCAACAACTGGATCTACATCAGGAGGGTTAGACACCAGCTTCTCCTGCTTAAAACGAGTCATTCAGTCACAACACAATGGGCCAGAACTTTACACTCCTGGCTGTTGATGGGAAAACGGTTAAGTTCCTGATGGTATGACAGACCAGTTTGTAGAAAAAGAAAGGAGGGCACAACTCAACAAATGTAATCATTGACTGATTTTATGATGGACACCTAAACTGTTTCAAAGACCACCAGCTGCCACATGTTGGAGAACAGTGAAATAATAAACAGACCATCAGCATTAAAGAGGAACACTGCATAAAAATGGGCAATTCCAAGATGGTGGCTTTGGCATAAAAAACTAACAAAGGAGAATAAACAACTCTAATCAAATACTACCATTTATTTACCATAATCTCAGGCATGTCAATGCAAACATATGTTTGTATGTAATGTGTGCCCATTGATTATCTACACGATTTAATCCCTGTAAACAGAGTAGTGCTGTTCTGGAGATACAGTATCCCAAGAGAAACATAAGTTCTTCGTAACAGGTGGCAGATTCATTCATTTTTCACCATGAATAACTGAAAAGCTAGTTTTCTTTGATCTTGTTGTTAGACTACGAGGAAATGCAGTTTCGCACTCTAGACAACGAAAACTGTGTGACGTGATTCTATATTACACTTGCGTTTCCTTTGTGGGGAGGTGGAGAGAGGATGTGTCTTGTGAGATGAGTATTGTGTGAGCACTGTGCAATCACATTAGAACAAAGGACAAGGTTTACAGACACAGGGGAACGTTTATTGTTCACCCCTAAGAAAATCCATCTATGCCGCAGTTTAAACGAACTTCGCAATAAATCATTATTTACGCAAGACTGCTGTAGACTGTAGCATACGTCACTACTGAACACTGAGAGATGGTGCACAAAGCTTAAAGTATGACGTCCTAACGCAGTCAACTGGGATGTTTGCCCTTGGCTAAATATGTCGTACAGCATCGCTGAACAGCATTCTGCGATCTTATCAAATTGAATAAATATCAGATTGAATAAACCGAAACAATGAAGCATAATGAAAGATGTTCCAACACCAGAAATAAACTAGCCGATTCCTTTAAGCATGGTTATTTAAGAAACTGTGACTCACTCTGCGTATCCCGTTCGCCACGGCAGTCTGATATCCCGTCTCAGTGTGATCACCGGTCTGGAAGCATGTTCGGTCGAGTACTGCAGCAGCTCCGGTGTCAGGTCTAAAAACTCAGGGCGGCTATACGGGAAACGCGGAGGCAATCCATCCGTTCCACAGTTCTGTGCGTTCGCTGATCCGTGCTGGTGGTGATGATGGTGGCCGTGAGGAATGATTCCTCCCACCAGCGAAGACATGGCATTTTTAACTTTGCTAATCATTGCGGTAAAATACTATAGCATGAATTGCTCGCAGAACTAATTCATGAAATCATGAGCATCAAAAGCAAAATAAACCAGCGGAGGTGAGACGCGATGCAGGAAGCAATCGCTTCTGACCCCATGTGACGTTTTGACACACAATGTTTTCCTCATAGCGAAAAAATATGAGCTACCGACTGAATGTATATCATCCGCGAAGCGATAGAGTGGCACGGGAGTGCAGCCTGACAGGTAGGCGTGGGAAATCTGTAGACTACGTCGGTACAGCGAATGCAACGTCGACTTCGAAGTCTATGGGTTTACTAAATCAGGGGAGGGCGTATTGTGGATAGGGTAGCAACTGCATTCCACAATAGACGTGGTGCTGACAATATTAATAATAATAATAATAATAATAATAATAATAATAATAATAATAATAATAATAATAATAATGACCGTATCAGTCAGTCTGAAAGCTTGATCATCTTTTTGTAAAATAAATAAATAAATAAAAAATCATACGTTTATTTCGTTGAGAATAGATGTCCTACTATAATTCTTGCTTTAAGATAAAATAAAATTAAATTAAATTAAATTTAAAAAACGTCGAGGGCATTTGTGAGTTTTAGTCACTGGCAATCAGTGGATGTGAAGCCTGACGTAGCGATGCTCTCATAACGAAAAACGTCCCTGCGTTAGAATAAGTCCTTTGATTCAAGCTTCCACTGATGTAGCACTGATGGAGTGACATGAGTGAAGCCCCAGGAGATGCTTCTCTAAAGACTGTGTTTAAGACTCATTTTTCCTCTTCATTCTCCTAACAGTTCAGAGTCACATTCTTCATCTGAGTCAGAGCAGCTCTTAAACTGTCACTGTTCTTTGAACTCCCCAAGGTGACTCTTATAAAGTAGGTTTTATCTCCATTGTCTTAAACAAAGGGGAGCATATCTACAGTGCCATGTGATGCTTCATCCCTGTGATCATAACGATGTAACAATCCTGTAACAAAAGATTTTTGTGACTGGTTGTGTAAAGAGGTTACATTTCCGATGTGTCAAGAAGCCTACAAATCACCATTCATGCTCAAGTTTGCTATTTATGTCAGTTCTAGATTCACCTTCTTCTGTCTTTTAGCCCTGAAAAAGCCCCACCTAGTTCGTGATAAAGGAAGGGTAGAGTTCTAATTCAAACATGACGCCATTTCTTAAACATGCTCACTGGGGCAAAACTGAATCTTCTTGATTCCCAACAAAGAAACCTCACCAGACCAAAAGAAATAACCCATTCAGGATGCAGATGTGATGTGACAAACTATGGTTAATCAGGGCTATTTTTCTCTGAGCCTCTCTTACCAGAGGTGGGGTGGCTGTTGGAGCCTACTGCTTAAAGGCAATAATCTTAAAGAATCTCCAGATATTCTTCGGTTTTCTTATCAAGATGACGTATATAACAATAGATGATTGTGCTGCGCATCTTGACATTTGCACATAATGTTCACTGGAGTCTATTTTTGTGAGCCTCAGTCAATAGGGTCACTGTGTGAAAAAAGGACAGAATAAAAATATCAGGAATATTTTGGTTTGTGCTGATAGGGCCTCTGTGCGACCTCAGCATGCTGGAAGTCCCACAGTTGTCATGTCATTCTACCACTCGTGAATATTACAGTGCGTTTAGTGTGAACAGTAAAGAGAGAAATACAACTGTGAGGCACACCTGAAACTAACATTCAAATGGGTCGATTCCTCTCGCTGCACTTCTTTTTCAACATGTGATTTTCTCATCTGGGGATTATAGGGAAATTACAGTATCCATTATATAAGGGAAATTACAGTATCCACTGTATAAGGGAAATTACAGTATCCATTATATAAGGGAAATTACAGTTTTCTCACAGCATTCTAGACTAACCCTGCCATAAGTTTCCACTGACGATCTGAGTGCAGCAAGTCTTACAGCACATAAAAGAGAATATATTCCTATATAGAAATACCTATGAAATACCTATGACACACATCTGTTTCAGGTTAATATTTTTTCTTAAATGACTATGCTTAATCTCAATCAATCATGCTTTAATCTGAAACATGCTATCTTCTAATTCCATCGCAATAGTCCCAGCATCTATCAGGGCCATAACTATGATTATTAAAGTATCTGAAGCATTTGAAGGATCCAGCCTCGAGTTTGGTTTGAAAGTTCTACTCCAGGTTTGAGCTCTAAGCTTTGTTGTAGGCAGGCCATTTTCGAAACGACCAACTGCTTTTGCAGTGTTAGTGTCAGTCCTGCTGTGTGTATGCTTACAATTTGTTCAGGACTGAAATCTGGTTTACCAGATGTAGCAATGCTTGACTGACACTTTTATGTATGTGTACTGGCTGTTGATGACAATTCATAAGGACTTTGTTTCATTTGTTTGTTTGTTTGTTTCATTTACCACTAATTGTTACCGTAACAACTTTCAAACGTAATACAATCAGTATGCTCATTCTTAAAAGTCTGCAGCCAGACTGTTACTGCAGTAAAGCTGAAGGCATCTGGAGTGACAATTCTGCCATCTACAGGTTGGAAGAGTGTCCAAGGACCAAAAAATGAGCATAACTTTGGAGATTTCAGAGTGTAGTTAAGATCAGAATATTCTTTCTAACACACCTCATGAAGGGCTTTAAATGGATGAGTATTATACCATTATAGTAATTAAACCAATGTTGTGACCTCCTCAAGACTGGAACTGGGTATTTCTGCTATAAGGGTTTATATAGTCAGGTTTTGAATCCAAAGCTGTCAGAGCCAGTAGGATGAAAAGGCCCCGTGATCAGAAGGGTGCTGTCATATTGCTAATACATTTCATGTTGTGAGGTAATGTGTGTACAGTGACAATTTTTGCTGATTTGTCTATACGTGAGGATATTACATTTGAAATGAAGTAATGACTATGAAGATCATGTGTGCAGCGTCATCTTTGACACAAGGATATATACTTGCATAACTGTGTAAGAATTACAAAACGTATTAATTCTTTTAGTTTAGGGAACCAAAAGCAACGGACAGTAGGCAGTTCAGCTGTGTGTGCTGTTATCTATAACCAATGAGGAGATATAACCAATATAACCAATGAGGAGATATAACAATGAGGAGAATATGTCAAGCAGTTTATGTCAAAATGCACAACACTGGTAAGACTCAAGAACAGCAAAGTTATAGACTATTTTCCTAATGATATATAAAGCCTATAGAGATTTGGAACATCAGAAAGATGGAAACAGGAAGATGTTAAGAAAAAAAGAACTGCTCATGAGCCAAGACATATGAGCACATACGAGCCCATCTGTGACACATGGTGTCATTGGCGTGAAGACCTGCTGGTGGAGATGACTCACTTGACTCTGCTGATGTTGCGATTACTAATGTTTACAGGGGACAGCAGTGAGACACATTCTGAAGCATATAGGCGATCGTGCAGGAATAGTGCATTCCATATGACAGGAAGCGATGGAGCGTGAAGTAAACACAGGGACATGACAAAAGGAAGTAATCCATGTACTGAAACTATCGTGGCCGAAACAGAGATGCATAACAAAAAAACAGGTGCGTAGGTGGCGCTTGAGACAACACCGAAACCCTAAACAAGCGCAAAGAAAAAAACTTCATATCAACATAAACAAGTCGTACTGAATCCTAAACCACAACGTATGTATTACAGTAAGAAGCAGTATGAGGTCAGCGTGTGCAGATTTGGACATGTATTTCGATTAATGTTCTTTGGCTATGCCTACTCTATAATTATAACGTGTCAGCACTGCGCATATTTTCCACGCATGTATGCACATACGGCCGTATCACAGGCGTGGCAGAGTATCAGCATAAACACGACTGCTATTTTTAAAAGATAATCTAAATTTATCAAATAACTTTTGGTCCCTGAAATGCTTTTCTGTATGGTTTAATTATACTTTAATTGCTTTCCTGTATGGTTTAATTATACTTTAATTGAAGCTAACATTCTGCTCTTTAACCATTGTCTAATTTCGAACCTTTTATGTTGTGTACTACAAACTATATACACCGGCCACGTGCAGACCAAACTGTGCTCTGCAATAGAATGTATATACTTGTGTATACGGTCTACTTGCTCTGCATTTTGTTAACCTTTGTTTTAAAGGACTTCTTTAAAACAAAAACGCGAATAACTATTTTACACCAAAAGAGGGCGCCATTGCACAATACATGAAACTGAAATGCAGTTTAGCAAAAGCATATTTTAATGACGCTGCTGTTGCATTCAGCACACACCACCCCCACCCCACCTTTATACCCCCCACCGGAACTGAACAGCCACTTGAAAACAATAATCTTCGAGTACGATTACACTTTAATGAATATCATTGCACTGACGCTCGTAAGTATTATTTACGTTTAGTACCAGTGACTCTTACAGACATACAAAGGTTTATTAAATCCTTCTAGTATCTTAGGGTTCAGTAAAGGTTTCTCACAAATGAAAATATGGTAAATCATAGGACTGGGGATCCCTGAGAGCCAATGGCTTTCCAAGTGACTGTTCAAAATGCAATATTGTCAAAGCATAGGAAACACTTTACATATTATTATTATTATTATTATTATTATTATTATTATTATTATTATTATTAATAATAATAATAATAATAACAATAATAATAATAACAATAACAATAACAATAACAATAATAATAATAATAAGCATTGTTTTATTATTACTATGTAAAGTATTATTGTTATAAGTATTAATAATTAACAACAACAATAATATATTGATATTATAATATAATAATAACAACAACAATAATAACAATAATTTTCTTCAACTCTCCACAGCCTTATGTTTCCTCAGCATGATGAAGTCCTAGTAACATGATTAATGCAGAGTTTGTAATTAGACTGAGTGCCTCAACAGTCAAGCATGTCGTCATGTCCCGATCATCATGATACTTGTCATTTGCCACATGCCCAATTACAGTATGCTAAATTGCTTCATTACATATGCAACAGAGGAAATCAGTATCATATGGTTTTTCTAAATTTAACTGCTTTCTTTCTGATAGGGCTGTTCCCCTCCACTTTTCAGTCTCAATTATACTGTTAGATTAATGCATGCTTTCATTAAATATTCAAGAGCCTCTTACCCTTCCATAAGGACAGGAGCCTAGAGGCACTGGACCAAACAATGAACAGAAAGCAACAAAATGTGCTGGATTTATGACAGCTACACGTGACAGTTACCTGCATCCTATGAGAGAAAATGTAATGGCTGACATGTACTGGCCTCTCTAAGATGTTGTTCCTTACACATTGGTTATAACTGTCATTGTAACCTTTTAATAGTACTGATATGCACAACAGATAATAAATAAAACAAACATCATATGTTTTAATATATCTCTACCTACTACTTCTGGTAGGGATGCAAATATTCGAAACTGTGTGTGTTTGATAGAGATAGAGAGTGAAACAGTGTCAGTGTAGGAGAGAGATAGAGAGGGAAAAAGAAAGAGTCGGAGAGAATGAGAGAGAGAAAGAGAGAGGAAAAAGAGAGAAAAAGAAAGAGAGAAGGTGGAAGTAATGGTCTCTGGTCAGAGCTGTATCAATTATTCAGCAGGGACTATAGTAAATGGTCACATAATGCAACAGGTCTCTCTCTCTTTCCCCTTCTCTTATACCACTTATCTTTTTTCAGCACATATAAAGCCATCATCTTTACGTTTGTGGAAATGGAAAAGACAAGCACAGGTTCAACTGGAGGACACTGTTTTCTTTTTTCTTAATGCCTCATTACTTTCAGTGGTGCTTTTTGACATAAGCTGATATGGGAGCCTGGGAAAATGATGACTGTTTTTTATTTAATCCATTTTACTAAATGAGCAGAGGTTGTAAATAGTTTAATACAACCTCACATTCTTGCAGTGACCTGCTAAATGCCATAAATGTAAATGTGAATTCTGTATGTCATTAATCTGTCAACACATAATCAACTGAGCCCTGACAATTTGTCCTTCAAGACAGCGAGAATGTCACTTTACCCCTCTATAAGAAACCAAAAGTTATGTCCATCATGGCTTAGTCTTCAGCAAAGATGGAAGATCCTCCTGACAGCATCACTAAGCTGCCGTGTGCAGTCTAGATTTCATTGTTATATGTACCATGTGACATCGTGCAACTATGGAAACTAAGCAATGTTTTGAACAGGAAGTATTTTTTTAATGAACATCCTTATGTGAAGAGTGCAGGTTAATTTCCAGGTGATGTTTTAAAATCTCACTGTCCTCATCAGATGTGAGGTAGTGCTGAATGCCTCTCTGTGGAAGCAGGATCTCATAAGTGACTTATTGGACACTGCCCCACAATCACTGCCGATTTCTCCATCAAGGATGCCCACATCCTTAAGGGCTGTTTCTGGGTGTGCAGTCCTCCACTTTTGTGAATCATAGCTTGGCAGGTGAAGATGAAGCTCCTTCTGAGCAATGGTTCCATAACGTAATGATACGGGCTGTCATCCATCAGTGGTAAAGCAGGAAAGATTGGCCCCTGATTCAAGATCCTCCCTCAACATTCATCTTTCTGCTCTGTCCCATAAGACTCAAAAGTTAGGCAAAAGGACATGATGCTAAGAACTGTAGTTCAGAGCCAATGTTGTAGACTTTAATCTGACTGAAGATCAATTAATAAAAGTTAGAAAACTCAATTACTTACGTGTTCATGTGCGACACAGAAATGAAATAACTTCATACTTAGCATAGCTCTGATTTTAATACTTTGTGTAAGTAAACTAGGTGTTTATTTAAATTTGGCCATGGTAGAGAGGAGGATACTATATGCTAGAAGACTATTTTCCTTTGGTCATTAAAGGTGAACGCTAGCATGAACCATCAGCGAGCTGGAGCAATCTCAGGCGCTATTGATTACTCCATATTACTTTTGCCTTATGGAGGTAAAAAGGTCGAGGAGGCAGATGTAATGATATTACCAAAATGGAAACCTTTTCAAAGCAAGAGCTAATGGTCTAGGCGGTGCTAGGTGAAGAGAGGGCTCAGCAGTTAGGAAAATAACAGAACATTGCGTGTTCTTGTTTTAACTGCAGATCCTGTAGAGATCTCAGGACATTTTTTTAAGTTTCAATCCTCCCCTCAAAAAGGGAAATACGTTTTTCTTCCGTGTGGCCTTCATCTTCACCTGTTCTGTTAATGGACTTGTACAAAGTTTATCACTGGTAACTGTGCTGATTCTGAGACAGCAGTTTTTATATCCAAGCTGAAAGGACTTTTTTCATAATTTATTATTAACGATTTCCTTTCCATGCGCAGGTCTATTCGTTCTTATTAGGACAAGCAAGACGTTATCGAGATAACCACTGAGGGGTGCCATTTTACTACATAACAGGAGAAGCGCACGCATTTCCCCAGTGTTTCGTTCAGATGCTTGAAGAGCTGAACACTTCAGAAGAGAGAAGTCGAGAACCCTGCCTTCCGGTCTCAACAGAACTCCGGCTACAACATTTCTAACACGTCGCTTCCGTAGATGACTCGAACAGCTAAAACCACACTCTCAGTACCAGACGAGAGGACGGAAATGGATAAAGGGATTTTGCGTAATTGAACCCTCTATCACATAATTGGGACCGAAGAGCTGGTCGTAATTGGTCATCCAAAGTCGCGCTCTCATCCGGCGGGGAAGTTTGGAGGCAGCGCACGCCGTCTAAGGAACTTTGCCAAGGCTCGAGTGCGGGAAGGAACTTTGCCAAGGCGGAGCGTGGAAGTCTAATTTTAGATAAAATTTTGACTAATGAAATGCAGGTATAGAAAGAAAGAAATAAGATACACACCCCGTTTCACCTGTATGTGATGCTTATCTTGGGAACGTTTCTGCGCAAAGGAATTGATCAACCTTTGACACTGTCTGGTTTTTTTCTTTGACAATGGAACGCAAATGAGACGGCTATTTCCACAATTTTATTAACAGCTCAACGACAGGTACGGGCGGTTATTCCATTTACTTATATTAATAGTTATTTCAGATACATGGTTTGGGTTTAATGATATGAAATCCAGCAGTCGGAATAATAGCATTCATTATAAACGATTCGCAAAATCCCATTTTTGAAAAGCCTCAAAACGTCTGATTTCATAGATTATATTTCACGCATATTTCAAATATTTGTTATACTCGAATGATATGTTCATATTACATAGAACGCAAGAGAGTTTTAAGAATTTAGATTTACGCATTTTAGTGTATCCTGTTATTCTGTGATTTTTAAAGTCAGCTGATATAACTGAATAGAAAAGCAGCAGTCTGGCGGACTTTTACTTCGACAAAACGAGGAGTGGAAGTCCAATATCACAGCAGGTGTGCAACGCCAACACATTATTAACGCAGCTACGTCACTTGCTGCTCCTTCGTAGTTTGATAACGATAGAAATTTTGTCAAAGCTATTTGTACTGATGATGATGATGATGATGATGTTGATGGCACTGATTAGAGTGAATGCAGTGATTATAGAGGTAGGGATGGGAACATAGCGTTTGCAGAGTTCTTCGTGCTGCTGATTGTTGGGAGGATGTGAGTATGCTGATGGAGATACACTGACAGATACGGCTCCAGATGGAATGCTCAAAGCACGAAAAACATTTACCTAAAGTGTTAACGGCTGAAAGAATTCCCCGACAAGTCGAGGACTGTGTCATCTATAATTCGTGCACCATTCCCAAAAATCCTTAATCTACGTGGGTTCAATAGTACATAAATAATCAAGAAATTAGTAAAGTACCGTGTAGTCATGGGCTAGACAGTGCAAGTATTCCAGGCCCTCAAGAAAAATCTCGATCTCTGTCACTGCAGAAACTCAGGTTATGTTATAAAACTAACGGGTAAAATAAGGTTGAGGAAAGTACATTTATTAATAATATTAAGGAGCAAGTAAAACAACCGCACATAAAATAATGTGTGCGGGAGGAAATCTCCACTTAATCCTGTCAGTAGGGTCAGACATGGTTTCACTTTCTTTGTGCCTTCCTTCTGACACCATCCGCGCTGTTCCACCATTCTTTCATCTGCCCTTCATCTTCTTTTTCCATGCCTTGTGTGAGGTCAGCTGTTTTTCGCAATTAGCGCTATCATCGCATTTCATCCAGCGGAACAGCACCGGTAATAACCTTACGGCTCTTGTTGCGCGCTGATACTATTCGCCCTTGATTAATTGCAGTCCCAAGACAGCGGGGGGGGGAAAGGTGCTGTAGATCTTCTCTTTCACACCCCGTGACAAGTGACCCATTACAGTGTTTTATAGATCGCCGTCAGCAGCCCTCGAAAACGCCTGTGGGTCTGCTGGCCGATGGTTTTATTGTGGCGCGTGTTATTTGTGGGAATTGCTGACGGGTAGAGCAAAGGATCCATACAGGATTCAATCTTTCAGTCTTTCATTCTTTCTTTTTTTAAAATTAGAATAGATGGCTGAAGAGGCCTTGATGGATTTCGTATCTGAATTTGTAATTTGATCATCACTCTGACGTGGGCTATACTGCAAAATCTATTTGGTGAGTTGTAACTAGTGCTTAATCTATATGGCCTGCTATATTGTATAACAAACAACCCCCCACACACACATTTTCTTATTAACTGCAGACCAAATTATGTTATTACTCTGGGCTTGATCGTACATTTTTTAAAAATAGATTTAACACTAAAGATCTTAACACTGATGACTTAGCACGCTAAACGAGTGGTGCTTTGTAATCCTTTTTCAAGATGAACTAAACCAGATTTCCTCAGCTGTCGCTTTAGCTAGGCTTAACCCAGGGGAGCGGCTGAGCAAGCCCAGGCCAGGTAGGGTACAAGCTGGACGTGTGGCAGAGGAATATGTGGGAGGGCCTCTTCCATCTCCCTGTCAAGACAAGTCAATGTAGCAACCATTAACAATAATGAGAGGACAGGTGACTTTTTACAGCCTTTTACACTGGTAATGAAACAAGACTTAACTTGCTTTTTAAGTCCAAGAGCACTCGGAAAAGAGTAACGACGGAAGCATTTGCAGCCGTAGCATATCCACACATCTGGCTGTGCTGTGCTGTGTATGTGTATGTGTATGTGTGTGTGTGTGTGTGTCATGTTTGTGTTAGTCCTTGGGACAGGATGAGTATATGACTCCTTTCTGGTACTAGACGATGACAGGTGGAATAGGAGCTTCCTTTGAGAAGCGAGTCGTTGGGATTCACGTCTGGCGGCTCAGCTGACTCCAGCCGCTCGTTTTATTTCTCCCACAAAGGCCGTGCTGACGCCTTCCTTGCGCAGGCAGATTTTGGATCAAAGCTTGGGGCGATGTTGGCTTGCAGCTAGCGTAGCCAAGGATTACTTTACATGCATGAGATGGCTGATGATTTATTGCAGAGGTGAGAGGAGATGAAGCTGAGGTTCAAGAGGCACATCCAGCATGTTTTGTTTCCAGAAGACCAATGGGGCACCGGTGTCCTTACCCTTCAGCCCATTATTGAATTTGAGAGGCGCTAATTCAGGAATATTGCTCTGCATGCTTGTGTCGGTGAGTGCGGTCCAACACAGGATGGATATGCTGTTGTCTACGAGCCTCCAGGTTCCACGATTTAGATCATCACTGTTTCAAACTGCAAAAACAGAAGCCTTCTCTTCCTGAGATCTCCTGTGCTCCACTAAAATATGTGCATTTTCGCAGTAATGTCACACAGCGCTCTGAAACCCAGATTCAATCTTGACCCAGTGCTGGCCAGACCTCTCCATTCAGTATAAAACTCTATGCATTTTAAAACGAAAGAACACCAGATTCTCATTAGCAACAGGTTATGGGTAGAACAGTTAATAAGCCTGTGAGTGAAAAGCTAACTGGATTTTCAATTCAAAAGGATGTTGCCTATCCCGGATCTTCAAGCCTGTGGCAGCTCCATGGAGCCCCATCAAGCACGTAGTTGCAGATTGCATCCGTACTTCTCCGCTCCACTCAGAGAAGCCTGGCACACCACCTCAGTGGCGTGCCCGGACGTCGTGGGTGTAGCGCCTGCAGACTGCTTGAGCCGTGACAGCTCATAAGAGTGGGGGCTTATCCTTTTCTCAGCGTGAAACCAACAACGGCGGCTCCCCAACATCACAATATGCAGTTGAATACACCAGTGTGAGCCATCTGGATGAGAGTGAGGCAACACGCTATCTCTTTCAGACAAATGAAGGTTTTCGGTAGTGCAGAAGTTCTTGGTTGAGTTCAGCTCAATGATATATCAGTTTATAATTTTTTTTAGTTGATATTTCAACCTTTTAGAAATCACCACATGTGCAAATGAATCCGTTTTATCTTGTGTGTTCTCAGAGGTTTCACACCTACACCGAAACTAGAGTTCATTTGATGTCTAAATCTGATTAATTTCAGCCTTTCTCAAAGCAGCTTTGGTTCACAAAGGAGGTGTTGTATTTGATATAATGGTAGGATTTACCATGCATTGTTTGAGTGTAATTACTGTGATGACTAACATATGTAACATTTATTATTCATTGTTGTCTGACAGACACACTATTTGCATTATATCTGCACATTACACTTATGTCACCTATCTGGACCAGTGTACTTTCCCTTTTCGAGAAAGAAACTCAAACTTCAGTGAACAAACCATGAAAACTCGTTCAGCGTCTGATTGGCTTTTGCAATGAGTGAGATGGCTTTGTTAGCTGAAGCTTTTGCACAGAGACCAGAAAATACCAGAAAGGTGTGAGGACTGAGGTAGCTAGAGAACAAGAAAGAAAGAGACATTATGAAGAAAGGAAGAGAGAGACAGAGAGACGGAGAGAGGGACCCCATGTTTTATAGATGCCACTTAAGAGAACGTGCCAGAGTGGAGGGAGGCTGCAATGAACTGTAACCAAAGAAAACGGCATGACAACAAACAAGCTGCCTGGGATCCCTCTGTAGGCCCTGCCTTCCTCACACAAGAGACACCCAACTCTTGGTTCGGTGTGCTCCTCAGAGATTAAACTGCTGAATTATATTTTCTCCGTTTCTCCTCCCCCTTTCCACTATCTCTCTTTCTGTCTCTCTCTCTCTCTGTCTCTCTTCCTCTCCCTTTCTTCTCCGTCTTCATTCCTCCCTCTTTGCTTTGGCACAGCAACCAGTGTGCTTAGAAGAAGGTGGAATACATTCAACGGTATTACTCCAAGTCCCAGTGAACTCCTCAGTTGTCTGCCCTGTTGGTCTGTCTGCTTATGACCATGTGCTGCTCCAGGGTCCATCACACTCTGGTTAGCTAGCATTGTTGTCAATTGACATGTAAACACACAGTGGAATTGCTTGGGGCGGGCTCCCCCGTCACCCCTCCATTTCACTCCCTCTGGACCTATTTTCAATACGCCACTCAAAAGAGCAAGTCATATTACCATAAGCCTCCTCCATCCCCCAGCGCTGGGTAAGGAAATATTTCTCCCATTCTTGTCATGTATCCAGCATATTCCGTATTTTGAACTCACAGAAACAGAAGCCTTGCAGTCCAGCTATTTTCAGTACAGAGTTGTGTTCTTAGAATTATAATCTCAGTTTTTCATCAAAAATGCATGGATTACCCTTTATGCCTTTTTCTCAGACATAGTTCTGTATTTGTCGCATATATAACCAAGAGTGTTTCCTAAAAAGCGCAGAGCAGTCAGCAGTGCACCTGTGACTAGCAGACGTTACCGTGTCTGCGCTGAATACTAATTCCTCCGATTTGTTGTAGTGGGTTTAAAAAAGGGAGGAATCGTACGGATTTTAGAATTTGAGAAGCTGGGTATTAACCAGTTTTTATTCTTGATTAGGACAATCTCATAACATAGATTAGACCAAATGTCACTCTTCAAACTGCAAAATAAGATACTCAATTCATTTAATCACATATTGAAGAAAGATAATTATGGGTAAAATAAAGCCTTCTTTAAAGTTTACATAAAAGCTTCAGCAAAAATGTTGAGGTTTGTAGATTTTGTGTGTCACAAACCTGGTCCCAGAGCGCAGGGTTCTGGGAGAGCGCCCGGCTCCCCCTTCGCTCAGAGCAGCAGGTGCCGGGAGCTGTGGCTGCTCTGTTGTCAGTGGGCTTTGGCCTCAGAGCAGAGCAGAGCCGTGGGGCTTTGGCATAGCCTACAGCTCAGTGCTCTCCAGCAACCAACATCCCCCCCCCCATCCACAGTCCTTCCATGCGTTCTGAGACGCAGAGCTGCATAACTCCGGACCGGTTCAAATGCTGTCACTGATCTGTGAAGGCACGGCCTTTCCCGTCGTTCTGCATTCGGGTGTCATGTTGTTCTCTCGCTCCAGAGAAAAGGGAAAGTGATTTTCTTTCTCCCTGTCTGACTCTTCCGTATGCCCTCTCACCCACTCTCTCTCTCTCTCTCTCTCTCTCTCTCTCTCTCTCTCTCTCTCTCTCACCCTCTTCCGTATGCCCTCTCACCCACTCTCACCCACTCTCTCTCTCTCTCTCTCTCTCTCTCTCTCTCTCTC
>JAOXYF010000018.1:9871278-9890352 GCA_028565775.1 Sternarchorhynchus goeldii | reverse complement strand
CTCTCTCTCTCTCTCTCTCTCTCTCTCTCTCTCTCTCTCTCTCTCTCTCACCCTCTTCCGTATGCCCTCTCACCCTCTCTCTCTCTCTCTCTCTCTCTCTCTCTCTCTCTCTCTCTCTCTCTCTCTCTCTCACCCTCTTCCGTAAGCCGCCTCCCTCATCACCTCCTGCTGTCACTCTCCCTCTTTCCCTTTACTCTTCTCTCCGACGTTTCTACAGCTCATTCACTTCGGTCGGTATCCTCCCAGTCTCTACACAATCATTAGGCCACAATTTCAGGCTGAAAATTGCAATTACACGTTCTGGCAGTAAGCCCTATTTTTCTCCATTATTTATTTATTTCCTGATGCTTGTTGTTTCTACATCAGGGACGTTTGGGGCCCAGTTCTGATTGTCATTGAGCGACTTAAGGCAGAATAAGTACGAAATTCCTCTGAAGGTCCACGCCTCTTCTCTGCAGCAAGGCCAGGCGTCCTGGGCGGAAAAAAGGGGTGTGGTTTAAATAAAAATAATTAAAAAAAGTGCAAAAACGTTGACAGATTGGAAAGAGAGCCTCCGGCGAGTTTTGACCTTCTCATGTCTAATAAATAAGATGGCAGAGGAAAAGGGGATGGCTTCCCTCTCCACACCGCCTGCTAGCGCGCGTTCTCTGACCTAACAGAGAGAGTCTTCAACGTACTCATTGTCAGATGATTCTCTGAAAGAGCTGCGCGGACTTCAAAGGCGGCCCCATCAAAAGGAGAGCAGCTCTGTGTGCGCCCATGGGTTCATTGTACAGAGCCTTCATCTCCACTACAGCGCTGGAATGTGAAAAGGATGTGGAGATATTTCACTTTTGTTATCTCTCACCCGCCCCCCCCCCCCCCAACACGAGCGTCAGGGATCCGGAGTGGCCACAGGGTAAAATCTGGGCGCTCTGCCTTTTGATCTAGCTTGCTTTGTCCTTCTTCTCATGTGTATGGAGATAGCTGTATGCTGAGATTAGAATAGATTTACTATAGATGAAGTGCAAACGTCAGATGATGTGGCACGAAGGAGAAAGCTTGAAAAGCTAGCACTGGCAAAACGCACTACATACACGCCAGCTGTCATCAGAGGGCTACAGATGTTTTGTGGTTCTCTAAAATGATGGGCTACAGCAGACTTCGGCTGTGGGTGTTGTCTCGTATGGAGCACGTTGCTGTGACAGTGGCTAGAGTCCCTCTGCACGGAGATGAAAGTGAAAGGTGGCCCTGAAACTTTCTAATCCATCTGTCAGTTAATCACACCTTTTTCCCCTCATCCATGACAGCAGAAAAGTGAAAATTAGAGTGAAGGGCTCATATGCACCATATGCACAGCGTTAGCACTCGTTCGCCAAGTGGCGTGTCTTCTCGTGCAAACTTTATTGTTCTCTTATAAACCACAGGGGTGGCTGTTTTTGGAGGCACTATCAATTCTCAGAGCCAGGATAGAATCATAAGTCAGGAGAGAGAATGGAGCCCCAGCTTCTGTTCGAAGTTTCTGCATAAGTGAAGGGGACTAATTTCTCCTGGGCTTTGGTCCTGCACTGAGGGTGTGAAGAGAAAAATGAAGGGAGAGAAAGACAGAAAGAGACAGGGAGGAAGAGAGAGGGAGGAAAAGAGTGGGAGAGAGGAGGGTGAAGGAGAGATAGGGAGAGGGAGAGGGACAGGGAGTGATAGAGAGGGAGAGAGATAGAGAGTGAGGAGGTGGGCTTTGCTCTAATTCTCACAGGAATGGGGGAAGCCGCCTACATCACTAAAACTTGCCACGCTCTATTCCCTCCTGTCTCTCTCTTACTCCCTCATGCTCTCTCTCTCTCTCTCTCTCTCTCTCGATCTATCTCTGTACCTCTCTCTCTCTTTCTTTCTCTCTCAGTGGTCTAATGTCTGGCAGGCTGATCGGTGTTTACTTCTTCGCTTCAGAAACTATAGACAAATCATGAGCGGCTAATGTCCACCCCCCATTTCTCTCTCTCTCTCTCTCTCTCTCTCTCTCTCTCTCTCTCTCTCTCTCTCTCTCTCACACACACTCTCTCGCCCCCTACAGACACTCAGCCAACCCTGATGTTTTCTCTCTCGCCTGTATTTTCAATTCTCTCAGTATGTGTCAAGCGGGAGGAAAAGACCTGTCAATCAGTCATACAGCACACACGTGTACACACACACACACACACACACACACACATACGTTTCCAGCTACATGTCTTCACACCCCGAATTCAGCTGTCACCGTTCAGCAGGAGCTGTAGACAGGCAATCAGCAGATGTGGTGGAGGTGCTCATTTTAGACTTACTGCAGTGTCTTCAATACAGACCTGTACTTACTGCAGTGTCTTCAATACAGACCTGTTCTTCCGATGTTTATTCCCAGCTGCACTCCAGCCAGGGCTTTGTTGATCAAATGCACATGGAGGTTTTCAGACTACAATCATGCTTAATCTGGCACTTTATTCAGTGGCCTGGAAAGCAGTGTACATGGAGCTTTGTGTGGAAGGGGAAGAGGTCAGTCCCTCCCACTCAGGCGTCAACTCCTCCCACTCATGGGTCAACTCCTCCCATTCAAGGGTCAACTCTTCCCACTCAGGGCATTTTGAACAGTCACCCAAGAGATGAATGATTGTGTCAAAAATGAGCCCATCAAATAGGCACTTAAAGGATTGTAATAATCAAAAGCAGAAAGTTGGTCCACTCAGCCCCTTTCATATTCACGTACATAATGATCACTTTTAGGGGGGAGATCTGTGTTACTCTGTGTCTTCAACCATCCCCAATTTTTCTCTGTATCTCTCCCAGTCCTTTTCCCTCACACACACACACACACACACACACACAAAAACACACACACTCACTCACCCCCCCCCCCCAGCTACCATGCCTGTGGCTGTGAGGGCAGAAAGGTGTGTGTCATGACAGCAGGGACGTGTGTGTGTGGACAATCTCCTGGTTTCAGCCCCTCATTAGTGGGAGCTCTAATGCCCTCTCTTACCACGCTGCCCCTCCTGTTAGTGCCCCTCAGCCTCTCTGTGTCAGCACACCACTGCTCCTGATCTCAGGTCTGATGGCCAACAGCCATTTCAATGCTTGGCTTTTTCTCCTTTTTCTCCCTCCTTCCCTCTCTCTCTTCCCTCTCTTTCTTTCTTCTCTTTCTATCTTGCTCATTTTTTCTCCATCTCCTCGGGCCCCAGAGAGGAGACGTGGGGACGGGGCGGGAGGTGCGGAGCGGAGGGTGAGAAGACGGGTGGCTGAGAGGACCATTCATTATCTCCTTCATCTTTTTCCTCGTCTCCGTTTTCCCTCTTGGTTGTGGGCGATGTTTTCTCGGCAGCTGGCCTGGTTTCGGGTTCTCTAGGGTCTCTCCACAGTCAGGGTCTGGATTTGGGCTGCTGTAGGGCGATGCGGAGTCTGCCACTGCTGCCTCTTGCTCTCAGTTTAATCGCCAGCCAGCAAGGCAGGAGGAATCCCCCGTGCAAACCTGAACATGTTTTTCTGAACTGTGATACGTGTGTGACAGAACTTGGGAGTATTCCTGGCGTTTCTTCAAGATTCGACACAACGAGCAGTAAGCTTTTATCAGAACCATTGTCCCATCTTTAGCGTAATCATTCAATAGCATAATCGTTCATACAGACTAAGAGTTCAGTCTCTCTCTCCACAGTAGCCCAAGCTGTTCATGAAGTATAAATGGGAAAACACAACGAGCAAAAGTAACACAGTAAGCTTTTTATTCATTTAATTCAGTGGGTGCTAACGTATAGCCAGTCATTAAACAAAATATGGAAACATTCTGACAAATGAAATAAACAAGCAACCAGAGTTCCTGCCTTAAACACGTGTATGAATAAGGCTCTGAACTAGATGAGTCTTTTTAATCCCTGCTACTCTAAGTATGTAGATGGAATCAAACAAAGGCCCACTGCACAGAAGCTGTCACCTGACTCTGCCTGAGCACTGTATTAGACTCGCACAAGAAAATCAATTGGAAAAATATAGAGGCAATTATTTTGTCTCCCACACAGCCTGACAAAATAACTGCCAAGTGAAGCTGGGTACAGAAATAAATAATAAAAGAGAGAGAGAGCATGCAGTGTGGAGACTAAACAGCATGAGAGCAACACACACTGATGCATGGATACACACACACACACACACACACACACACACACACACAAATAGGCAAAGATATCGCAGATTCAAACTCACACAAGCACACACACACACACACACCCTCATTAAGGCTGAATCGTTTTGTTCTCATACATAATGTAGTTAGGGCAGTGGAGTGCTCAGAGCCAGTCTCTCCTGGTGTGTGACAGTCTGCTTAAAGCACTGGGGCAGATGGCTGGTGGACTTTATTTAGGCAAATGATTGTAAAGACAGAGTTTCTGCATTATTGTGTTTTCTAATGGAGGATTTTAAGGTGAATGGTATATTTTGGGCTGGGTGATTTTATGGCTCGTGAGCACATGTATGTGCTATAATACATAGGGCTGCAGCTAAAGCCAAAATGTTCTGGATCAGCACATCTCCAGTCACTTATTCCATAACTGAACTTGCTCAGTTTCTAGAGCCTGTCAGGAAGAGCGCACCAATAACACTGGGTCTGTGTGTGTATGTGCGTCTGTGTGGGGTTGTGTGTGTGTGTGTGTTGCTATATTTCAAGGACAGTGGTCTTATTTTTATTTCCACTGTTCATTTTTTGACAGCCAGCCAACAGCAGATGTGCATTATCCAGAGAAAAATAGCTGGAGAAGGAAGAGAAGGGGTTTCTCAAGTATAGACACGGTGTAGAGTTAGAAAAAGAAATGAAGCCCATACAAAGTTCAAGAACGCAGAAACCCTTGGACTAAACAGATTTGTCCTTCATGACTATAAGACAGGTAATATCCATTTACACAAGATCTAGAAAATGAGATCTAGAAAAGAAATGAATGTAAAAATACCTTTAACATTAGTAAACTTGCATTTTGCTATATGTAGCAAGAGGTTAGTCTGAAGAAAAGCTTTGACCATGTAGGAGTGATCTGTGGAGTGTGATCTCAGAGTGAGGACCGTCTGTATTTCCCAAAGATGAATGCTGAATGCAATTAAATGCTGGATGTTTCTGGAACCTCCAGTTCTCATAGGTTAATCAGACTGGTTACAGCACAGTGTGCTTCAGAGCTGCTCTTTGAGAATGATACTGTTTCTTAGGTGTGGGTTGGTCAGCAAAAACCTGCTCCACCTCTCACAGACCACAGTTAGGAGGAATTATCCCCTTATCTCCCTGAATAGACACACTCATACACACACACACACACACACACACACACACACACACACACAGGGACCGAGGGGCGTTTAGAGGTCTGAGTAAGGCAGCTTTAATGAACTCGTGCCCCACAGAGGAATGATGAATGGGCAGAATGTAGGACTTGGCTGCGATATCTGCTCCCTATGTCAGTCCTGTTTGCACAGAGTCTCTGTCTCTTTCTTGCTCTCTCTCTCTCTCTCTCTCTCTCTCTCTCTTTCTCTCTCTCACTTTCTCCTGCCCCCTGGATAAGCTGATGTAACCGTGTGACAGAATCGTGCAAATGGAGGAAAGGAGCCTGACTGGATGGAGGGATGAATCAACTGCAGAAAGAGTGGGTGGAAGAGAGAACAGGAAGAGTGGTGGTGGGAAGGTGACTCTTTCAGGTGCGCTAGAGGAGACCAAACTCCCACACCCTCCGGAAACACCCGGCCCAGCCGGACCCCTGCCGGTACCTTTAAAATGACAAACACTGCATTGACAGGCTGCCTCATTTTGAATGACTTAAGTCGTTTAGCATTTTGGGTGTCTCGAGCGTGTCGGCCGTGAGATGCGCTCAGACGTTTGTTCCGTGAGGGCACAGCGCGTTCGATTTCCGAGGCAGGCGGCTTTGAAATATTCATATTTAGTGCTGTGACAGCTCGGGGAGGTGAACAGGGAGAGCACATGTGTGCACATGACAGCTGATGCCAGGACAAGGAGAGTGGCGAAAAAGTGGAACCCTCACATGATACCATGCTGCTAAGTGGGTTTTGTTTCTTGACACAGCTTTTGCTCCGGCATGGTTACTACAAAAACCGCTGTTTAAGCAGCTCTGTAGAATCAGTGCAGCACATTTCTCTAAGTTAACATACTATCGCTGGGAGGCTGCGTCTCAGCTCCCGAAGGATGTGCGGATGTATAGAGAGTTTGCATTGTTACACATTTAGGTTATCAAAGTGCTATGTGGGTGTGTATATTGTAGAGCTGGCTTCAGAACATGACGGGGTTTATGAGGATATGTGCACTTCCCGTGTGTGTGTGTGTGTGTGTGTGTGTGTGTGTGTGTGTGTGAGCATGTTTGTATATGCACCTGTGAGACTCCTGCGCGGGAGACTGACCCAGCTTTGTGGAGGCGGTGTGCGCGTGCGTGCTGCCCGGCACGTCCGAGGGGCGCATGTGTGAGTGTGTGTGAGTGTGTGCCTGGCGAAGCAATGCCCCTCTGTGCGGTGGCGAAGCTCTGCTTTGGGTCTCGCTGTGGACAGGAAGCCTCCATTCGTGAGATGAATGAAGGCCTGTGAGAGGAAGAACTGCCCACGGAAAGCCGTGCAGTGAATGGACTCCTTCAGCAATTGCTCAGCGGTGGCTACTGTACTGGTTGCTGCGGCGACCGCCCTCTGTTCTTTTGCCTTCCTTTCTTCCTCTTTGACGTTTATCGTTCTCTGCGTTTGTGTGCTTTTGTCACAGCATAAATTAGGGCACAGGGATGGTACACGGTTCAGTACACTCTCCACAGACGCGTGTAACATCTATGAAACAACTGCATGGGCACACGATGACTGAAACAGGCCTCCGACGCCTCTGTGACACAGAGAGGCATGACTTCCTGAGGCAAAACTAGGTATAAACGTGTGAGTCACAGGCAGTCGTCTCAGTGCGCTGGTAGGGATAAGGCACAGATCCTGCATCAGACGGAACCACCATAGTTCATGGTCTGCAGTTGGGAATTTTTCATTCAGACTGAAGATAAACCCACTGTTGCACAGACACAACAGGGCCCTTAGTCCCTCCATAACCTCACTCTGCCCTCTATGGTCTTCTTTATATTGTCACTTAAATAGGGGTGATAGTGAGTGAGGAGGTGCTTGATTTGATCCTACTGAAGTGGCGTCTGATTTTATAATGATGTGCTCATTCGTCTGAGCTCCTCTCTTGTTTTTCCCTTCCCGTTTCCTTTCTGAAGGAGAGGGAGAGGGTTTGAGAGGCCACCCGGTAAACAAGGCTAAAAATAATGCCTCTTAAGTACAGCTTGAGACGACTGGCTTTTTCTTGTTCTCCCGTAGGAATTATTCTCTAAATACACACACTGTTCATTTGACCTGTATGTTCTCCTCTTTATCTTTCTCTTGGAATATCCAAATATCTGTTTAGCTGGTTTTGTTTCTGTGCAGAATGAAAATATGTAAAATGGGCATCTCTGACTTGAGAGTGAATTAATATTGATAACAAATGTCCATGTCTGTGCAAATGTGTGTGTACACAGAGTGAGGAAGAGAGCAGAAATTATTGTTAAGGAATTATGCAGGATCGTTACTAAATAGTTACGCTTCAAAATCTATGATGCTAATTCTGTTTGTGCAATCAGCATATTGAAACATTAATTTTCACTTATAATTAATGATGTGTAATAGTAACAAAGCAAATGACCAGCTGAGAATGTGATACCACAAATGAATGTACCATTTAACAGGCTACAAACCGAGCTGTGCTATGTTAACAGGCTACTCTCAGACAGAGCTCCGATTCGTTAACACACTGCATTCAGAGTTTTGATTGGTTAAGACAGCACGCTCACACAGAAACTCTGATTTGTTAACATGCCACACTCGGGTAGAGCTCTGATTCATTAACAGAGCAGACTCAGATAGAGCACAAGCTTATGCTAATGGAGCCAGTTCAGAATGATGCAGAAAGTGACACCTTGAATGAATTACTGACTCTGAGAAATGATGACATCTGTGCATGACCCATAAACACCATTAAACACATAGAGGCTGCTAGCCAAGGCTCAAAATGCATGTGGGCAGCTTTATTTTACATGGCTTTATTTAGATTGTAGCTGTTTGTAAGCTGTATTTTACAAGGCTTTATTTAGACTGTAGTTGTTTTAAGCCTTGCTAACTCAGGCCCAAATTCTCATGGTAGAGTGAGTAAGGTGCTTCCTATGATGTAAAAATGGAGCTGGCAGAGTTGACTTTGGTTGAGATCGCACCTGGCTCCCTGTAGTTTTGATCTGTTTGTCTCACTCACAAACCTTAACCTTCTGCTTCCAAACAGCTCACTTTCAGCACCCTTCGCTATAGGCAGATCAAGGTATCGTTCCTCTCTCTCTCTCTCTCTCTCTCTTTCTCTTTCTCTCTCACTCACTCACTCTCTCTCTCTCTCTCTCTCTCTCTTTCTCTGCATCCGTCCCTGTGAAGGCTAGTGCCTCTGACAGCTCCAACCTGACACTCTGCACAGCACGAAAAAAGGAGTTTGTGCCTGGTTGGAGGATGAAAGTCCCACTTTGCTGCAGATCGCAGTGTGAGGGCACATCCCATTCCCTGCCTTGCCGCACTGGCATCTGGAGTGTCTCTCACTGTAATGAATAGCCTTTAGGTAATTACAGACACTGTATTCTTCCCAGGGACAAACAGACGCAGGCGTGGTGATGAATAAACGAAGGAGCTGGAAAGTGAAAAAAAAGGTTGAAAGGGGTTTCTGGATTAAGAAGCAGATGCCTGTGGTTCTTGCGCTGAACGATGTTTTCTCCGCACTTGGCAGAGGAACCAGGGAGACGGAGGAGCCAACTGTTTAGCGGCATCGTTTGGCAGATTTGTGGTTTTGTCACTTTTCTGATGAGGAAGCATGACGTCATGGTCTGTGGCCTGAATTTCCCTAACTGCTCATTTTGTTTTTAAACTTCGCAAACCGTTCTGTGGTCTCTCAGCTAAAGATGACCATTACTACAATCACAGCCAGTCTGACATGTTAGTAGCTCATATTAACTTTATTACTGGGGCACCACTTATAACATGCAGAGAAAAGGTAGTTCTGACCTTCCCTTCCGCCCTGAGCCAAGTCCCAGCTCACCACAACAAACACTCACTTTTTTACATCCCTGGAAGTTCTTGTTAGCATTCAGCACACTGTCAATTCGAGCCTGAATCGTGACAGGCCAGTGCCTAACTGAGAATTATAGATTTGTATCCCCTTCAAGGACCAAGCATTCCAGCTGAGCATCCCTCTGTGAAGACGATGAGTCTTGCTCAGGGGGTTTCTTACACTACAGCAACTCAACCTGCCTCTAGAGGGCTTTTTCGTAGATGCTGACAATTCATTGCCGGGGGTGTGAGCGCTGATGAACTGCTATCATTGCTGTGCTTACTGCAGGCTTCTTGGTGCTTGGATCACTGGAATTGTGCCCATAATCTCAGTTCCTCAGAGTTTATTAGCTTTTGTATACAGCATGTGAAGCAATGTATGGTACATTGAAATAATGTAGGAGGGAGAATCATCCATTTTCCAGTGTTCCATGATCAAGGTGCCTTTAGAGGGGTTAAATGTCTTTCTCAGGTGCCCATTTCAGGTACATGGTGTTAAGCTTTTAACAGCTCATTTGCACATGGTCTTGTCTTTCTTGCTTATCATGGTGTGTGTAAATTTAACCAATGTGATAATACCATTCTATTCTAAGCTAATAGCGTTGACAGTGTTTAAGGCATGGCAGCAGACTTTGACTTTGAAACAGAACATGATTTTCCTCTCCAAGGTCAGTTAGTGGGTGAATACGAGACTTTGGAAAGATTGGATTTTGGTCTGATAGTGTTCTGATGTCATACAAGCAGTATATTTGGCAGTAGGCTGGATATTGGTGACCATCTCCTTCTGGTGACGATAAAATCTTTTGTGGTGAAAAAAATGAAAATAGAAATAAGATCTCTATTTGTACCAAAGCTCTCTAAGCCACAATAGAACAAATTGTACTAAAAACAAAGCCATGGCATTCAAACTGTTCGTGGCAGGAGCATGCTAAATTTGCCTCTGTCTCCTGTTTTATTTATTCTTGCGACCTCCCCTGATGATTCCAGATGCACTTGTGAAAACCTCTACAGATTTCAGAACGGGACTAGAATTCTGCTGCATAGCTGTGTAGCGTTCTGTTTTACCTCCGCTCCCACAGAGCCAGATACTGCGTCTGATGCATGCTAATGCTAGTATGCTAATAGATTTTTTTTCCTTCTGTCAGGAAATGAAAAAAGTCAGTCAAACAGCAAACCATTCTCAACCTTATCTCTCCGCCAAGCTACAATGCAGTAATGAAAACCACAAGGTTCTCCTTTCAGAGTTGTGTTTTTTTTGCAGATGATAAGGTAGATGTGGTTGCAATGTGAGAGGCTAATGGATGAAGATGTCTAACAGGTTTATCCTGTCGGGGCCCAAATTCATTCAGGTTGCCAAACATCCAGGCAACCGTGAAACTATAATAGAATATGACAAAAAGAAGAAGAAGAAAAACTTATTGCCATTTAATTGAGCAAAAAAAGTTGTCATTCCTTTTTTCTTGAATGTCTTTTTTATTGTTTAACCAGGAGCAAATGCAAACTAAGGTGTTAATTAAAATCATTCATTGTTCAAAGTTAGCATGTAAAGGTGGGAGCTCGTTCTAAATATTACGCCTTGAATTTTTTTTTTTCTGTGTAGTTGTTAAAGCTTGTTAAAAAAGGATGTGGGTTTTCCTTGCTGAAGACTGGATTTTCAAAAACATCTCTGGTTCCTGGATTTATTTTAAATGCTTAAAGAACTGCTATGATGAACTGATAAACATTTTATGTAATGTAAAATGCAGAAAAAAGGTAATGCGAACACTTCCTTGTCTAGAGAACATCTGTGTGATGAAAATTCCTAATCACTATAAATATAAAGCCACTGTGTATTAATAAACTACCCACACCTGTAAGCATGTATTGGTGGTGTTATACTGAAGGCACAGTGTGACACACAGTAAAGAATATATATGTAAATGGAACATTAATCAATTTGGTGTCAATCCCTGTGCATTGGTGCATGGTGGATATAGGGGGCGGAGTGATAAAGAGAGACAGATGTAGAGACAGATAAAGACACATTGGGGACTTTTTTTCCAGCTTTTATTTTCATCTCATAGCAGGAATTGATCTGAACTAGATGTTCATTCTGTGAAAAATTATTTGTGTGCTAATTTTAGCTTTGGTTTTGGTTTTTATAATTAGTGGGTGGAAGTCTTATTGTGTTATTTCACAGTTTGCACAGAGTGTGACATTAGAAATTTGGGCTTTTGAAGAGGAAAAAAAAAAGCAGTACAAATTAATGTTAAAGTAATTTCCAAGCTTAGCTTGGCCTAACCAGACTTACAGGATTACTCTGAAATTCTTTGTAACAGTTAATTCCACACTGGTGATTTTGCTCACCGGGGTCAGATGGAGAACATGACTCTTGCCACAAGCCTCTTGCTCATTACATTTACTTTGTATGCTCAGATCTACCAGCCACACCATGTGGTTTTTGATGCTTCTTTAACATTCTCTAAGGTCACTCTGGTATACTTCATAGCCAGCCTAAGCTTAAGACTTGCATTAAATTAGTCTTAAATCTAAGCACTATGCAAATGAGCAAGCTGTGTACCTCTGTACTTAAGTATTATGATGCAGAGTTGAAAATAATCATTCTGGTGTGGGGTGGCAGTTTGAAAAGAAAGTGAGAAAGTATTTCATATCTACTTCAGCACCATGGCCAGCACCCAGTAGTGAGTCTTTTTTATCTTAAGAAAGTCTAGACTGAGCAGTTATGTATAATTGATTATTCAACTGGATTATTCATCTTAAGATTCGTGTTGCATATGACACATAGGTGTAAAACGTTGGGTGAGTTGTGTAGTGTTTTTGACTTTGCGGAGCAAAGCTGAGCGATGTTATAACCCTTATCTTGGTGGTGTAGTCAGACTAACAGAGCATAGATTAGATATGACCAGCTATAGTCTCATTAATTGTGGACCCAGAAGACATAGAGTAAATGCATCAAATCATCTTGACACCAGAACATGAACGGGTACTACTTTGAGCTTGCAATGGTTGACAGAGGTATAACTTTATAATTGATATTTGTGACTGGTGGTAACTTTGAGATTTGAGCATTTGAACATTGAGGCTGGCAATTAGTAACTTACACAGTTACCAGCTGTGTCCCTCAGAAAAAATGCTTGTGATGTTAAAAATAAAATGTTCCATTTTATGTACATATGGTGAAGGATTAATTTCTAAAATTGTTTAAGATGTTCTTCTCACTGTGACAGCAAAGCAAACCAAGGGCCCCCTGGAGCCCAGCGATCCTGCCAGACCACCGTGTAGCATGTGGCCACACTCCAAAAGCTGGGACCCGAATTTGAACCCCAGCTTCAGGGCCTTTGAACCCCAGCTTCAGGGCCTTCCTCTACACTTACTGATACTTTTACAAGCCGCCTTTTCTGGGACTTTATCTGCTGTGAGGTTATATTATCAGCAGCATTTCCCATGTTTGAGTTCAGGGCTCAACTTCTTCATACTGCTCTCTTAGCATGTCTTCCATGTGAAAGAACTTTTTCAAATGTCTTCCATTTGAAAGAGTGAGAGCGGGTGAGCTCAGAGACGGTGTTTTTGAAGGGGGGCATATAGAAGGGGAGGGGGGAGTATAGAATGAACTAAATAGATATCTTCCCACCATCTGGATAGCCCCTGGGCTAGGCCTCTGAACTCTCTACTGTATATCTAATAATGCAGTGCATACCAGAGCTGCCCGAGGCAACCTGCAAGGGGTTAACTGGCAATTATTTCTGGGTAATGTGATGTCATGTCGATGAGACGCTGGGATGTTTTGCCCATATCGGCATTTCCTTCCCAGACTAGCGCAAGCACATGCAGATGAAGCAACTACAGATGGCACGCCAATAAGAGAATTCTCAATCGAATTAATCATTTCTCCTGTAACTCTGTAAGAGGGCACATAAAAGAAATGGTCCATGCTTCAAAGATTACCCCTCGCGCCACCGGCTAGATCTGGAGCGAAGCAACAGGATGAGGGATTTGATCTTGCTGGTAGTCCTTAATTGGTCCATTAGTTGTATTAAGCCTCTATCCAGCTGTGCAGTGGCTTGCTTGGATATCGCACTAAGCATATAGACAGATATGTTCCATATTCCTTATAATACCGCAGGGTAATTACAGTAGCGCATAATATCTGAAATTACACGTGTGAACTGTGGTGGTTGTAGTTTACATTCATGCACACGTATTCTAATACGTTGCATAGGAGAACGTCCAGAAACAGCTGGGTGGGCCTGGGAATGTATGCATTTGCCTTTCCACATCTATAGGCAGAATAAATAGATGGTTAAGGGCTGTTAGAGGTACGCTGAGGCAGACCCTGAACACAAAAGCAATAGCAGAGTCAGTGCACATGCACAAGGGAGCTGCTGCATGCTATGGCATCTATTGAAGAGACTTTGAAAAGGCAATTAAGCAGGGCTGTCAGAGATTTAAACAGGCGTTTCGGTAGAGAAATGGTTCTAGCAGCTTCTTTCTCTCTGTCTGTCTTTGTCTGTCTCTTCTCTCTCGTACTTCTTCTTCTCTCCTTTTGCTTCACCCTCTGTTTGTGGTGCAAGAACCAGTAACGCCTTTAAAACTGAAATACAGTGGTGTTCTTCACCCCAGTACCCACACTGGCAGAATAAAATCTACTCTGTGTAAGTCGGTTTGTTACAGCTTCTGTTTAATTTCCCACAGTCAGCTACTGTGTTTTTAAATTTTCCACTCTAACAATATCCATCAAAATATCAGTGTCATACATTTTTAATTAACCCTTAGTATAATTAATACTTGGAATTTCTGCAGGTCTCAAATTTGGATGTGCATAGCTTAATCCCCATTGCTGTATAAAGTCTTATAGGGTTTATTTGTGTCCAGCTGGATTTAAATGCACACTGTAAATGTTACTTCCCCACTGGGGATTTTGCTGTATAGAGGTGAAGCCCCAGGGTGTGACACACGCTCTCTCCCATGAAGCAGATGCGACCTAAGGGTCTCTCTGAAAGCTGCAGAGGTAGTACATTGTGCCCAGTTGTGTACTGACCCTCACTCATGCCTCAGACTTTAGTACTTATCTACCATCAGAGGTGCAATTTGAACATCTGGATGCTGCCTGTTTTCAGTGTGTGTGTGTGTGTCTGTTTGCTGTGTGTGTGTGTGTGTGTGTGTGTCTGTTTGCTGTGTGCGTGTGTGTTTGCTGCGTGTGGGTGTGTGTGGTTTTTGTTGGCCTGCTTGGTCAGACTGCCTGTCTGACAACTGGGACCCATTATTGTTTTCTAAATGACATGTTTCTACAAGTTTCATCTTGCATGTTTTAATTGCACTAAGCGATTTTTATATACACAAAAAAGTCTGTGGTGACAAAGTGATTATTTTTTATTTTTCAGATGAAATCATTTCTGCTTATTCACATCACCGAGGCCGCAGGCAGACCTTAGTTTAACATGGCTAGCTGTGAAGCAGTCCGTAGCGCAAATGTAAATTACAGCAAAGTTTCATTCATATTTTGCATACGGTGGTCTGTTAAAAGTGTATGGGGCACAAGGTCACTGCATAGAATAACCACAGAATGACAAACCATGTGGAGGTGAGGGTAAGCCAGTAATCACAGAGCCTGATTGAAACTGAAATGCTATGACTCTGATTCTGATCCTTTACATTGTCCATTCCCAACAAAACCTATATACTTTCATCATTGTTTCTCCTATTTTGGGCAAGGAGACTTTAGGGCAAGAGGACTTTTAAGCAAGGAGTCTCTTGAGCAAGGAGACTTTAGGGCAGGGGCGTTGGTCCTAAAGGCTGCTTAAAAAAAACCCCAAACAGGTATTGCTGTTAGTAGTAGCAGTTTTGTCACTTCAGTCACTAGCCACAAATTCCAATTATTGAAGCCAGTTTGAGTTTCAGTGAAGCTGACAGGGACAATGAGAGAAGGAGCACAGGTCTTTTTTCCTACCTCAGTTTCCGTAAAAGTATACTGAGATTTAAAAAAAAAAAAATGACTGCATGTGGAAAGAAGCCTACTTTATATTAGTTTACTGGGAACAGACAGTCCTTTTTGTGGAATTTGGGTTCATTCTGGACTTCCATTAGCTGGTCTAGACATTAGCTGGTCTAGACATTAGCTGGTCTAGACATTAGCTGGTCTAGACATTAGCTGGTCTAGACATTTTCTATGAAGAGACTTTTTTTTTCTTATGTTAGAATGCTGATACAATAGTTCCTTGAACCTACAGTACATTGATAATTTTTATTCTTCAGCATCCAAAATGAAGCACTTCTACACCCACTCAGACCTTTCAACAATGAAGTATAATTTAATTAAAATGTAATTGGAGCCATATTCACAGGGATTTTTGTAGTGAGTGGCTTTTTTCTTTAAATGTTCAGCTTTTGGACTTTGTGTTATATAAGCAGTGTAAGTATTTTGGTTCACTAATGGACCGTAGTATTTGTTGGCAGTGGGTCTGTGTTTCTCACTTGCTTTGGTTGTTTGCCACAGAGGTTGTGTTTCTGTGAGATGTGGATATTTGTTTGCAGTCAAACTCAAAAACCACTCACTGCGCCATTGGGTTAACCATCACTTTTTCCTTCAGAAATTATGATTCTGGAATTCCAATGACTAAAATTAAGCCTCAAAATTGCTTCGAGAATTAGCTTGTCCAAACATGCCAAGGAACTCAATTACACATCCAATTAATGTCAGCCGCATCTCACTAGGGTAAGAGCTGTAACAATTTTCATTAGCAGCCCTCCAAAGGAATATTGCATCTGAGTAATCAACAAGAAGGCCCTTGCTCTTGAGTGCAAGCCATAGCCACTTAAACCCTTTCTACTTGGACACGAGGAATCTTTTCCCAAATGCTGGCAGAACTGAAATTGCTCCTTTGAGTTTGATTGATGTGGCCGTGCTGGAATGGTGGATGTGCTGACAGTGGTATTGGTAGAATGAATGAGGCTCCACATTGCCTCCATCTAGATATGGGTTTGCACACAGTATGAAACTGCAGAGCACAAAAACTACAAAAAAAAACAACAACAACCAAAAAACAAAAGATAATGAGGATGGCCTCCTGCTGGCAAGTGTGTACGGGTGTATGGGAGTGTGTGTGTGTGTGTATACGGGTGTATAGGAGAGTGTCTGTACGGGTGTATGGGAGTGTGTGTGTGTGTGTGTGTGTGTGTGTGTATACGGGTGTATAGGAGAGTGTCTGTACGGGTGTATGGGAGTGTCTGTGTGTGTGTGTGTGTGTGTGTACAGGAGTATGGGAGTGTGTGTGTGTGTGTGTGTATGGGTTATGAGTGTGTGTATGTGCGCGTGCTCTGCCTTGCTGAGCCCAGCAATCAGATCATCTCATTGTGATATCAGTCTCATGGCAGTGTGCCCAAATGTTGCGGATCTGGTACCTGTTTTCATTTCTTTCCTCTGTTCTTTTTTCCTCTCTGCTTATTCATCATTTGGCATTTTTCCCCATGGCTGGCAGGCGCAAAAGAATATCCCACTAACCCTTTGCTGCTCCGCTGTTGGTTAGGGTGTTAAGAGCACACACACTGTCTCTTGTCTTTCTCTCTCTCTCTCTCTCTCTCTCTCTCTCTCTCTCTCTCTCTCTCTCTCTCTCTCTCTCACTTTCTTTCTTTTTCTCAGCCTCTCACTCCACCCAGTGTAGCTGCTAGTCAATAATGGATGACTGCATGCTAGCTGTTCCTTGACAGCAGGGCAGCAAACGGAGCAGGGAGCCCTGCCTGGCTGCCCTGTGAATAATGCAGAAGGCCAGGGGCCATGTTCACCAGCAAGCGCTGTTCCAAGAGCAGGTTAGCTTTTCAGAGCATGCCCACCAGGGTCGCCGTGGACACACGGAATCCGCCCTGGCGTTCGGCGACCCCCGTTCACAGACGTGCGGCGAAAGTCTCGCTCTTCAAGGCCTCTGCTCTTGAATAGCACGTAGGACTGCGAGGACATCTACCTGAGAGCCGGTCCAAGAAATTAAACGATGTCATGCTTGCATTTCCAGTGACTGGGCTTGGAGATGTCATCAGTGCTCATGCTGATATCAAGATCAGCCTTTACAGGTTGGAATCATTCGGTTCTCTTAAGGTCAGCTATTCTGATTTTGTTTTTGTAACAGTCTCGTTATTCTTGTACTGTGTGAATGCCATGGTGGGTCTGAAATACTGTTATTGCTTTAAAAAGGAGAACATTCCTTTGACGGTTCTGGCGAGGGGGTCAGTCTTAACACATTCGGTATCAGTAATATTTTCATGTTTCCCACCTCAAGTCATAACTCTGGTCTGTCTCAGCAGTTTTAAAGGTCATGAGAGTTTGCAGAGTATGACACCTTACTTTTATCAGTCAAACACACAGCTCTATTCTGACATATATGAAGCCTGAGATTGCATCTGTGAGATGGCAAATGGTGTTATTGATCTGAACCATAAATGGCTCAGCTGTGCTGTGAAACCATGCAGACTCTAAAATACAATGCATATCAGTAGTGAAAGGATGAATCCCTGCCTTCCCTTACTTCTAGTAACAGTGCACTCTTGGGGACTCACAACCATATACAATTCGTTCCACAGCTCCAGCTGAAATCCTTATGGATATTCCTTATGTGTTTGAGCAGTAGGACAATTTGTGGTGATGAGGAATTTCCAGAATGTTAGTTTAGTATTAGAACTGTATTCAGAACAGTCCAGTACAATCCATTTAAAGCCACAGAGTGAGGCTTTGAATTCTGGGAAAGTTTAATTAGGCAGTAAAAGCTGTTTTCCCTCAGGCCTTTCAGCAGAGTTCACGTGGGTCAGAGTGACAGTCTGGAGCACCTGACATGGGTGGTAGTATTCTTTCACTTCAAGCCAACATTCACTGTCTTTCAGGATGCCGTTTTTACCCTGAGAGCCGAAGAAAGCGTGATCTCAAGGACAATTGCGTTGATCAATCAACGAAGGTTAAGCGCCTTAATCTCACGGCAGATGCACATTTTGCATGGCTTGGGCGTGATGACGATGATGGTGATGATGATGGGCGCAGCAGAGGTGGCTGGCAGATTTATTGGATGCCCGTTTTCCTCGTGGGTGGGACTGGCTGCAGGACGCTGGCTGGCGAGGTACCGCCTGGCCACCAGTCCCCAGGTTTCCACCCCACTGTCGTCTGAAAGGGGGAAGAGCAGCTCTGAGAGCCGAGCAACCTGAGGCTGCAGCAGGAGTAGTTTATGGCCTCCATCTTGCTTGGTGGAAATGGTCACGAATTGCAGTTGAAGCTGAGAATTTTCCTTCTCTCTCACATGTGCGTGGTGTTCTTGAACATGCGTGTAGGTCATTTGGCGTGATTAAAATAAATAAGTAAATAAATAAATACATAAATAAAAATAAAAACACGTATTAGCTGAATTGTATTGACAAAGCAGGACAAAGAAACGACACTAAGAAGGATTAAAAGAAATCCTGTCATTGTTTGGTTATCATAGTATGAATCTCAGAGATGATTAATACAACTTATCAGTTGATTACAATTGATCATTGTCATTCTACTATGAGGTATCAGTGGGACACAATTATATCTGTAAAAAAAAGCTTAATTAATGCAGCATGTGTCACACAAGGTACACTCCTTTGCTACTCTCTGTTTCTTACTTAGGTTTCATATGGTTCTCAAAATGAAGTATATCACTATAGTGATATTATACATTTGTGTTGTATGTCTTTGTAATTGTTGTTTTTAGCAATCTAATGCACTAATTCTAATGTTAATTAGAATAATTATAACGGCAAATATTTTCACACTGGATATATTCTGGTTCTGTTCTGGTTCAGTGTTTGGCAAGAGTAGCTGGAAAAACAGTGCAGTTTTGTGTCATCTAGAGTTTTGAAAAATATAACAAAATAATCATCTACAAAATCTTGATCTAACATCTAACCAGTCTACTGTTTTTTGTCACTTAAGATTCTGTCTTACTG
>JAOXYF010000018.1:9826685-9871178 GCA_028565775.1 Sternarchorhynchus goeldii | reverse complement strand
GTAGGAGCTGGTAGGAGGTGGTAGGAGCTGGTAGGAGGTGGTAGGAGGTGGTAGGAGCTGGTAGGAGGTGGTAGGAGGTGGTAGGAGCTGGTAGGAGCTGGTAGGAGTTGGTAGGAGCTGGTAGGAGGTGGTAGGAGGTGGTAGGAGCTGGTAGGAGGTGGTAGGAGCTGGTAGGAGGTGGTAGGAGGTGGTAGGAGCTGGTAGGAGGTGGTAGGAGCTGGTAGGAGCTGTCTCCTAGACCAGTGACAGGATTGAAAGAGACTGTTTTTAAGGCAAAAACAGCAGCATCATTTTCAGTGTGGACAGAAACCTTGCCAGCTGAAAAGGGAGAATAAAGCCTGTAAATCCACTTAGCACAGCTTTGAACATGTTAGAGATGCTCAAGCTCTCCCCTGCTTTCAATTGACATCTGATTTTCTTCTCATTTTTCAGCATATTTGTCTCACTGAATGAAATCTCTGAATGTAAAAGAAATAGCATTATATAAAATAGTCATAAAGTTTTAAGATTTCATTAAGGAGATTGATTAAGGCTTTGGGGTTCAAGAAGTGATTGCTGGTCTGTATTAAAAGTATCTGACCGTTTTTTTGGGGGGGCTTTCAAAGAAATGGGGCTAAATTGCCACGTGTGTTCACTGATGGTTTGTGCTTGTATGTATGTACTCCACTCCCTGGCAGCAGTCATACCTGGCTGTATGGAGGGGGACTGGAGTTATACTCTCCCTAAGCACCGTAGTCCAGTGCTTTCACTGTGCTTTAGTCCAGACTCTCTGTTCTTGTTCTTGCCGTGGTGACATACCAGCACCCCTATACACACACCAGCACCCCTATACACACACCAGCACCCCTATACACACACCCTGTCGCATGGCAGCAAGGTAACTGGGGTCCCGCTGGGGCCACACCTCTCTGCACACATAACCCCCAATCAGCAGAAGAGCTCCACTTACCAGCTGCCCTTACAAGAACTACTGAATGAAACCAGCAGTGCTGCAACTGTGACATTAAAAGTCATTTTGATCATTGACTTCTCCAGGATCTTCTGCAGTTTTGTGGTCACTACTGCATATAAACTTTCTGAAGGTAATTCTAAAATGAAGTGATTTAGAGCTTCCTTGTTTGCATATTGCGTCACAGGCCACCATATGCACTTTGCGGAATTCAAATGAGGCTTCAGTGAATCTGTTTCTTCCATTAAAGTCGGTTATATTCATAGTGTTCCTGTTCTTTCTCTTCAAGTTTGAAGGAACATGTGGCAAACCCTGAATGTCAAGCATGTTTTTCACTGAAGCATGTAACATCAAATGTGGTTCTTTGTGTCAGTGTCTTGAAACTCAAATGAAACATTGCTTGCCAAATTCCCCAGAGTTTTAGCCAAAGGGTGCACAAACTGGCATCAAGTGGTGAAAATGCCTCACTCTGAGGGCTTCCTGTTATATTGAATAGCATTGGACAGATTGAACTAAAGCCTCCTTTGAAATGTTTGACACTGACATTGTCTCATGGACAGGTCTTCTGTTGGCCTGCCAAGCTGACCATATGTTGTGTCATTCATTTTTAAAATTCAAAACTCTAACATTCTGGTGTTTCACTTATGATGCAGCAGCAGAGAAGTTGCATAAAAAATGTTTGTTTGAGAGAATCTGCCTGGCGATGCAGTTCTTTGTGTTCAAAAATGCCAAGCCTGTCTTGCATATATGCTGTGAAGTCTGTGTTGAATGCAGCTACCCAGCAAACTTCCTTTCTACTGTGGCTTGTCAGTGTCCATCAGTGCCTGTGCTGTGGACCTCAAGGTCTTCCACAGGCAGTCATGCATTAGAGTGGGGCGATTCTTCTCCTGTCACTCCTCTGTGTGTCCCCTCCACACTTCCTTTCTCTCTGCTCCCCTCCCTATATTCTTCCTTCCTTCCTCTTTGCACCCTCATCCTGGGAGAAGTTTCTCGTCTCCTCTGCTCCCTCTCTTTGATCCATCACTTTATAGAGCAGATGTCTGGATCTGAATTTGCGAACGTTTGCGTGCACATCACCAGACCTGGGGGCTTTCACACACACACCCACACACGCACGTCCACACCTGCGCCTTCTTCCGCTCCGCCCACACACACACCCGCACGCGTACACATTCACACACAAACACACCTGCACAGGTGATGGTAGACCGTGTGGTGAGAGGCTTCCTGCATGATGTTACATCTATGCGATTAAAGGCCCCAGAGAGGATAGAGAGAGAGAGCGAGAGCGAGAGAGAGAGAGAGAGAGAGAGAGAGAGAGAGAAGGTTTTGATGAGAGGGACAAACCAGCAAAATAAGTATGTCAGACATCTTGCCATCTGTATTAGGGCCACTCCAAAGGAACTAATTATCTGTTGTAGAAAGTTGTAGAAAGAAGTGATGCACTCTTCCAGGGGAATTGGGTGGTGCTGAGTCTCCACTCACCACCAGTGCATGTTTAGGCGTTCTGACAGAGTCCCCTTCTGCACGCCCCTTCTTCTGCCGTGTTGTGTATTTCTAAACCTGGCATATATTAGCTCTTGTGTTTACTTCACTTCTGTGTTTGAGGTTTTATAGTGGATGCAGTAGGGTGAGCTTTTGTGGGGTGAGAGGTGAGAGATGGAGGTTGTTTTACAAAATGTTCCCTTTGGCTCATTTGTTTTGAGACAAACTCATGCTGGAAAACAGCTTTTTCCTGTGTGGCAGAGGCAATGTTGCAGCGTGTAAAAAAAGACATAATGACAGCCTAATTAATGTTCAACATATGGAAGCATTTCATGCTTGTACAAAGAATTTCTGCCTGTGTAGCATCGTGATCTCTGCTCCCCTCCGGTCGTTCCGCCCCTTATCAGAGAGATGAGACATGTGCAGGGCCTCTAGGAGCTTCACAAAATGGCAAAAGTGATTCATACACTTCACTTGTATTCAAAAGAACACTAGCAGAGTTTTGCACAGCACACTCCGATCCAAAGCCCGTTTTTTTTTCAGGATTCAGGTTTTGGTTTTCATCGGTTTTCATAACCCTGCGAGACCCAGCAGCTGATATCAGTGAAGAGTTCTGCATGGCTTCACCTAGGGCTTATGGGAAGTGCTTCTTCATGATCTGCTTGACATGGAATTGAGCACCACGAGTCTTTAATCAATAACTGTGAGTCCAGTGTGTGCTTCCTGGGACACACTGGCTATTTCAAGTTTATGTGTTCTCCGTAGCTCAATGGCACAGACTTTTCAAGTTTATATGTCATGTGCACAAAATGTCAGGGAAAAGTTTGCACAATAAGATTTATTAAATATATGGAGTATGTAATAAATATGATAATATATTGCACAGTGACATGACTGGGACCTTAGTGAAAGCACAGTGTAATACTGTTTAGAAATATTGCACTGCAATTTGAAAGAATGGTAGGGTGAGTGATGACTGGACTGCTGTTTATTCAGGATCCTGATGGCCTGCAGGTAAATACGGTTCTCCAGCCTGCTGGTTCTGGATTGGGTGCTGCGATACCATCTGCCTAATAGTCTCTGTCCATGTGCTGGGTGGCTACAGCCGGTGGGGTTTTGGAAGATTTTGCATAGACAACGTGTATGGATGATGTCCTATAAAGCTGGGAGATTGTTGCCAACGAAAAGTTTAGCTGCTCTCACGCCTCTCTGGAGGGTCTTAGGGTCGTACCTGGCAAACTACACAGTGATGCACCTTATCAGGAAGCTCTGTGTAGTGCATCTGTAGAAACTGGTCAGGATTTTGGGGGATAGACCCAAGTTCCTGAACCTTCGCAGGAAGCAGAACCGCTGTGTTTGTGGGAAGGGAGCAGGTCAGATTGGCCCCTCTGCTGTATAGGAATGTGTGAACATCCCTCTGCAGCCTCCTGTAATCCATGATTATCTCCTTAGTTCTAGTGATCTCCTGATAATGGAGAGACAGAGGCTGAAGTTGTTGCATCAGTCTGTTTGTACTCTGACCTCATCTCTTTAGACTCTTCAGTCTCATTTCCATCTGTGATGAATCCCAGGATGATAATGACATCAGCAAACTTGAAAATTGCATGTGTTTTTCTCTGAGAAGCTCCTGTGTTCGGGGACAGTGTATAGGAGGTGTGGCCACTGGTTATCACCACTGGGGGTGTGCTCAGTCCTAGGCCCGTTGTGATGAGTTTGGCTGGGATGATGGTGCTGAAAGCCGAGCTGTAGTCGAGGAACAGGCATTGTCACATAGGTATTTTTCCAGACATGTGAGATCACTACGCACCACTAGAGCAATGACATCATCCATGGAGCTGTTTGCGCAGTATTCAGAATGGAGAGAGACCGCCGGAATTGAAATTGAGTAACAGATGTGTTTGATTAGATGCTTGAAAACTCAGGGTCAGAGTCACAGTCTGGTAGACATTTAAATGTGTTACTGCAGGCTTCTTAGGGACTGGGATTATGGTGGTCTTCTTAAACCATGTTAGAATCATAGAAAAGATGTCTGTGAACACCAGCTGACTGGCAAATAGCTTGAGGACACAGCATGGACGGCATTAGGACCAGGTGCCTTGTGTGAGTTTAACCAGAGCACATCAAGCACAGAGATGGTTAATACTACCCATCTGGTAGTTACCATGTTACAGCTTTGCTGTCTGTGATAGAGCACAAGCCATTCCATAGACACCTTGGGTCAGACCATTTGTAGTTTGGTCTCTTCCATGTAGCTTCTGTCTTGATGACCGTTTGAAGATCACTCCTGTCCTAGCAGAGTGCCACCGGGTCCCCAGAGTTGTAGGCTGAAGTTCAAGCTCAAAGTTTCACCCTGTTATCACCATGGGATCTAGATTTTTGGATGTGTTGTCAATGCATTTGCAGTTGTAATCTGTAACAGAGCTTGTGTATACATTAACATCTTTGTCTGCTGCATGTCCTGAAGTGTGAATATAGCCTCTATACTCTGACTCATCGATATATTAACCTGAGAACTGGTATTACCCGTTTGAGTTTTTGTCTGTGTGCAGGCTTTGCTGAAGACAGGGCAGGGAAGGAGTTTGTAGCTGTCTTTGAGTGCAGCATAACAGTATAACTATCACAGTGCAGGGGAGGGGTTTGTAGCAGTCTTTGAGTGCAGTGTAACGGTAACAGTGCAGGGGAGGGGTTTGTAGCAGTCTTTGAGTGCAGTGTAACGGTAACAGTGCAGGGGAGGGGTTTGTAGCAGTCTTTGAGTGCAGTGTAACGGTAACAGTGCAGGGGAAAGTTTTGTAGCAGTCTTTGAGGACATTGTAACTGTAACAGTGCACAGTGGTGGATTTATAGCTGAGTGATGTGTAACAGTGATCTAGATTTGGATACATCCGAGTAGGAAAAATACCATTCTGGGTGTATTTTGGAAGAACCTTTTCAGATTTACCCTGTTGAAACACACCCTCAACAGTGCAGCGTTTGGGTGTGAGTTTTATATAGAACATTCATAGTCTCATACAGAAAGTTCAGTACACACCATCCTCCCCTGTATGAGGTGCAGGGGAGGAAGAAAGGTGGGAAATTAACTGTAATGAATCAGGAGAGCAATGTGTAACCCCAGCTGAACCATCAATTTTCCAGTGAAATTTCACCAAAATATTGATGCCTTGTCTTGGGCTTTGTTTCGATTTTGTGAGGTTACTGTGGACAGAGGAATTAACTGTGCTGGAAGGCAGAGATAAAATGAAGTGAAGGTTATAGTGAAATGAATAAACACTACTAGTGAAATGAATAGATTCTGCATTTCTAAATGAAAATGGTTTTGTACTGTGAAGGAACAGTGCCAGTATTTTGGAAGCTGCACTGATGGTAATGCTAGTCTTACAGTTTCATATAAATTCGTAGTATAACAACAACAACAACAACAATAATAATATTTTCTGTATGTAGCCTCTGACACTGTGCCTATGAATAAGATCAGTGGGGATTAACTGAGGTTGAGGTTTAGAGAGGCAGCAGCAAATATTCCAACTTACCAGCTAATTAGAAACCTGTGAAGAACACAGATGTTTGTAACCATACAGTGTAAAAACTGTAACACAAAGCCTCACTGTGTTCACACTGACTAATTAAATTTAGGAACTGATGTAACACATGGCTGCTATACAGTTCATGGATGTGCATAGGAGAGGAGAAAAATAGGGGAAATAAAAGCATGATGTGAGCAGGAGTAGTCTAGACAAGGGCAAGTCTTGTCCTGTACTACACTTGAAAAGTCACGTTTTAAAGCTTCATAGTTTGGATTTTTGCCAAGCAAAGAGTTCTCAGCTTTTTAAAAATGCACTTGTAGTGCAAAAGACCACTTGCTGTGGCTATGCTAAAATGCTGGGAAAATGTTTATAAATCAATCTTATTGATTATGATGATTGAAGGAAGCCCGTAATGGGAGCAGGGGCCACACTGTGGGGCCAAGCAGAGGGGCTGCTCAGCACGGCACAACCACAGAGGAGTACCAGCTTACTCCATACCAGGCCTGCCCAAGGGCTCTGAGCACCAGCCTACCCCACACCTGGCCTTCCCATGGGCTCTGAGCTAAGCACAAATAAAGAAAGAATTCCAGTTTTGTTATTAGTATGGCTTTATAGTGAGTGATAAAAAAAAAATCGAGAGATTGTGCAATGGAGCATTCACTGTGTTATTTTTATTCCCTAAGAAAAGCTCTCTGACCACTGGCAAAGACAAAACAAACATGAGATATTGTGGCAGGTTTTGGTGAAGATCCATGCTAAGACACTAACTAACCCCTATAGAGCTAGTTTAAGAATACAGAACATCCTAACAGATGAACTGAAAACAGATATTATCATACCATCTTACTCTCATACCATAAGCCTGTAGCAAGAAATTTTCTCTACTAAGTTTCAGTGTCTTTAATCAGTCTAATCACACCTTATCAATTAAAGGAAAGTATAAATCGTTAGTGAAGTATGTAGAAAATTGGATTATTTGAACACAAAAAAAGGGGCCTTGCAGGAGTTCAGGGCAAAGTAGAACCTTTCTGTTATTGTATGAGACCCTCTTCTGAACAGTCTGCCAGATGGCAAAACCATCCCAGAGCAGTTTCAGCTGGAAGAAGTACAATGCTTTCATCTGAAGGTTTAAGAGCCTGCTGACGCTGCTTCTGAATGAGCACAAATTACAGTTCTTCTCAGTACATTGATAGTATGTTTAATTCTTTATGTGGTGTATTTAGTGTTTTCTTTTGAATTTAACACAACTGCGTTCAGCTTCTTTTTCAACTGATGGCATTGCGCTGGGATAATGTTCCATAAAACAAAATGGTACTAAATGCATTTCATAATTGCAGATGTTTTGTTAAAAAGCATTTGTAAAGCTTGTGAAGTTCATGTGGCAGCCTGCTTACGTCTTCAACTCATTCCTAGTGTTTTTTGCCTCAATCCGCAGCCCTGCAGAGAAGCCGTGGGGTAGTGGTTTATTTTTATACGGATGCAATAAATGCCCCAGTTGTAATATTTATTGACACTTTAGACTATAGGCACTATACAACTCTGTGGGATTTAAATAGTTGCGCCATTTTCTAATAAACTAAGAATTTATGTTTAATGAACAAATGGAGTGAAAATGCATGTGTAGGATTACCTCAAATCACTCTATTTAATTGTACAGGAAGCTCATGTTTGAATTTTGAATCTTTTAAGAGAGATGCTTTAAAGGTTAAAAATAGCACACTCTTTCTTTAAGAATGCCTGCTTGCAGAAGCATGCCTTTATGGACTCAGCACTTTATATTGTTCCAGCTTGCACACAAACAGCTACCATGAGGCCATGCTCTTATTAAAAGAACAACAGATCTGATTCAGTGGATCTCAGGCTTTTACTTCTTGAATTATTTAGACACTGAGATGTTTTTTCTTATGCATGTAGTAGGAGAAACTCCAGAGCTTGTCTCCTAAACATATGCAGAGAAGCCTCACAAGTCCCTGCCAAACAAGGAGGCCTACAGCTCTGTGCATGAAACCCATCTTTGCACTAATTTGATAAAATATGCTGGCAGAGGGCTTGAAAGCATGGCTGCGATGTTGAGATTGTTTTTCCCCTTACGAGTGGAACACAGGCTTGGCCTGGCAAAGAGATGAGCCTCTGATTGCTTTTGTGTGTTTGAGTCTCCCTGGACCCCTCACAAAGACAGAGAAAGAATTACTGGCCAACAGCCCTGATAGTATATCAAGATTACAGTGTTTGCCAGCCAAGAACAGACCACCAACACAGGGAGGGTTTGTGTCCCGGGCCACTGCATCTGAAGAACGTCTGACTCAGAGGCTGATATTTGAGAGCATACAGTAAATGATTGATGGAATAGCTGAGAACGAAGAGCTGGTGATCCTGTGCTTCTCAGATTGCTGAACCCAGTGCTGTTTCTCATGGTGTGGTTTGGGCAACGCATGAATGTGTGTTTGACCTGTGCTTGCAATTCAACTGTGATCTGACTTCATGCTTTTTTCTGTAAGGAATCTAACTTTCATTGTGTGTGTGTGTGTGTGTGTGTGTGTGTGTATGTGTATGTGTGTGCATGGGCGTGTGCATGTGTGTATGTGTGGGCATGTTTGTGTGTATCTGTGTGTTCACGTGTGTGTGCGTTCTTCTGTGCCTGTGTGTGTGTGTGTGTGTGTGTGTGTGTAGGATGCGGGAGAGGGAGCTGCGGTGCGTGGGCCGGAGAGTGCTACTGCTTGCCGTCTGTCTGCTGTCTCTGTGGGGGCAACTGAGCATGGCCTCCTCACACCGCAGCCACATTGGTGAGTCTTTTTCCCAAATACACATACACGTGCACACACACACTCACACTCAATTACACACTTTTGATAATGCTTATTAAGAGTATACTACCGCTAATTAGCTTCAAGCTTGGTGGCAAGTGCTTCTGAGCTGTAGTTGAAGGGCAGCTGGTTCAGTCCCCGAAAAGGGACCAGGTGCTTGTGTATTTTCAATGCCTGTTTCCTTCTGTAAGCTCATTTAACCTCCATTTAACCTCAGATGGCCCAGGGGTCCAGCAACATGGCACACCTGTCCAGTCAGCCCCTTCCTCAGCGCAACCCGCCTCGAGAGGAATAAAGTAATCAGACCTCCACAGAAAGAACAAGAGTCTGGCTGGTCCCAACTTGGCAAGCCAAATATGGCGAGCCCACAGTGCTTAATGCTTGCTAAAGTCACCTCAGCTAATGAGAATCTAGCCACACAGTATTTTGGTAGACTGCTCTCCCAGTCAACTTTAACAAGGATTTGTAAAAAGGTCAATCCAAATTATGCTGAAGAACCCCAATATAACTGACAAAATCCCATTTATCTTGCCAACTCGTTTTATCATTTTCCACAGAAGCTATAAACACTATGGCCTTGAAATAGCTGCGTGGTTTCAGAAATAGTAAACAGGAGCACCTGTAAATCACTTTCTTTTGTTTCATCTTAAAAAGCTCACGTTGGTATTCTGAATCTGTTAAGAGAGGGTTTCTGTGCTTTAAAGATGAAAAACGACATATTCTTCTTTTAAGGATGCTTGCTTGCTAAAAGGCTCTTCATATACTCAGCACTTTGTATTTTTCCATCTTCCATCTTGCCCACAAACAACTTTAGTGAGGTTGTGCTGCTATTTAAAGAACAACAGATCTGATTGAGTGGATCAAGGAACTCACAAGCTTTTATTGCTTGAATTATTAAGACAATGATTTTGATGTTCCTCAATTTTGAAGAAAGGTCAGAAAACATTATACAGCGATACTGAAGAATTGTCGTTTTAACCATAGAGAAAAGACAGCAAGCACAGTTAAATTGTGGATATTTTAGGTTATTACTGGATAAATGAAAAAGAATGAAAAAAGGCATTCTAAAGAAATATATTTTAGGCAGAAGAGAACTTTATTTGATACTTAATTTATGAACAAATATTTAATCAACAGTTTATGTCCTCAGTTGTCAATTTGACTTTCTGAGGTTTAGAACACAGTGCAGGATTCTGTAGGGTTCCAGTAAGAGTGCAGCACTGGGATAACAGCCCAGCTACAAAGGTCACAGCTGTTAGCAGAGTGGCGCCAAACTCATCAGCAGGTTCACACTGATTGTGTGTGTGTGTGTGTGTGTGTGTGTGTGTGTGTGTGTGTGTGTGTGTGAGTGAGTGAGAGAGAAAACCACCCCTGGGCTAAAGATGGATGCTGTGACTTAACATTGGGGTAATGAGAGCTGTGCACAGGGTCAGCTGCTGTGGCAGGGCATGAACCTGGAGTTGGAGAATAATGTTGAAGAATGCAGGGCATCGAGGAGCTTGCAAGAACCAGACAAAAACGCATGACAGCCTACACAAGAGCCTGCCTGGTATCATGCGTTTTAGCAAAGCTGTGTCTTGCTCTCGCATGCCAGGAGGCCTACAAAGACCCGTCGGGGACAATGGAAAGAGGCAACACCAATTAATCTCCCCTTCCCGAGCCAAAGGGCAGCTCTAAATAAAATTGCCCAGCATTTTAGGAGTAGCGACAAAGATAGCAACAAGTTAGGAGGGCCCATCCTTCTCCCGGCAGAGGTGTACGGCAATCGAGTCGGTGATTGATTATGGCGAGAACCCCCAATCGCTCAGGCTTCGGCTGGCAGCGAGAGCTGCTTTCCAGACTGCCTGAGTTCCAGTGCTCTGGGCTAACACCGGCCTAATCACATATTTAGTCCCAGTAGCTCTCTGAGGTCAGGCCAAGGTGTTGCCCAATAAACAAAGCTCTTTAGCCCCACTGGCAAAGAGAGCTGGGGGCCTGGGGCAGCTCAGACACTTTACGCTTGCGTTGTAACCTTAAGAGAGCGCACAGATCAACCTAATAACACCACAGAGTCAGCAGTCACGACAAGACTCATTAGGCAGTCATGAGAGAAGGAGGGAGAGCTGGAGGGAGGGGAGGATGATGGAGTGGGACTGGGATTGGGCTGTGTAGTATGGAGAAAGTGGACAAGGGAAAGAGAGAGAATAGGGCAGTCCTACTGTTTGTGATCTGTTCGTAGTGAGTAGGGGGAAATCAGGTTTAATTCTAAATGCATGGTTTAGTGGTCTCAACAAACACTTGCTATGAGAAGTATTGGAAATGCCCAATTTAGCTTTTGCACTGGTAATATAAGTTGTAATATTGATAGACTTACCTTAGGGGACCATTCTGTAAGTAACAGTGACATTGACACAGTAGTGAGATGGGAGTGGGTGTTGTTCTGGTGTAAACAGGGAAAGCACAGTAGTGTTACTATAGTTTTTACATGTATCAAGTGTCACCTTTGAGTTGAGAATGGACTGACATAAATATCGAGCCAATATTGTCCTGTGGTCATAATCCAACAGTTTTTTTTTTTTGTCAGTTTGAGGAGGGCTAACACAATGTTGTTCATAGCAACAGAATGTGGGTGGTGAATATATGGCTAAATTCTGAACTGATGGTGAAATTCCTGGGTTACAGCTGCAATAGGACACTGTTTTCAGCTATCAAGCAGAACCTCTTTCCCTGAACCATGGGGTATCTGGTATCTTGCAGAACTTTGTAAGGAACCCCACCACTGGAAATGATATGTATCACATGGTTCCTTATATGTGATTGCAAAAGCAGGAATAAAGGCTGAAAGTTAGACCATGTTCAAATGTGTAGGTGCCTGACATTGTCTTGGAACTCATTTGATGTACCGAGGATTAGTCTGAACCTGGAGCCCCATGGTCATGTTGAATTTATACTTCACAGCCACAGCCTCTGTTATATCTCTCAGAGTTATAACTGCACTGGTGGGACAATTCTTCAAGTCACGAACCCTAAAGCGCTGTTCAGTAGGTTATACATCTATTTTGTTGTGTTTAGTGCCAGCACCGAGACCTCTAGGTGCTTTTGAAACCCTTTAGTGAAACATGAAATGTGAACTTTTTAATGTAAGAGTATCTGCTTGTATAGATGTTATCAAAATGCTGACTGCCTTTCTCACCAGAAGGATGCATTTGCAAGTTATTTGTGCCCAGCAATCAAGAATTTTCTGATCTGTTAGTCAGACACAGGAGGAAGAACTGAAAATGTGCAGTGAAAAAAATGCAGGAGGTTATTATCAGATGCAACCTACTGTCTTTTCTGAGGACACAATGCTTAAATGGGTGATTGTTTGGGTCGAAGATACTGATGTAATTTATATGCTTCAAGAAACATGCACTGTTTGTAAAAGGCATGACTGATGGTTTAGCAAGTATTGGTAACAAACTGATTTATGTAGGTTCTTTTTAGCATGCAAATAATGACCTGATGCATGACAATAAGCATTTGTACTGCCTTAAGTACATACATTTACCATTTCTCCAGTTATTGGTCCTTCAGTGCATTAACTTCTAGAAGGACAATGGCTTGTTTTAGATTTATGGACTGTACTTCTGTGTCCATGACAGTGCAACTAGTCATGTTGGAGCTCATTCATGGTAGCAGCGGTGCAGGCATTGACTTTTGTGTTGTGAACAGTGGGTTTCTAAGTCTAGAGGGGAATAGATGATGCCTCAGTGTGTGCAAAATGTTTTGTTTATAGGAATTCCCAGCTAGACAGAGATAGCAAGTGGAAGGGAGAGAGAGAGAGAGAGAGAGAGAGAGAGTTTTGTTATCTGAAAGCCAGGTCACCACTCCTCTAGGGTGTGGAGAGAACAACATTTGACTGGTGGCTGAGTGCACAGGTTCAGTTTCTTTGTTATGACTTGCTGCCATTACTTTAGGACAATTATTTCAAGGCTCCTCTTCCCTTCGTACACGGGAATCACGTTTTTCTCCTTACAGCCATGGCAACATCTCCAGTGATAAGTGGCATAAAGATCACTGACATCGATAACGAATGGGGCAGATGTTTGCATTGTTTCATTGTTTTACATGTGACATGTGATATTTGCAATGACTAATATTAGGAAAAAAGTGTTATTAGTCACGAATGACATTTGCCTGGAGTGTTACTTGAACTGATACTGGAGGAAGTGAGATGGTGTGGTATATGGTACATTATACGGCGAACGTCTTCTGTATGGAAGTAAAAATGTAATCTGTAATAACTACAACATTAGAAGGTACAACGCTGTCAAAGCTGAAAGCGCATATGCTAATGGGCATTTTCTACACAATATTAGGGATATCAACACAAATATGAGTAAGACTACAATATAAGTGGCTCGCAGAGCAACAGCTGTACAGCTGTAATTACCAGTTCTTTATTTCGATTTTTTTATTGCTTTTTCTCATTTTAATCATTGCGAGGGAGCTATCGCCGTTTCAGCGAAGCTCTTATCAGGATAACTCGTCTGGACTTGTGTGCTCTCTAATCACCGATCGCATCCACAGCTATTACATATTACTAGCCTCTCATTATTACCCATTGAGATGTACGGCCTGGATGCCCTGCGACGCAAACCAACGTGGCCTTTTCTGTTTTGGACGAGAATAACAGGGGATCATAACCATTTTATTTTTACTGATGGAAGCAATTAGCAGAAAAATCGCTGTTAGCGATACTGTAGCAGTCGCTGAAAACGGTGCCCACGCGAGTTGCCTTCTGCAAGCCTTTCTAGTCCCTGACTGCACACATTAAAAGGGCAGGACACATGCGGTGTGGTGACCAGGAATTTCTCGTCACTTCGTAACTTGCTCGCTTATCCTTGCTAATTGGTCGTCTGACGGTGGATGTGTTCGTTGCGTTTGAGTATTTGCTTTCCTCGTACTTCTCAATAAAATAGAGTACAACATAAATAATTTGAATAGCTTCGAATGAAAATGGCTGTTAATTTCACCACAGTAAGCATTGTTACTTTATTTATTTTAAAAAAATTCTGAATAAATAAAGGAAATTATTTTTCTTTTTGAGTAGCCAGCACTACACTGGTTGATTAATCATTCTGTTTCATACATTTTTATAATTTTTTTTTTCATTTATTTTTGTAGTGGCTGAAGTCTAAATGATAAAAGCACATTCTTAAGTATAAGCAATATAAATAGTTTTCACCACTCCTGTTATTACCACAGCACTCTGATTGTACACAACTATAAATTAAAGACATTTCCTTTAATAACTGCCCCTTTGACACCGCCCACTCAATAAACACAAGTAATAATGTAATATAAATCCTGGAAGACATTTATGAGCGTGTATCCCTTGAATAGAGGCAAAGGGAACTGAGAGGGTAAGAGCCTTTGAAAGACTAGGCAGTGACACTGTTCCCCGTCTCTGTCTCTTTCCCTCCTGCCTTTAATGTGACGCTAAGGCGCTCACATCTAGTCCCTCACTGGAGGCAGTTTGGGCCAAGTGAAACAGAATGTTCTAGAACTCGAGTGAAATAGAAGGCTCTAAAATGAGGTCTATCAATCGCTGCTGTAGTCACCGCGTTACATTCTCTGACTGTGTGGTTGCTTGTGTATCACTTTGGGAATAAAATGCTCGACACAGTGTCCTGAGCACGCCATAAAAGAGTTGCAAGCAAAGCGGGGACGTCTCGGCTGAGTATACAGCTACACGAATGGAGTTTAACGGTATTGGACTTGCTCGTCCCCTGCCCACATTCCCCAAAATAGATTGCCTGCTGCCTCAGAGTAACCAAGTGACCAATTTAGAGGACCATCTTAGTGTCAGGCTGAAAGATCCACCTGTCTGGTGGTCCAGGATGTCCAGTGTCATCATGAATAAAGAAATAGCTTAGAGCAGGAAAGCAGTATTCCCCAAGACTGTGAAGTAATCGCGACTAGAAGCGGGTCTGCAGTAGGTTAATGATTGTTGAACAGGGCTCAGTTAATGTAATTTAGACGATTAAGAATTCACATTTATAATATTTCACCTTTGTCTGGAGGTCTTTTACTCGATGTTCAGTGTAATTTTGGTAATTAAAAATTAATCCTTGCAATATTTCACCTTGATCCTCAATAGCTTTGATAAATGGTGAGCCGCAGTGTCATAGAGGGTTTTACGGTTACCACATATCAGCTCCTGTGATGTTGGTGACCACTTTCTGGGACATTTAGCCCATATGTGCTAATTTTACTATTAATTAAGTGATATTGAAATATGAAAGAGATCATGTGTACTGGACCACTTCACGCCTTTCATGGTTGTTCAGGCGAGCAGTTTATTAACTAAGCTGATTCCAACATGTGCAGGCACTGTTACATCCACCATTTTCTCCCAGCTCACATGATGTGATTTGCACCCCACCTGCGTCCTGAGCTGAGATGTAGCTTAGCTGCCGGGTGAGCATGAAGACGGCACAGGAAATGGATGGGTGTTGTTTGTAACCACGGCAGCAGGTGTGATGACATCTCAGCTGTCACTCACATTTGAGAGTCTTGGAGCATTGTGTGCGTGTGCTCGCTTTTGTGTGTGTGTATGTATGTATGTGTGTGCGTGTGTATGTGTGTGTGTGTGAGTGGGAGATGTAAAACACTACTGGCACTTTGAGGGTGGGGACAGCATGCTATTTAGTGCAAACATGACTGGCATCTTGACTCGTAGTGCATGTATGTGCAATGAACAGGAGATGCTATAATGCTATAGGAGTAAATAACTGTTACTTCAGCTTTACTGCTCTGCTGTGGACATTTTATTCAACTACATGCGTTATTAACTGTTTTTTTTTTTAAATAAAGATATCGCACTAAATTAAATAAAGACATAAATCGAAATGATACATTTTTACATAATGAATAAATACATGAACTTTCAACTCGGTATGTATTTCCAAAATATTGCTTATTGGTAGTGTGGAACTGGGGAGTCACCATCCTTGTCTGCCTTTCTTTAGGGTCACATGGCAATTTCTTAGCCGATGCCTGGAGCGGTAGTCTTCATCTCCCCTTCTCCTCACCATGTACCATACATGGTGACACAGTCCTAGCTGAGCGGTGATCAAATGGTGGCGTGCTCTCTATTAGTTTCAGGGGTGCTGCTCTTTTTTTCCTGAAACTGAAATGTAATAACATTCTGAGGTCATTGACTGAGATGGGCATGCGATTCCTCAAGGGAGGCACATTGATCAGAGGTAGCCGCTAAAAACGTGGTGTAGATGGATGGCGCTGGACTAGAAGTTTATTTGTGCCTTGGGCGCATTGTGCCTGGGAAGCTGTAAGCCTCAGCAGCCTCTGTGGCCCCTGCCTTGACCAAACCCATGGTCTAGTCTCTGGGGTTGTACACAGAAGGGTGGGAGAGGCTGGTAGGAAAGGAAGGAGGTCTTTTTTTTTTCATCATAAATGCCTTTCATTCACTGGCGTATATGACGTAGGTGTTTGAACCTCACGCTGACCTCATTGCATACGTTATGGATTGCTTGGAGATGCCTAGTGTTTTGGGCAGACATGTTTTCGCATACTTTCACCGTTACATAATGTTGATGGCTTCAGAGCAGATGGCTTTATATTTCATATATTCATATGGGCCTCCCGTGACTGATGAGGTGTATCCAAGTTCTTGGCATTTTTTTTAAGGCCGGCTTCCACTTACTGCAGGTCTAAAGGACAAATAATATCTGTCTTCTCAGATTTGAGCTCTTTGGCAAGGGTGACGCTCCCTTTAACTGAAACTAGGCTTCAGAGCATTGAAGCAATGCTTCTCTGTAGCAGGCACTAGGGCTGTCCAGCCGTCTGTGCATTTGGCCTGTGGTCCTTTTCATCTTGGTCTCCGCTAATTCCCATTTAACATCCAGCCTGCCGTGCTGGGCCTCCTGTGTGTCAGAGCAGCACGGAGCTGACAGAGGGCGAGCGTTCCTGCCGTAGAGGTCCTGCCATCAAACACACACCTACATCATTTATTAATGCTCGCTGCATTTGTATGATTCTTTGCTGCTGTTTATTAAAGAGCTTTGAGCCCCTGCCTGGGTTTGCGCCCCCTTCTGGAGATTTCGCGCGATGACGCGTTTGGCCCACCACACCGCGAAAAGTCCTGTCCACGCCGTCCGCTGGCGAAGCACCGTGGCCCGAGCCCCTGGGTCCCAACTCGGCTGCCAGCACACTTGTCCTCTCATGTCAGATATGACATCTATTCATTTGGATTTTTCCAAGCCGGGCTCAGTGGCTGTTCCCTCCCCTCTGATCCCGGGACTGGAGCTGCGAAGAGCCCCGGCTGTTGGAACCCACCGCTCTGCACGCCACAGATGGCTGCTTCCTTCATCGCTTCAATAACAGTTTCATAAGTGACTTGCTGTAAATTGCAGCGCTGATGCCGTGGTAATTGGGCCGCCACCACACTCCCCTTGCTGGAGTTCTGTTCTGCGAAAAAGAAAGAAAGAAAGAAAAGAAAAGCAAGGGGGGGGGGCAAGATGAAGGAGCGTTTCTCCTCCACCTGCTGCCGTCTTGCTAAGTAATAAGTGTTAGGACAGATGAGGGAAAGTGAGTCTGATCACTGAATTACTGGGCAAGAGAGAGTATTCGCACTGCTGCCACGGCAACCACGGAAGGGCTCAGATAGCTGTAGTTCCATGCCGCCAGATGTTTAATTGAGCCTGTGAGCGCTCCCTGCTCTGGTCTTGTACTCAACAGCCTCTGTCCCGTGAAATGGCGGCTGAACGGCAGAGCTTCATCACTTGGAATTCATAACATGTTTGCAGTTAGTTGCTTGCAAACTGCCATAGTTGGGCCCATGTTGTAAATCAGGCTGAGTTCGTCTGGGATTCACCTGGTATACGCTAACACGCCATACGCATCATCTTGCATGCGACAGAATGAGCTTCACACGATACGTTAAGTGATGTGACCTCACATCATATCTGAATATCACTATAACACTTACAAAATGATGGCATAAGAGTGAACAAATAAAAATCTAAGCGTTACAAGAAGTAATTTTTCAGTGTTTTGCCAATTTCTCCATTGGCTTTCGCTGTCATTTATTTGATCCACTGTAGAAACCTAACCTGTGCTGGGCACATGCCTGTGTGCAGGCCAGCACAGCGTCTATGAATTCTTTATGATGTTATTTTACTTGCTGACGACTGAATCGATACCGGCCTTCTTCCTTTATTGAGCGTGACATATTGACGAGGGGAACAGACAATGGCTACTTCTTTACTGCATTGAGATCTGGTTCACCTAGAACACATCAGGCTTTGAACATCATGCTACAGAAACAGGTACACTCATGCATGTGCACACACACACATGGCCAGGCACTCACACACACACACACACACACACACACACACACACACACACACACACACACACACACACACACACACACCCACACACACACTTCCCTGCTCCACTGAACAGCTGAGGCTGATGCTGTCTGCCAGTCCCTGCTTAGACAGTTAGAGGACTGAAACTTCTCCCAGCAGCCTCTATGGGTGCACTCCCTGTTTGCACTTCCTGCCGGATGAAGGAGTGCAGTGGGGATTTGGGTTTCAGCTGCTTCAGCCGCTCGCTGAGCACCACTGACTAACTGCAGTCTTCCTCAGGACTTTTTACTTAATAATTAAATTCATTCTTGATTGATTTTAAATGCATTCATCTCTTTTGTGTCTGTGCTCACAGCACACCAGTAGTTCCCAGGGCAGAAACTTTAGATGAAATATGTAAATATGTGAACTTTTTGATGGCCAGACAGCATAAGCACTGTTTTGATTTGTAGATGACAAGTTTCTTTAAATTTTCAGTTATAATAGTGTGCAAAAGTTTCCTCTGAATAATATAATAATATAATAATGTGCAAAATCTTCCTCTGAATAGCAGTTTTGGCAATACAAGGTGTTTCATAGCAGTTCCACAGAAGCTTAAGGGAGGATTGACTATCTTAAGATACTTTCATACAGCCATAGTGGTGGGGTGTGTGTGTGTGTGGGGGGGAGGGGGTAGGATGTTTTCCCAGTTTTTCTCTTTTATGTTTTTTTTGTCATCATGCTCACTATTTAGAGCTTAAGGCTGAAAGTGCTTCCCCTTGGTATGCAGACCAAAAAAATGGGAGGGCGTCTGTGCAAATGTGTAACATGTGATCTTTCTCGCATCATGAAGTCGGCTACAATATGTTCTGCACTTTATTTTTAAATAGCTTTTACCCTTGTGGATATAGTCACACAGTTTGGCATTACATGTTTTTACCTATCAAATCACATTAAAGGAGAACTGTGTGAAGACGCAGAAACGCTAACTGATCTTGACAAGTGTCGGCAACATTTTCACATCCTGTAAAAGATTGGCATCTTTGCAGTGGCATGGGATGTTAGAGGTGGAAAATCTCCAGTTTACTCCTAAACCTTGTTTTCTTGGCAAATGACTGCACTGTTCATATAGGTTTCCTGCTCAGGAATCTGTAATGGAGGACTTGTGAGGTTATATCTCAGTGCGCGCTCAGGGTTTTCACATCGGTGTGAAACAAATGCTTGTTGTTTGCCGTGTTTTACTTCAGTGAGATTGCTTTGAATATTTTAATTTGCTCTGCATATGTGAGTGCAGTCAGGTGGAATGTGGCATATATTGTTCTGGAGGTGTGTGGAAGCTGAAGAGTTCAGTGCAGAGCAGAAGTATTGCAGAACACTTACTGCAATAGTCGTGAGGGCTGTTTGCCAGAGGAACCTCAGGATACTGTCCTCCTCTGTTTAAGGAGATCTTGCAGCCTTTTTGCATAAACATATTTGCATAAACCTTTAGACTGTTTGCCGGTGGATTTTCGAAGGGAACGCAGGTCCAGCGCCGGGCCATTACACACCTGCATGCGCTGTTTCCGTCGTTATGTATAGAAACTGTTACGTATCAAGAAACCGAAGTTATCAAGCCAAGAAGCTAAATATAAAGACAATTAATTGATGGTTTAAAATGAAGACATTATGCAAAAAAAAACAACAACAAAAACAAAAAAAAGCCCCCCCACACACATATGAGACACCACATAGCCTGTGTCCTAACACAGGGTTTAATGGGTTCTGAAGAAAACACAAGACCAGTGTGTCTGACCTTTTAATAATCCACTAAAGCTCATACACAATCTGACAGTTAGATCTGCTCTGGCCCTGTGAATACAAAGATATTCAAGGGCAAATATAATCCATCCCCACTGACCTCTGCTCACTCATTCCACCTCCGTGCTCCAGTTGTCACCGCTTGCAACAACTTTCTTTTTTCCTAATAGCATTCGGTGATGATAGAACTCTTATCAATCAAGGATCAATGGATGTGATTATAGAGCGGAGCGTGTGAGATGCATTGATCTCATGGAGGTCCAAGGCCGATGCCAGGCTGCATTCGCATTAGCGGCCAGCTCACGGCCTCTTCCACAGCTGATATTCATGCTACCTGACTCCCTGATGATCAGCACCACTGCCTTAAGTGGAATCCATTGATTGCAGGCATAGTGCGTCACAGAAATTTTGCGCAGATGTCATGGGAAAGATACCCTCTACGTGAAGGTCATGAGGCTGTGTGTGTGTGTGTGTGTGTGTATGTGTGTGTATGTGTGTGTATGTATCACTAAATCATGGGCTCTTGCTGTTCCTTCAAAAGAACTGGGCTTGTGTGATACACCTTTTAAATAGCGTTTAGTCAGCTTCCATGGTGATTGAGGCAGCTGTGCTTCCCTGCTTTCCCCACATCTCATACCTCACACAAACACACACACACAAACACACACACGCACACGCACACACACAGACACACACATGCACACGCACACACACGCACACACACATGCACACACACATACACACACACACAAACATGCACACATATACACACACACACACACACACACAGGCTTACACATCAGGCTGCGTGTGTGTTGTTACCTCGGTGAAAGGGCCATGGTTTAATCAGACTTTCTCACTGATGTTCCAACCCTGACCAGTTTGTACCTGCAGTTTAATGAATGAACTTGTCCAGAGGAAGGGTCTCCCCACAGCAGGCAGACCACAAGCCAAACCTCCCCAGAGCCAGCAGCTGTCCTGGAGAGGTCTTGAGAGCGTTGCCCTTTGTACCTTTCAGATGAGAACTGACAGGAAAAACAAAGCCAGGCTCCTTAACTATTCAATTAACCATAAAACTGTTTTATTATGTTTCATAACCTTTTACTTATTGTAAGGCTCAGATACCTCATAATTGTTTGAGTTCTTATTGATCCACCTCATTGATCCTCCCCCAACAATAACAACTCACCACCACAGACACACGCCCACACACACACACACACACACACACACACACCATTAACTTTAGACATCCCTAGACCCACTCTGAATATTCAGTTTATGTCTTTCAAACTTTGGAGATTAAGGCTCACCCCATATGTGGGAGAGAGAGCTCAAGCTGGCATTCGCACACGGCCACATCAGTTCAGTTCTGTCTTCTTTCGGCGGCGAGTGATTGGTCCTCTGCATGACCGTGCCTTTTGTGTGTGGCTGAATGGCTCCTTATTGATTGGAGGCAAAATGTTTTTAATGTTGTTGATGAGATTTTCAGATTGGCCTACTAATGGGAAGATGGAGGCCCCTTTTTCAATCAATTTCCAACTCAAGTTCCAAATTGAAAATCTTTACCGATGTAATTAAGGGTTATTTGAAAGGAACACAAAAAACTTAGAAAAAAAATGTTTTTCTTTTCTTTTTGTTCTTTAATCCCTGGTCTAGCCTTCCAAATCATGTGTGAATGTGTAAATAATGTCTTTCATATGGTTGCAAATGTGCCTGTACACATCTTTTGGAGAAGCCAGACACTAATTAAAAAAAAAAATTATAAAAAAAGAGAAAAAAATTAAATTATAGACAGTGAGTCTCTGAAATCTGAATTATATATGCTACGCATAACTAATTAAGGCACATAAACCGTTGCATGTGCTCACGAAAGACATCAAATAAGCCCGCTTGTTGTTCATGACATAAGATGGCCACATCCCAGTATTTGCCTTCATGTTAACTGCAGTGCCCCTGTGACATCATTTGCTTCTGCAGTCAGCATTAAGGCGTGGCCGTCACAGCGGGGGCTCCCAGGATTCAACCGCGGCCAGCTTTTAATGGGCCCCGTGTCCTTGTTGTGTTTCTACAGTGCATGTCAAGGCAGGCACCTGCGAGGTCATAGCTGCACACCGCTGCTGTAACAAGAACAAAATCGAGGAGCGCTCCCAAACTGTCAAGTGCTCCTGCTTCCCTGGGCAGGTGGCCGGCACCACCAGGGCGGCGCCCTCCTGCGTGGACGGTAGGATGGCTTGCCTTTGCTCTGCCTTTATTTTGACGCGGGGGAACTGTTATTCAACAAGGGGCTGGGATGAATGCTAATTTGACGTTACATCTTACTGCTTTTTTTTTTCCGCTGCTGAAAACAAACACACACACACACACACACACACACACAAAACCCTTCTGTAGACAGCTGCCAGCACTTTTGTGCAAATTATTATCAGACTAACGGGGAGGGGGGGGGGTGTCCTCCCTGTCCTATAGAGAGACTCGTTATGAGAGTCCACAGTATCTTTCATTGAATTACAAAAGCGTTGCTTTAAAACCTTGGACTGACATGAACACCTCTATCAAGCCAGTGGGTGGGATTAAATTAAAACCACATAACAGAGACGAGGTTGGACTTACATTTTTTTGGATTGGCTCCGTGGACACTTTATGCCCGTCACGGTGGTGCCACCCAGTTCTACCCCCGTCTCATCTGGTGGGTCTGTCACTCCGGAGTCGACAGCCATTTCGACAGGACACCACACTGCTGCACAGCAGAGCACAGCTCAGCCTGCTTGTCTAATAACATGTCAACAGGCTCTCTCTCTGGACGGGTCAATCGATCCTCCTCTTCTTTTCTGCTCTGTAATATGTCTGACACACTCGAGCTCCCCTCTGCCCTCCTGCCTCCTTCAGAGCATTTTTCCCAAGCTGCCCACAGGTTTGCAGCCAGAAGTTGGGCAGAGTACTGTGATATTTTGGTGTGATGTACATGTATGTCATGTGTTAGCGATGTATGTACATATCTGCTCAGGATGCATGGATTTCTCCTTTTTCATGGTTTTTGAAATTGAGAGGCACAGTAGCAGGAACCTCAGGCTGCCAGATGTTTTTGACTCCATGTTAGGTGTTGTGACCTTGGCACTGTTTTGCCTTTTTGGCCTCTGCTCTCTAACACCTGGGCACTGGTGATCATTTCCTGGCTATGGTTCACTTCATCCTGACATGGACCTTGGCCTCATTCTGGAGACCAGCAGTATAACAGTGATGGATTCCAACCGTTGGCTGGGGATCTAGCACACTCCCACTCTTACTTGTTCTGGAGAAAGAGAGAGCAAGAGAGACGGGGGGGTTGGGGGGGGGTAAGAGAGAGAGAGACAGAGAGAGAAAGAGAGAGAGGGAGGGAGGTAGAGAGAGAGGGAGAGAGAGAGGGGGTGGGTTTGAATGTTATTTCTTTTGGCCATGAATGTGGGTGAAATTTTATAGGCTTTTCTCTCCCACTCAATTTTTATTGCTTCTTCCTTGAAAATATTGGATATGGGGTTACTGGTGATGTTTCTGTCATCTCTTACTTGTGCCCAAATTGCACCTTGGGTCTTTGGGTGTTTCCCTGGGATTGTGTGAGAGAGAGGGTGTGGGTTGTTTAGCTTTCTCTTTTTGTACATGTTTGTATAATTCTTAGGAAAATGTGAGCCAGACACAACTGGCTAATGGAAGAACAAAACAAGAGTGTGTGTATATAATGGGCCTGTGTGAGATGGTCTCTTCATCTCTCTCTCTCTCTCTCTCTCTCTCTCCAACTCTTTTTCTCTGTATGTCTGTCTGTCTCTCTGCCTCTCCAGCATCTATAGTAGCACAGAAGTGGTGGTGCCAGATGCAGCCTTGTATGGAGGGAGAGGAATGTAAGGTGCTGCCGGATCTCAAAGGCTGGAGCTGCAGCACTGGGAACAAAGTTAAGACGACCAGGGTGAGAGAGAGAGCCTTGCTGAACCACACACACCGCTAGTTCTTCTATGACTCACGGCAACCAGCACTGCATTAGACAAGTGCTACCTCACACTCTATTTGGTACATCAACAACTTGCACATATGCTGTCATAACCTTAAAATATCAATAAAACCGATATAGCAAAGTGTCTTGGCAGGACCAAAAAACCTTCCAGATGTGTGGAATAAAACTTTATCTGTTACATTCTTAGATTTCATTGCATTTTATGTGGATCACGTAGGAGCTGCTTACAAACCCTGACCATATGCATACATTCAAAGAGTTAACACAGAATATAGTTATATACAGCAGAAATGGGAATACATATGCATATTAGAAACGCTGTTATCTGGCACAAATACTTGCAGTTGAACAATGGTGTGTGTCTTCTTTCAGACATCTTAATATTTTGCACAAGCTGTTTGCCGGTGACCTAAATGGGGCTGCAGCTCTGCCATTCTCTTCTGCCAGTTCACTGAGGGCAGAAATTGAGATCAGATGCATCCGTTCAGTATTCAGCTATAATATAACTGGTCTAGCCGCATCGAATTTATTTGTGATTTCTGATTTTCTGAATAGAAAAAAGGAAGAAAGTTATTTGTTTATTGTTTAATCTGTATCCTGAAGTTTTATTCAGTTTGTAGCCTAGGTCACCATAAACACACTGAACAATATGACATATTTTCACATTTCTAAAAAGTCTCTTGGCAGTATATATTGTAGCAGGTTTTTTTGTGCCTTATAGGTAAATTTTGTAAGTGTGGAGTCTGACGCCCATCTGTCATCTACCATCCTCTTCTAACCTTTCCTCAGAGGTCAGATTCTGACCACGGGACAACTGTAGGCCTAACAGACACCCGTCACAACCCAGCAGTGACAGTGACGTGTGTACAGTGTTAATGCTGGTCTGCCACCCACGTGATGGTCCTGTGATCAGAAACTGGGCGCTGATGAGGGGTGAATGCAAACAGATGGACTTACAGTCCAGAATGATCAACTTTTCAAATGCACCTATAATATTGCACAAATGTACCATTGTACAGAAACGCACCAATCAATAGCAATTTCCTTTCAAATCACCTCATCAAACATCATAAAGAATGCTGTGTATCTACATTACATTACAAGTTTGGTGATTACTCAAGTTCACTGAACACACAAGGTGATGTTAATGCAGTGGTAAATATATTTTAGATTCCAATGTGACAAAGTGACATGACTCACTGCTGCTACGGTTAAGGTTAGGGTTAGGGTTAGGGTTAGGGTTAGGGTTAAGATTAGGGTTAGGGTTAAGGTTAGGGTTAGGGTTAAGATTAGGGTTAAGGTTAGGGTTAAGGTTAGGGTTAGGGTTACGATTAGGGTTAGAGTTAGGGTTAGGGTTAAGATTAGGGTTAGGGTTAAGGTTAGTCATATGGGTTTGGAGGATGCCATTTTTCCCCACTTAAATATTCACAGCTGATGTATTTTAGTAAATGAATGGAAGCATCACTAGAATAACCAACACAGCCTGACACATAATGACTGAACCACAACTAATTCTTGGAATTCATGCACTCTTAAACAATTACAGAAGAAAATAGAAATCATGGTAAATACATAATAACATTCTCAGGAAGCTATTATGTAATTATCTTGATTTACAAGAGAAGTCTTTTTGTTTGTCTTTTAATTTCAATGTACATCTGGGGAAAAATATCTATATCTATCTATCTATCTATCTATCTATCTATCTATCTATCTATCTATAGATATATACTGCAGAACTAAAATAAATGTTTCTGTAGAAAAAAACTAGACTTCTGAGTAAGTAGGCTCCATTTGTGGCTGTAAAGGTTTCGTTCTGATGCCTCTCACTCCCAGTGTGGACATAGACCTGCTGATTGAATCACATGGTTTGTGCTTGTTAAGCAGGAGACATGCTTGAGTTTTGCACTTTCTTTAAATAAGCTGCACCTCAGACAGCTTTTCTCCACTAAGGGAAAGACAGACAGACAATATCTCCACCAACACATAAGGACCATAGCATTTCATACAGTGAGTGGAGGGCAGGAAGAGTGCAGAGCGCAGGTTAATGTGGGTTATCACATTTTGTCTGCCATGTGTGTTTGCCAGCGCTGTCTTTACGTTCGCCCGCGTGTATGCATGTGTGTGTGTATCTACTCCTGACACACTGGGCTCGTAGCCATCCATCAGACCGAGGAGTTTGACTCACGAAACGCCCGCGTTTGAGCCGACTCTTCCATTATTCATAGACCAGAGGGGCCTGCGTAAGGCATTCTTTCTTTTTTTTTTTTACTTCAGTCCCCTTAATAATTCAAGCCAGCGCACTCCACACCAACAGTGGGCAGAGCTCTCAGGTGCTAGGAGCTCCTCTTAAACCTGGGCGCTTTTGATCTTTGAGCTCTCCGGGCCACCGTCCACCCATCCTTTCAAAATACGGCAGTAGTGCGGAATCCCAGATGAGTTGCCACGGTGACATGATTGAAGCACCTGGATGTTTGGCAGCATGTTTGTTTACGTCAGGGTTGTGACAATGATTGTGATTGTAAATAAACTGTCACTGATTTTAAATATAGGTTATTTCAAAATGTGTATATTGGGATGGTAATGACTGACCTTGACTTGTTATGATTTTTGTTTTTTACAGACATCATAAAGAATTTTAGTACTCTTGAACTACTGGCATAATACTTTTTCTATAGATTTTTCCAGAAAATTCTACCTGAGATGCACACTGCAAGATGAGAATTTTACTAGAAAGGTTAATTATATTGTCAGCCTTCTAAATGTATAGTATTATTTAACTATTACTGCTTTCAGTCTGTGAACCAACAAAGTGAACACATTGTAAAAGCAGGCTGGGATCTGTTGTGGTGAATAAAATATACCACCATCTAATTTAGTTAATCACCTAACTTAAGAAACTCACCACCTAACCCACTACATTTACACAGTATATCCACACAGGTGGTCCTGCAGTAATTTCAGGCAGCAGCCGGCACTTTGCATACTCCATCCCAGGTATTTGCAGCATGGTCAGTTTGCAGGACACATTTCCACCAGCGAACCCTACGTGGTGCGGGCAGGAGGAGGAAGGAAGTGACCCCAGACACTTCCCACCTCGTCAGTGTGCCCTGCAGCTCCCTGCCGCCGCTCACCCGTAGGTGTAGATTACACCGGGAATCGCTGAGCAGCCAAGAAGAGCGGCTTGATCCGCTGCCGTAGAGAGGTGGCCTCGTCTCGGGTCCGCCACGGAGACTCGCGCGTCCCCGGAGCCTGGGAGCCGGAACGGACCCGCGTGCTAAAGCGCAGAGGGCCCGCCGGGGCACGCAGCTCCCACCGTGGGGCGCTATTTTGGGCAGGATCAAGCCGCTGAGTGGGAAAGGCTGCTGTAGCTGGTGAGAGCTGGCGCAGTGTGTGCTCGAGCAGGAGTTAACCCCAGAGATAACACCTCAGGCCTGGGCGAGAAGCTTTAATAGGTGCACTTATAGCTTGAAATAATGAGGACAGTTCAAGTGAGAAGGAGATGAAGTCATGAGAGACGTGACTTTTGGGGTTATTTTAAAAGTGCTGTAATATTTACACTCTGTTTCCATGGTAATTGGTCCCTGTTCAATAATCTGACTTTTAAGTATAAACGTTTTAAGTATACCTGGCTGTTTTTGTTTATGGAATAACACGAGCCATTTTTTTTTTCCAGGTCACACGATAGTCTGGGATCAGAATGCTTGGGACTCATCATCGATTTCTGTGATGATGTAGATGGAAATGCAGGAACTAAGACTGGAAAACTGGTAGACGGCTTGGGACAGTGGAAATCATGCATCTGAACTTCAGTGGAATATTGAATACATTCTTATAAATGGAAACTTTCGAAAAGGACTCCTCTGCGTTTCATTGTCAGACTTCCAAACTCCCATCCATGTTTTCTAGCTAATGGACAAGAACATCTATCATGTAAAATATGTATTCAGCAAAGGTATATTGACATATTGACAACACAGATATTATGGATTAATCCAGAGATACAATGACACACTACAGAACTACAGAACTGGATAATTTTTTTCCCTTTTTTAAATTATGGTGAACTTGAAAAGTTCGCTGACTGCTTGAAGTATATGTGTTCAGAGGCGCTTGTGTTCAGTTCTCTATCCTTTGATGCCAATGTTTCTTTCTTTTTTCTGGGAAGATTTTTGATCTTTGTGAAGTGTTTAATTTTAAGGACAATATGAAAGCACTTGTATTTTAAAATGAACTGCCATCAATAGAAAAGTATTAAGATGAACAGTGGTGAGAGTGATTGGCTCTTTCACTGGACCAGTGAAACTGACTGTAGCTTGGCAACAACCTGTTTGCTGTTTGTTTAAAAAAAAAAACCTTGGTGACCACTATTGAGTAAAAGTGTATTATATCAAATAAAAGTATCTCTATGGAAAACCTCTGCCCACAGTTTGGAAGAATTTAAACTCAGGTGACTGAGTATCCATGTATTAGATCTGAGGAGTATTTTATTACGCTGTGCCCTCCATCATTAGGGGCACCTTGGTAACGATGAGCAAAAAAGACCCAAAATTCTCTGTGTTTTTTGTTTGAAACACATATGTCCTGTTTCAAAGTTCACTTGAGCAGAATATAAATTACATATTTTTTTATTTATATTTTACGAAAGTCTAGGAACTTTGTCAGCCTGTTCATCATGACTTCCTGTTTCATAAATATGAATATATTATAAATACATGGATAAACATGAGGGGATGCACAGACAAACAAAAGAGAAGATCGAAGAATATACAAATTAAACAAGAAAATTTGCCTCACACCTATCAAACCTCCATTACCACAGTTAGGAACAGTTAAGAAGTTTCAGACAACTAGAGATTGGGGGAAATATTGCCTGAAAGAGGACACAGGTGCATTTTGTGGAACCACGCAAAATGAAGAGGATGGTTCAAGTAGCAAAATCTTCTTTCAAGTAGCACAATTGAACAGGAAATGGTTGCGTTCTGACCATTTGCTCAGATGGGACTAAAATAGGGCTTTTTGAAAAAAAGTCAAGGCCATACTGCAAAGGATCTTATCCTCCCTGTGAAGTATGGTGCTGGATGTATGATGTTGTAAAACTGTTTTTCTTCTCCTAAAAGCTCTGTTAGGTCTTATGGCATTATGGACTCCATCAAATAAAAGGAGATTTTACATCAGAGTCTGTCTGGGTCTGCCAGGAGGCTAAATCTGGGTCATGGTTGGATCAGTCAACAGGCATACCTTCGAATCAATAGAAAAATGCTTCACTGACCACAGAATCAAGCTTTTGCGGTGGGCACCTTACTTCCATTGCGTTGAAAGCCTGTGGGTTGAGCTGAAGAGGAGCGTCCACAAGCTCATACCAAAGCCCATGAAGGATCTGGAGAATTTTTTTTGTAGTGGAATTTTGACACGTGAGGATGTTATTTTGTATTTTTGCTCACTGAAGGGGTAGATTTCTCTCGTATGTGACAGCAGGTTGATAAACAACCAAAAATTTATTTTATGCCCTTTTTTTGCACAAGAACCAAAACTTATTTTTTATGCCCTTTTATGCACAACTTTATCTGCCAATAATATTGAAGGGCCTGTATTTTAGTGCCGTAACAGCAGTATTACATTATTACACAACTGCATGGCCCAAAATGTGTTGTGATGTCTTAAAATGCACCAGAGCTTTCAAAAGCTCTTGCTCTCATGCTTGCGTATTTCCTACACAGTAATAAATGTCATTTAGCTGTCAAAATGATCACAAAATTATGATAATATTCTCAGCAAGTTTGGCACGCTTTCAAGGATGTACTCTGTGCAGACACTATGCTATCAGCATTCAGTCTTTGCAACCCAAAGTGCTTATGCAGCTATCACAGAACACTCCAGGCTGAATTGTATAAGGCATAGGTAAGGCTATTTGCATAATTCCATTCGCTAGTGATTTTGATTCTAATTTGCCATTAGACTTACCAACGAAGAAGAGCACTCAAAGGTAAGCCAACATGTCATTTGCTGAGAGGAGCAAGTGACACATGTGCTAGCCCTCAACATGCCATAAACATAATTTTCAGGTGCTGGAATGGTAATAATGACATGCTAATGCACTAATGTGTTTAGCTAAATCACACACACTGAGCAAGCTTTGCACTGAGGGGCTGTGTCATTAGCAACGCATTCAAGTGATTTACCTAATTGTGTGTATATGTAGGTGTGGGTGTGCCAGGTGACTCAGATTTGCCAGGCAGTTTCTATCTGTACTCACAGCAGAATGCTGAGGGCCGCCAGTGTCAGTCCTGACTTGCTCCTCAGAGCTCTCACACATCTCTCCTTCATTTGCACTTGAAGAATTTCAGCACATCTAATCATCTCAAGTAGGCAAAAAGAAATTTTTTTTAAATGCACATGAATCTGGAACGCTGCAAAGGCGTCAACAATAACATTACGAACTCTAGGATAACCGTCAGTTGCGGAGTGCGCGAGTAGTCTCAGGCAAGCCGCAGTGGCAGAGAAGGGAGAAATGCACTACTTTGTGGGGACGGGGATTAACCTAGCCTGCCATGCTAGCTCTGAGCTGTAATCTGGCAGGACCCAGGGTGGACAGCGCATCTCCTGACATCAAGGGACTTTGAGCCGAGTGCGAGCGAAAGCTCAGGCATCATCATTCTCATTCCTGCTTTCCTTATCTGCATGCAGAAGTTTCTCAGGAGCTTGGGGTGTGAGTTGTGGCGGCCAACGGGCCTCCAGGCTTCCAGGTTCTCTGGAGATGAAGGAAGCAGTCACAGGTGGGGACCAGTGTGGCCCAGCTGCTATCACCCATATCTGAACGGCAATGTTTGGAAGATGATCATGGTACAGAAGATGAAGGGATGTCAGTGTGTGTGTGTGTGTGTGTGTGTGTGTGTGTGTGTGTGTGTGTGTGTGTGTGTGGGTGAGTGAGAGAGTGAGTGAGTGAGTGAGTGAGTGTGTGCGTCTGTGTGTATGTGTACACAAATGTGTGTGTGCAAGCATACAGATGTGTGAAAATGCCAAGTTTAATGTAATTCATGAGACATTTAAGGGCTATGTTTTGGATGATTTTCAAGGAGGTTTTGCTACCCTGCTGAGTTTTTTCACGTTATTTTCTGGACAAGACAAAGTCTTGCATCGTGATTATATACATGTTGGTTGGTGATGCTTTGCTGATAAGAGAAAAGGGCTACCAACAGTGCAGCTGTGAAAGGCATGAATAAGATGTTTCAACACAATATGTTCTTCACGACCCTTTCTGAACCTTCATGAGTTGAAACGGATAAGTTTCAAAAGTGGCAAGAGAGATTTATGTAAAGGAAGATTAGCATATTCCATGTTTATAAAGTAGCATCTTACCTTCCCTGTCATTTCTGAGACCCTGGGGATAGATTATGTTCATACACAATGTGTCATGTAATTGGGGGGGTTCAGGAAACTACACATGATGGCATGACGACATATATACATAAGAACCACAATATTTGGGTATGTAATGTTTCTGCGTGCTGTTTACGAATCATTTGCTACATATTATCTTTGCCTGTGTTTTGATTCAAAGACGTAACCCTGGCAGCTAAAATCTTCCCGGATGTCACTCTGGATAGGCTTTTTTTTCTAATGCTGATTTGATAGATTTATTTTCATCTAACTGGAGAACTTAAATAATGCAAGTGATATCTAATCCATTTTGAAATGGAAGGAAAAGGGAGGAAATCTTTACTAAGCATATCCATAAAAAGCTTGAAATATGTAGGAGGACACCCATACAATAAGAGATATGTGCTTTCATATGGTACACATTCTACTGTCTTTTCTTGGCATTTCCTTCTGAATATGTTAACCCATTGATAAGCCTGTCAACATTATGTTTTGAATATAAAACGTTAGAATTAATACTACATGGTGCATGTTTTATAATCCTTGGTTGTCCTGATTAAAATGCAAAAGCTGTCATTTTATAGGCCAATTATATATTGAGGTGTTTGAGGGATAAATTAAGATGCAGCTAATGTAATTCACTGGAACGTATGTATTTTTATGTTTCTAATTAACCTATCTAATTTCATATCCAAAGCATTTCTGCCCACATAATCAACTAAATTCTGTTATCATTTAACTTATGGTATAATACCATATTCATGGAGATAATAAATGCTGTCTTCAGTCAGTAGCTGTGTTCTTTAGATGGAAAGATTTGAAGATATACAGTTAAAAGGAGCAAATTAATAATGTCTTTTCTCAACTGACTCTCAGGAACACAGCAACACCTACAACTGTCTCTTCACCTCAGCTATTCAACAAAGACCAGACTTCTAGAAGCTTCCAACAGACAGGTGCATCTAACAGAGCATTAGTCAGGGTCTTTTATGTTTCATGTCAATTTTGCTCCTATAATTGAAATTGTGCTCTCACCACAGGGTAGTCCTGATAACGAACGTAATTAATTAAGTAGAAATTAAGGAGACATGCTCCCAAAGATCAGGCCCTGGGGATGTAGTGGGTGGGTGGGGGGGTTACTGTTAGCAATCTAGACTGCAGTCTTGTTTGGTTAAAAGTCATTAAATTACATTAAATGACTAATTTCTTATTCGTGCATGCAATTCACCAGAGACCACCGTGGGTTTTTAATAAAGGAAATGGCCTGAATAACAGCAAAGCAGCCAGCAGAAAAGAGAGAGGGAGCTTGGTGATTGTATGAAGCAATTCAAACGTGCATTAATAAAACAATACAGAAACATTCCAAAAATCGCTGGAGATAAAGTCTATTTGCATAATTCATTAAGATTAATCAGACAGCAGAACATTCAGAATCTCCACATAGGAGAGGACAAACACAAGCAGCCCATTCCCAGGAAAGGCCTTTTTAATCTACAAACAATAATGTAAATCTTGATCCAGAGAGCAGAAGGAACCTATATGCTCCTCCATAACCCCATTAATGTTCCAGCAGAAGCCTTCAGTGATTCACCTTTATGTGTGCAATATTGCATTAATATTAAACACTCTTTTTATGAAGCCCCCCCATACTCTCACAGTTGCCATAATACCAACATAAATGTTAAAAGGAAATGAATACTAAGTGATCTTCAGTGACAAAATGATGATCTGTTGCCTCTGTCTGCAGTAAGAGTATCTTACTTTTCAGCCCTAAGAAAAAGTGCTAAGAATAATATTATATTGTTTTTGAGGCCCAAATGATTGGGCCTTTAATGAGCAGACTCCTCCTTTAATGAGCAGACTCCTCCTTTAGTGAACAGACTCCTCCTTTAATGAACAGACTCCTCCTTTAATGAGCAGACTCCTCCTTTAGTGAACAGACTCCTCCTTTAATGAGCAGACTCCTCCTTTAGTGAGCAGACTCCTCTTTTAATGAGCAGACTCCTCTTTTAGTGAGCAGACTTCTCCTTTAATGAGCAGACTCCTCCTTTAGTGAACAGACTCCTCCTTTAATGAGCAGACACCTCCTTTAGTGAGCAGACTTCTCCTTTAATGAGCAGACTCCTCTTTTAGTGAGCAGACTCCACCTTAGTAGCAAAACATTCTCAGCCTTCTGAGAACCCAAAACAAGGGGTCAAATGAAGCTCCAGTCTGCAATCCATACATACTGTATGCTACTATACACGCTGAATGGTCAGGAAGATACATATTTCTAAAGCAACCTGAAGAATTCACATCAAATATATAAGCTAGGCATCATGATGCTGTCCTCTACATAGACCATCCACATGTGTTTTCGACTAAAGCTTAATTGTTTATTATAATTATTATATGTGACAGTACTAATTTTGCTAGAGAGTATCAGATGGTATTTATTTTTGTTTTGAGACACTCCCTACCTTTGGGCTCTCCAACCCCTGTCCTATTTGCAATGTACCTTCTCTATCTAAGATGTTTAGAACGTCATTGTCAAACAGTTCTGATCCATTCATGTAAAACATGCAAAATATTTAATTCAGGTTTTCAGAAGTGTCATATCCCAGATGTGGCCAGTGGCCCTATTGCTTGCTTGACATTACTGACCACGTATTTAATGAATAGGCTTGAAAACATGGACAGTTTTCAAGGACAATGTCTGAGTGCTGAACAGTCTGATCATGAACAAGTGAAAAAAAAACATTTCTGGATAAAAAAAATACTGATGTAAGGGAAAATCAGCATGAGAGTTGTAGATTTGAATCTTGATTTCAGTAGTCTTTCGGTATGACCAAAAACTGTATAATGTTTGCGTAACTCTTGATACAAATTTTTCTCAATTAAGTGAAATTCTAAAATTTCATATCATTTTAGAAATTATATCTGATCATATTTGATAATATCTGATCATGTATATTTAGATATATCTGATAATTATATCTGATCCAATATAAAACATATCTAAATGTGAATCCTGTAAGAAATTACATGTTTGTTAACCCTGCATAATGCTGAGATACTAGTATAAACTTTTATAACTTCTAGATTAGATTCCTGCTGGGTGCTGCAGGCTGGTGGCCCTGCTATGTCTGTATTGCATTTACATTTACAGCATTTGGCAGATGCCCTTGTCCATAGTGACCTACAGAAGTGCTTTGTAGTGTTTATTAAATACATATCCTCATTTGAAGATAAATAGGTCAGTGTTAAAAATACTAGCAGGCTAAAGCCCTGGCTAGAGTGGAAGACTTGGTTTTTTAATGCATATTTAAGTGCTTAGTGACTCAGTGAAGAGGTGAATTTTCAGTCTTCCTTTGAAGACCTCCAGTGTCTCAGCTGTATGGACATCCAGCGGACGTTTATTCCACCACCTGGGCGGTGGACAGAAGAGTCTTGATGCATGTCTTCTCTGCGTCCTGAGGGATTGTGGTTCAAGTTGAACAAGGCAGAGTGGTACAGAGTGGGATTTGATTAGTGCTTTTAGGTACGTGGGAGCTGGTCCAGTTATGGCTTTGGAAGGGAGCCGCTACAGGGAGCCAGAGGAGGGAACAGAGCAAAGGGAGTGACATGGAAGAACCTCAGGAGGTTGAGAAGCTGTTCAGCTGCATTCAGAATGAGTTGCAGGGGTTTGTTGGTACAGAGGGGACGGCCTGCCAGGAGCAAGTTACTGTAACTGACAAGTGTTTGAACAAGTGTCTGAGTGGTTGGATGGTTATATAAAATTACTTTCACATTATATACAGGTTATATTATTATTATTACTATTATTATTATTGTTGTTGTTGTTGATGATGATGATGATGAAGACGATGATGTAGTACGTTTTGTTCTCTTTCATTAAATATTTTCATGACTAATAAATATATTACATAATAAGAATCATCATTTGTCCAACATATCACATTCGAAAGAATACAGAAGCTGGGCAAATGAAAACATTTTACGTGTCGTGGAAGATTTAGTGTCTGTTGTTGAGAGGACAATATATTGCTGGCCTGTTGTAAAAGTTCTCTGACTACAGTGCATAAATAGGATGGTGTAGAGGATCATTGGATGCTGCCTGCCACCACTCCAAGACATTTACACCAGCAGGGTGATGAAACGCACCAGCATTTCTGACTCCTCTCATCCTGGACATCAACTCTTCCAGCCACTGCCCTCTGGTAGAAGACTCAGGGCTATCAGAGCAGCACAACCACACATGCTAACAGCTTTTTTCCCAGAGCTGTACCACTCATCCAATCTCAGGGGACACTTTGTACTTTAAAACAGAACTTACAGTCCCACCTCCTCCTGTGGCATAAAGCTGGTCCTGCACAGCTGCACTGATATATGAGCATTCAATGTTCATACCTCTATAGTATACTTTTATATATATATTTGACTGATATATATGTTAACATACACATCTCACATGTACAGATATCCTTATTTCCTGTAAATCCAGTTGTCCATTACTTATTAATTACTCATTTCTTTTAAATACTCTTTAATATGTGTGCTGCCTAGTTGGTTTTTAATATGTTAAATGTCATACATGTGTGCTCTCAGCAAGACAAATTCCTTGTAAGTTTATACACATACTTGGCGGAATAAAGACATTCTGATTCTGATTCTGAAGTTCTAAGTAAGTATCGGCCTTAGCGGTGAATTCAGCATATGGAGGCTTTTTCATACTCTCACTGCACTCGAACTGAGCTATATAACTCCTTTCCCTTTTTCTGTATGGTATTAGGGTCACTGTGGTTTAGGTGTGAAGAGTGTGCAGAACAAGACATGGAGAATAATGGAGAAGCGAGTAGCTTGGAGAAGCGAGTAGATGGGTTCGGCAGACTGCGCTGCCCTTTAAACCGTTCGTGGGCCTGGAGCTGAGGCCCAGCTTCCACAAACACCATCTGCTGGCTTTGTTCAGCATGTACCTTGACAACATGAATTAGTCTGAAATACTGTCCAACACATGGAACCAAATGAGATTTTCCCACCTCATAATAAAACTTTGCAGAGTGTCATAAAGCTCTGCATTGGATCTAGAGAATACTCCATGTGAACCGAAGTCAGACTGGAGAGGTTTGCCAGCAGGCTGATTTAATTGTCTGCCACTTGTTCTTCAGTATCCAGAAATCTGTAAATCGGATATTATAACTCTATTTGGGAAAGGGATATATTGTTATTTTGAGTGTTGCTTTGTGATATGTTCTCCAGCTTTCTGCTCTTTGGAGGAGGTACCATTTCAGGACCTACTCCATTGGTATATAATCAAAGACAGGACTTTGGAAACCCGATGGCACTATTTCAGGACCTACTCCATTGGTATGTAGTCAAAGACGAGACTTTGGAAACCCAAAGGCATAATGGGAAGAATATTGACATAAAAGTTTTCCATTCCAACTGCTCTACAACTACAGTAAAATTCCCTTTAGCTTTTACTCCACAGAGCTTCTTGTGAAGTGTCTGTGTTTTATTTAAAAACTGCATTTAAATTTTTTTTCATATATAAGGTAGCATTACGTCTGTTATTATTCAAACAAAATAGGGAATTCAGACTGGTTTCCTTCTGGGCATTAGAATGCAGACCTAGAAAACCAGCCCTAGAACAAGCAGTTGGTTTCTATAGCGCAGTGCAAATTACTCAGTGTGCACGCATTTCATACTGGCTGCCTGTTACCTATTGTTTGTAGATTGTACCATCACACATCTCTAAATGCTCCTATCGTCTGTCTGGGCAGCAATGCCTACATTCTTTCTTATCAGCCTTATTTCTTGCTATAATGAATGCAACGTTGTGTGAGGCTTCTTGGGGCTGGCATACCGCTGGAAGTCTTGCTCTGAGCCTCGTTCTCTCCTCCGCTTTGGATTACCTCAGTGCCCAGGGGTCAGCTGAGGGGGCGGCAGTCATTTGAAAAGGAAATTATCTTTTGTGATTCTTACCAAGACAGATGGGCAGGGAGGGAGCAAGGGAAGAGGACAGCATGAGAGAGAGAGAGAGAGACAGAGAGAGAGAGAGAGAGAGAGAGAGAGAGAGAAATTGGGAGATTGGGTAGGGGGGTGGGTGGAGAGTGGCTTCCTTTCTTTGCAACCTGTGAACAGGTTAATGGGAGCTTGTGGCGGAATGAGCTGATACATATCTGTTCTCTGGGTGAGAGAGAGAGAGGAGACAGAGAGACAGAGGCAGAGAGAAAGGCACACAGAATGACTATTTGATGGCTCTCTAACAGCTTCTTTCTCCTTGGCCCCATTTCTTGATGTGTGTGCATTTACTCCCCCCCCCCCACCCCCACCCCCCTTTTCCACTAGTAAATAGCTTCTTGGGGTGGGAGCCAATTTTGCCTAATGGGCAGGTTTCCACGAGGTGGGTCAGTACACTGATAGCAGGGCTGATGAGTTGGCAGTAAAGGTGAATGTGCTTGTTCCTCACCGTCCTCATTACCAAGCTTCCTCAACAGAAACTCTTTATGGAGCATCCAAGGCGAGATCAGGACACTGGCAGGAGTCTTTTCCCCTCGCTGGTTCTCATTTGGCAGTTATGTACACTGCACACTCTTGTTTGATGAAGTTAGTCCACACTTGTTTGATGTGTCTTTAAACGATGTTTCAATTACTGACAGAGGCTGATTGCTCATAGATATGCTTGTGCTATCTCCCTCTGACGAATACTTTATGATCTTGTTACATTGACTAAAGATTATCTAATGCTACAGGATACTATATGGTTTGGAGTACATTTCTGAGAGATAACATGTCTGAGTTTTCTCCAGACATGAATGATCCCAGAGATCATATCACATTACATCAAACAGTTGTAATACAGCGGGTTTACTGAAGGATGATAAAAAAGTTCCACTGTGTATGAAAAAAAGTACCTAAACACTGAACACATTGAATTTTTCATGTTATCTGATTTCCCTGGTATTTTGCCCTACTTAAACCCCATGTACAATGTACAAAAAAAAAGTACAGAATCCACTAAATCTGCTTGGTTGGCATTCGTTACCATAATCACACTCATAACCCCAGTAGACAACACAGCACAATTTATCATCCCGAGCAATAAAGGCTATTGCATCCACCCAAGGCCAAAGACTTGTTCAAGCTCTTAAAGCCCACTGTGGTTGGAGAAACCACCTAGAACAGATGTTCCTCACTAATTATATGTTGTAGTGCACTACCCAAAGGCTCAGGACTGGCTTCCTGAGAGAGACGCGGTCATCCATGTCTCATATTCTGCCTCCAGTAACCAGAGGGTTCTCTGCTCCATCTGTGAGGGACCAGGCAGGGGTAACTGGAGGAGTTGAGCCCAGCTGAGTGATTGGTTCCTGGGCATTTCCTGCAGCCCAGGGCCCTTGGTGCTGGGAAGGGAATAGCTGTTTAACATGCATGGGTAATTGGCAGCAGATGAGATTCTAATGCCTCAGAATGACAAACTGACGGTGTTTCCACCTCAGCAAAAGTGAGTCCTTTGGAACCAGTGAGATGGTGAGGATACCTGTAGTGGACTAGCCCATGTTAAAAAAAAATTATCATATTACAAAAGACAATTTTACCAAATCCAAACACATAATGGTACCACTAAAATGGCACCACTGACTTGTACTTTGGCGGTTCATTAAAAGAGATTAACTTAACACACAGTAATTTGGATACCACCAAATTAAATTCCTAATCCAGGAATGAGTGCACTCTGCTTTTAACACCCACCCACAGATCATGTTTTCTCATTTATGTACATAAATAATTCAACAAGAAGTCATTTACAATCCTGCAATATGGAAAGAGCTTGTTTGTGTGTCTGTGTGTATGTGTGTGTATGTGTGTGTGTGTGTGTATGTGTGTGTGTGTGTGTGTGTGTGTGTGTGTGTGTGCGTGTGGCATAAAGACTCCAAATCTTTAAAATACAGGGGTCAAACAAGGGAGATTTTAAACTAATGTCATGCTTAGTGCATCCTAAATCATGTCAACAAACCAAGGACTACAAGTGTCAGTCAGCCATTTAAAAAAGGAACTATATGAAAAATAGAGACTATAGTGACATTTTTCTCAACTTTACAGTTCAGTCTCTGAAGGTGCCTCCTGGTTTGTGAGAGCTCAGAAATTGTAGATATTGTACTATCAGAGAAAACAATGAATTCCAGCACCAACTAGAATGAAGTTTCTGTGTATCCGTGTGGACGTGTGTATGTGTTTTGTGAAACTCTCACAGGGGCATTACTTTACATCTATTAAAGTACACCGTAGTCTTGCATTGACTATTTCACATCACAGTGACATAGAGTTGGTAAAAATTGCCTGTCTTGGACAGCCTGTGATTTATAATATTTGGTTGACAAGTGTACCTGAGGTGAAATCTAGCAATGTTTTAAGATTTTGTAGGATGTCAGCCAAGGTATCAATCTGTTTATTAATGAATTGATTCATAAACAATCTTTAAATAGTTAATTTGATAATTGGGTTAATCAATATAGGGGGCTTTATTGTTTGTTTTTTTTCCAAATTTTTTTATTGGAGGAATAAAATACTTCAAATAACAAAATACAGTTTACTTATTCCACTTTAAAACAACAACAACATATAAAGCAGTAAACAACCCCCCACAGCGTTTTTGTATTTATTTACACAGTAAACAACCCCCACGGTGTTTTTATTTTTATTTACACAGTAAACAACCCCCCACTGCGTTATTGTTTTTATTTACACAGTAAACAACCCCCACGGCGTTTTTACTTTTATTTACACAGTAAACAACCCCCCCACGACGTTTTTGTTTTTATTTACACAGTAAACAACCCCCACAGCGTTTTTGTTTTTATTTACACAGTAAACAATTCCCCACAGCGTTTTTGTTTTTATGTACACAGTAAACAACCCCCCATGGTGTTTTTGTTTTTATTTACTCCTACTTTACATACCTACAACAAACAGCAGAAACAGGTAGAGGTGTATGTCAAACCAATACATTTATATTAAACAATAAAATATATGTGTTAGAAAAAGCCAATCATATTCCACAGCCCAACATAAGTTATGAGAATAGGTGTAACCCATTACATAACGTTCCTTAATGCTGAACCAGCATGTTTTGTTAGAGGTTTACCCTTTGGCTGACCTAGTTTATGGTTTAACCTAATAATAGAGTGCAACAGATTGGATACTTCACATGGAATTTGTGTTGGCAGTCTATTTAACCAGAGCTGGTTCTTCACTCTACTTAGTGAGTACTGAAGCAGTAATATTACGTAATGCTATTTGAAGAACTAAACCTAACTGTTAGTTTAAAATAACACAGATTTATTTGCATAGTACAAGCCAAACAGTTACACATTAGAATTTAATAGAGACTGTAATGAAGCAATACACTTAATATAGAATGTGACACTTAAAATACTAACTGAATGTAAATGGATAGAGACAGGGAAAGAGATAGGGAGAGAAAGAGTGAGAGACAGAAAAAAGAGGGAAAGAGAAAGAGGGAGCAAGCCCCAGGGAAACCTAACTCCTCAGTCCATCGGCTCTGCCTCACCTTTCTTAGTTCCACTCCAACTCTCTTCCAAAAATCCTCAACCCCCAGGCCCAGACTTATCTTGACTGAGATCCAGGTCTGCCACCACTGACCAATCAAAAATAACCATATAATGCTATCCCCTCACCGCAGGAAAAAGCCACTGGATCTCACAGCCAGCGATGGAATGCTGTTTAACAGTGCTGAACAAATATTGACCCAAAACTGACCATTGTGATTCGATCACCCTTATCTTTGTTAAAGACCACAGATGTGCCTCGCAGATGAGAACAAGACTTCATAGACCAGAACCTGGCCAATATGTTTACATGCTGTTCTCCTGTCAGGCAAACATCAGGAGTGATATGGAAATGTTCTGAATGACACTTGTGTTCGCCAGTCAAGGTCAACTTTGATGGATCAAAAAAAAGGCTTTAGCATTTTACATCTTATACTTTACATTTACTTTTTCAGTTACTCAGCTTAGCAGTGATTCATTTTAGAAAAAAAGTGTAAAAAATAATATTCAATGTCCCGCTGCACTAAACAGGAATTACCCTGCAAGTCCTGCACGTTTCCTGTAAAGTGGTTTTCTGAAAGCATGACCTAAAAAAATAACAAACTTGTTGTGGAACAGTGATTTGGTTCTAGCACAGTGTTTTAGCGAAACAGAGCTAATTTTTGGCTAGGGTTAGAAAATGTGAAACCAGCCATGTCATTTAAGTACTTGGGAAAAAATGCAACTAAATTGTTACTGTGGCAAATACTGCAGCCAGTGCAGCAGTACACGGAACCAACACTCATCATAAAGAGGGAATTTGGAATAGCTACAGATTGGCATGAGAATGTTGATTGAAATGCATGCTGGCACTGAAATACAAATTGGAGTGCAAAATAACATTTTGAATATGGCTTGGCACTACTCATAAAGTTTAGAACAGGCACTTTTTGTTTCAAATGTCAAAGCCTAAATACGAGTCCCAGTCACAAGTGTACTAAGGACTGAGTCAAAGCCAATGAAGTTGCCATTCACATTTATCCTACCACACTAGTTTACTGGGGCTTTACAACCAGGTGCCAGGGCATTAGAAGAAGAGTGGGTTTATTGAGACAGACTGGAAAAAGGACCTATGTGTCTTTAAAACCTCACATTTATTAGACTAAATTGGAATCCTCACACCTCCAAATGGCTGCTGCTGTATCTAATAAGATGCTCTGAAATAAAAATGATAACAATGCAGGCAGTGTGTGTGTGTGTGTGTGTGTGTGTGTGTGTGTGTGTGCGCGCACGCATGTGTATATGTAAGAGCATGGAGAAGGAGAGTGGCAGATTTCTTCAAAATGGCTGGGGCAGCAGTCTTTGGTTGGTGAGATTTAGTGTGGGTAACCATTTTTAATTTCCCATTAGACCCCTTGCAGAGATCGATTGGTGTTCTCTCTCAGGTAACTCATTAATTAGCTTTGATGCATGTGTGGCTATGAGGAAAGGCCGTTTGCCAAGTGTTGTTTTGCATTTCAGGCTTAAAAAATCTCAGAAGAACAGGTGGTTGCATTAGGCAGCTAATAATATTGACAGACAACTATGAGCCTTTCGGAGTGTATGGGCTATATAATTGTATGCGGGGAAAGGTGTATGGTGTGTGTATTTGACTGCAGATGTAGCGCAAACGATTGAAATCTGGCAACATAATAATCGACACCCAGACGCTATTCTGAAGAACATGTCATAGAGTTTTACATAAATAAAAATATTCATTTAGTTAATGACACATAACACCCTGCTAGAATATGCAGACTACGCTACGGAATACTGTAGCTCTTTATCTGCACACGTATCTGCATGGATAACTTTATTCGCAAAATTCGAAAGGATGAGCTTGCGCGGATTACAAAAGCTGCACGGCGAAAGCAAGGCTCAGGACCACTAACAATTATGTCGACTATTGACTTTTCTCTCCGAAGGTGTGATCAATTGCCGTGAAAATAATGACATCGCTTGTTGTTGTGACCCGTTCGGCGAGAAGGCAATTTATTTCTGGCGACAGAGGACTCATGAGAGACGGCGGGTCGTCAGAGGCTCGCCAGCGATCGGAGGAGAGAGAAATCTCCCGGGCCGAACGGAGAGAGACAGCTATTAGAGGCAATTACTTCTTCTGATTGACTTGCTAAAGTACGCTCTGAGTGGTTGGGCATAAAACCATGCTCTTTCAAACAGGCCTCGATCTTTAATTGGAGAGAAAAATATTATTCTGCAAGAATCATTAGAAAAGCACGCTCCTATCGCTCGAGATGTACTATGACTGCGAGGAACCATGCGAAGCAGTGCACCATGCAGGGAACAAAATGGTCATAATGACGTTTAACAAAAGTGATTACCTTGTTTTCATTCCATCTCTTATTGCCTTCCTCTTAAAGTGAATAACTGTTGCTCCCACAGTCACGCTTTGATATACTTTTCTGATACCTGATAACTACATGAACAAACTAATCACAGGCATCTAAATCTTTCAGGAAAAAGCAATAACAACAGATAGAGAGATACCGCTCAACATGCTTGACTCGGAAGGTCGGGTGTGTGAAAAAGTGAACTTTTTGTGCTGCATGTGGCGATTGCACTTCTCAGATAACCCTCTCGAAGTGAGCTGTATAATGGATGGGATTGATGAGTGCTGAGATATGGAGTTTCCACCCTGAGAACTTTTTTGAAATGAACCCTTCTCTCTCTGTGCGCGCGCTCCTTTCGCACAGCTGGCCCGAGCTCCGACACAGATTAATGGGACGATTCAGGACAAGAGAAAAAGTCGCTTCCGTCTGCGCGCTTCTGCCCAGAACGCAAAACAATCTGCCTTTGCTCTCGCCTTCTTCCGCACACCATTTTGTGATGCCTCCATTTTCCTCTTCTCGTTCCCCAGCCTTTTTTGCGCCGTTTACCTTTCACTTTCCCAAATTTGCAAACCGCTTTTTTGTAAACAGTCATCGAAGCGCCCGCAGCTTCATCAGCTAGATTAAGCACAGTTCTTGGCCGGATGTGCAGTAAACTGAAGCGGGTTGAAAAGGGCTCGAGGGAACAGATATGAGATGCAAGAAATGCACAATTGTGGCGTGCAGCGTTCTTATTTTAATTAGATAAAATCGTGAGGGCGAGAAAGAGGGAGGGAGGATAGTCTCGTTAATTCCGTCGCTGTCTGCTCACATTTTTATCCTCATTACTCTGTGAGGAAGAGCACACACCCTGTTGTCTTCACAAGCTGACGGGAAAAATTTGGGGTGGATACACTAGGGTGTGTGTGGCTCTGCAGAAACTGCTGAAGCTGGGAGAGGGAGAGGGAGAGAGAGAAGAGAAGAGAAGAGAAGAGAGAAGAGAAGGGAAAAAGAAAGAGAGGCAGCCCCACGCTGCAGGAATGCTAACGACACCTTGCCTCGGAACATTTTTAAAAAGTCTGCCGCACCTTGGAAGACTGGCAACGGAAATAGAATGAATCGTTTGCCCCAGAGCTCTTAAGCCCGTGACCTTCACTGTTCTTTTATGTTCTTTTTACAGGAGTTGGGTCTTTGAATTCAAATATAAGAATAAAGCATCACTGCCTCAGAATGGAAATTAGAAAAAGAACAAGGGAATGTATGATTTTTTAAAGAGGCCTCTGACTATTTTGCACACCTGTGTGTTGCGCTCTAAAATGTACATATTGGATGTATTTGTAATTA
>JAOXYF010000018.1:9804185-9819185 GCA_028565775.1 Sternarchorhynchus goeldii | reverse complement strand
TGATGCCCCAGGGTGCTAACTTGATTAAGCTGATATTAGATGCAAATGCAACAAGCATGCAGGCACTGTGGGCTCCAGCGGAGCTGCAGGTGAGGATCTCTCCCCTGTGGGGAGAGCAGCAGATCTGTACCCCCCCTGCATCATTTCTGTTGAGGTGCCTTTCATGAAAGATGCGTTTGTCTGTTTGTGTTGCTAAATATAGAACTATGAAATAATTACCTGATGCTGTATGGGCTGCCTGTGGCAACGTGCAGTATATTAAAGGGAGCTGTGTATGAAGTTTCCCACTTATTGAGTTTGTGGTTGTATCTAAGGCTTGGAAAATAAGGCCGCTATTGGATTATGCTGTATTACGATCTGTGTGTTTGATTGGACCCACATGACACTTCCTCCTGCCTGCTTTGGAGTCAGGCTGACGTTTAGCAAACATAAGCATGACAAAAAGATTAGCATGACAGAGCTAATTCTGGGTTAATATGTTTGTGCAAAGCTATCATGAGATTCTGAGTATTCACTGTAACACACTGCAACTCGAGGGCTCGTCGAGACTCAGAACATTGTTTAACACATTTTGTATTTGCATTCGCTTGAAATGTGCATTTAAACTGCATTAATTAGCAAGACCTGATAATGAAAACATTTAGTTTCACTCTTCGAAAAACCACAGAATGGTCAGAGCAATTACTTATGTAGAGCCAGACATCCTAAGTGAGTAACAACAATTGAAACTGAAATAGCTGGCGCAGTTTCAGCTGACTATTTTCTTTGGATAGCGTCTGCACATGGATGTGTGCAGGTGTTTATGTGAACTTATAAATGGTAGTGTAACTTAAACCTGTGTTACCTGAGTCCATTTTCCATTTTAACCTTGACCGCTGAGGTCTTGTCCGCATATTATGTTTAATTTCTCTAAAGCCTGCAGTCAAATACCACATAAGTGCTGCTGCCGTCAGAACCACTGCACACTGAGGAGGAAGAGGAGGAAGAGTCAGTGGGGCCTCCTCATGGATAAACACCATGCCAGAGAGACAGAGAGGGAGAGAGAGGAAGCACACATAAATGTATTATGCCTAGTCAAAGGTGCAGTGGAGAGACTGAGAGGTACAGAGGTCCCAAAGCGACTGATTTAGTATTCCAGACGTTTGGCCACTTTTTCAGGCTGAATATATTGATACATATTGATGAACACTTGCATTCTAGATACACCAAAATAGAAAATAATGTCAAATACATACAGGGATATTTCCAGCCCATAGTTAGGTCTATAATGATTTATCTCAGGTTTCATGCTTTAGGGGACTTCTCTTTTACACTTCGGTTTGTTTCAAACCAACAAGGCAGCAGAACATCACTGATGTGTTAAAACATTACAGCCTATTAAAGATAGTGACAGTAACTATCTGTAATGGGTTCTAATAAAGTACCTACAGATCAGACCACTGACTGATTTAGCATGTCACTAACCAGAGAACACAGGTTTATATGCCTACCAGCCCTTGCCTGTTTTCCCCCTGTTCAGAACATAATCCATTTTTACTGGGTGGAAAAACATTCCTTCCTTCCACATTTATTTGTCCTTGTTTGGTCCTGCAGGGCTTGTTTTATTCCACCTCCCCAGACCTTCATCTGAGGACACACCTATCCATTACTATTAAGATTCTCAGAACAAGAACCACTCCACCAACTTCATGATCTCCACACCATCTCCATGGTTACACAGTTTGATATATGTGATCCTCAGAGTTAGGGTGGTTGCCTTCAAAGACGTTACATGTTACTGATTAAACCCAAAATATAACAGACTAAACTCATAATCTGTACCATATTCAAAAATATCGTGTTGGGAGTTGGTGACTGAAAGTTCCTTCTGTATGTTTGAGTTCTGGAATTAAATCCTGAAAGCATTCCTCTATTCACCTATTTACATGTGGGTTTTATACACCTGTTTCTCCTCTGCCCTTTGCCCAGGTGAAGACACAGGTTATGAGGTGAAAGAATTAACCAGCTGCCTACTGTTTTCTTTAGTAAGTGAAAACGTAACCTGTCCCAGCAAGGGCCTGCTATTTGGTGTGGTCACTGTCTAAGTTTGCTCATTTATATGCAGAATCTGTTTACTCATAAAGTTTCAAGTAGGCTTTTTTGAACACTCAGAACATTTAGTGTCCTCTCTCTAAATGCGGTGTTAACTTAAGAGGACCTTTTTATTCATATTGCTATTTATTTGAGAAATCCTTTAACCGTTTACTCAAATGCATTCAAATTGTGTTCATAGGAGGTAACATGTTTAGTCTCTGCGGCTTCTACACTGAGCATACCTTGTTAAGTGATTTATGTAGTGTACTGTCTGTCCACTCTGGCCACCAGTTCATTCACATACTGTGTTAGATCAGTCCCTTAGTCCACCCCAAACCGTTCGGTTGTACTCCAGCTCCTGTCGTGTGACTCAGAAGTGACAGTCTATTGTTTTGTGGCAACCAAAGTTCTGGATGTTTGTGGGATGCTTGTGAAAATAGAGATGGAACAGGTCCAATGATGCTGTCACCTTAGTGCATTTGCCTTTGATAATACTGAAAGTGTGATGAGCAGAGTGAGATTTTCCTCAGTCCACCAGTGAGTGTGAATTTCGCAGTGACACATTCTGTGAATAGGCTCCTAACCTGTAATCATGCCACCCATGGAGGTTCATCAATATTACCAACTTGCAGGGGAGGGCACGGAAAGTGAGTCTTGAGTGTAATTACATTAAATATCATACAGAGAGTACAAACAGTGATCAAAGCCTAGAATTACACACCAGAGAAGTCATGGCAGGTGGGGAGGAGAAGCTAGGAAGAGAGGGAGGGATGAGAGAGAGGTAGAGAGAGAGAGAGAAGATAGCATGCTCAAACTGACAAGGCTCTCTCTATCTCTGTCTATCTCATTTTAATGTTTGCTTCAGCATATTTACACTCTCAATCCACTGGTTCCTCAGGTGCGGTAGTGTGTCACTGTGTAACTGAAATATTTCCCAGAATCCACAGTGCGATACTCAAACAAAGGCACTTACTGGAGTGAGACAGATGCCTTCATACCACTCAATACTGCTTGGCATTTAAATGTGTGCACTGTGGCATGCTATGTTCACTTATGTGGGTATAAGAAAACTTTGATTCTACCTGAGTCAACACTATACGGCTGGATGTACGTAACCGGCACTTTGAACAGTGACTGTCAGTTAAAATGTGAGACGTACCAACAGTACGTCATAGTGTTCTTCTCTGTATTCTGGATTGTGTCTCTTGCTCCCTACTTTCTGAAGCTGTGCAACCCCTGTGCTTTCACCAACTGTTAACTTCCTGCTCAAGGTCACAGCTGTCTGTGTTGAGGCAGCATTGTTAGGGGAGTGAGGGACGGGCCCAGAAATAGAGGTGATTTCAGTCCTTTGTCAGGGCAGCCATCTCCATTTCCCTGTGGGTCAGGCCTGTGATGCTGATCTAAGGAGCAGCCCAGTGATAAAGATCACACATCGAGCAGGAAACCTCCCCCAGGAGTTAATTGAAGTCAGCGCGAGTCACACCAGCTCAGATCGTGCAGATGACCTGCGTGGTGCCCCATTTTCTTTAGCTCCGCCCCCTCCTGTTTTGATCAGCACATACCCTCTCGCTCTCTTGCCGCCTACTTTAAATAAACAGAAGCTGGGGAGATGCGTCTCAATGTCAGTGGTAACACTTGAAGCCCCTCACCGTGGGTCACCTTCCCTGGGATGATGGGTTCTGTCAGACAGTTCCTGCTGTGCACATGCAGGAGGAAGCAGGAACTGGCCGAACTGGCCAGGAACACACGATTTGGGTGATTCTGCCGTGACCAGCAATAAACATGAACTTTAGTTTAGAACTTTAACCCACTGAAATATCCTTTAAGGTTTTAGTCACCTAGTAGTGGGTTTTAGTAGAGTTCTAGAACCCTCAAACTTTACCAGATCTTCTCATATGAACCGACGCCAAAGGAAATGGTTGTCTCAGATTTGTTAGTAGTTCGAGTACTTAATAAAAGTGCACTGGAAGGGTAAGAGTCAAATGCAGTATTGTTGCTAAAAAAGGAAAAGGAAGGTATGTGGGTAGAATAAATGAAGCCATGTAAATGGGGCAAGTGTTCAAAAAACTTTAGAACCAAAAGCTCAAGCTGTGCTCTTGCAGAAGACATGGGTACCAATTCCATACGTTAACACAGTATCAAGTAGGGAACCTGCATTGCATACCAAATTCACATCAGTAATGAAAGCAGCTGAGGACCACAATAAGCACTGGTGCCCTTTAAGAGACTACATATCCCCTCATCTATAAATATGCAACTTCACACCAGCAAGTGCTGCATTCCTACTTCAACCTGACAGCAATCAATCCTCCTGTTTGAATTATGTATGCACTCTCCAGTCTTAATTACCCCCTAGACTGCCACACTTTCAGCACCTACATCCCTGTGTCCCTGTGACATGTTCGGAGAAGATGCTGGAGATTGATGCCTTTTTGCAGTGGGCTGGCTGGTTCCAGCACACAGCTTCATGCACCAATAATGACACATGATGGAAGCCCCCGTCAACGTGTCAAGATAGGAAATGAAGATGGATGGAGGGCAGGATGGGAAGTGATTTTGTTGAGCTGAAAGTTGCTGTGGTAATAGGGGGCTGCGATTACTGCCTGTAAAGCCTGTGCGCAGAGCAGGGACTTACTGTAGTTCCTTTAACCAGGCTAATGCACTGCCGTAATCTAGTTGAAATTGCCTCCTTAAGCTTCTCTTTCAAAGCGGAAGGTTAAGCCTATACGTTTGCTTTAAAGTGTGGAAATGATGCAGAGAAAAGGAAGCAATGCGGTACATGTGTTGTGGGAGTGCCGTTATGAAGGGGCTTCTTTGTTATGCTTTTAGTTACAAGAGAAACAGTAAATGAATACATGAATACCACCCTAATGATTTGCATGATTTCACTTGAATTAATGAGAATACTAGAAATGTTCCACATGTTTCCCATGTAACTAATACAGACTTGTACAGAAAGGGAAACATTTATTTCCCTTCGTGCCATTGTCAGTTTTAGATTTATTGCTGTGGAGGATATAGAACAGTTAGGTGGCCTAAACTCAGTCGGTGTTTTGTTAGTGCTCCACAGATGTTAGTTTTTCCACTAAACACGTGTCACACATCCTAAAGGCAGACTTCATGTAAATGATGAACATCACACCCATCCATCATCGACGAATAACTGTAACCGGATAACAGGCTTGGCTCCCTGCTATAGCACTGATGCAAGGCATGAATGTAAAAACGTGCATTTCAATCAAGTCTGATGGGCTTTGAGAAGCCTGACAGCAGTGTTGCTTGTCAAGCACCCTTTTGATCTTCCTTGAAGTTTTATGAAGCTCTGGTTATACTGTGCTGGGGTAAAGCACAAAATATAAGAGAAGCAAAATATATAGGCTGGACAGTAACAATAAACTTGGTATTTTCTTCTCTCTTCCTCTCCTTCTCTCCCTCTCTTTGTCTCTCTTTCTCTCTCCCTCTTTCTCTTTCACACACACACACATACACACACGCAAAAAGGCACAAAGACCTGAGCTCTTCGCTTGAGCTCTGGGTGATTTTAATTTGTCAAAACTGTTTACCAGTATGCCGCCAGGCTATTACCACTGTGTCATCTGGGGAGCAGATAGGTAATGAAAGATAGAGAAAAAAAGAGAAAAGGAGTAAGAGAAAGATAGAGGAGGTTAATTTGAAGAGATACTCCGAAGAAAAAAGAAGCAGGAACAGATTCATTGTTCCATCTTTTCTCACAAATCAATTATGGTTTCATGCAAATCAGGCCAGTTCCCTATTTGCAATGAATAATGCAGATATTTACTGGGTGGTGGAGAGAGAAAGTCAAAGTCTGTGTTAATAAAGTGTCATGCTGTGTGATTTGGGTATTTCCTATGTCTCTGTACATCTGTCTATTCAGTGGTGTATGTAGACAGAAAAAGCAATCATCCTTGAATTATATGAATCTCTCACTTGTGTTCTCCTTCCTATCCAGGCAGGGTCCAAATCATTTTTCAGTATGTTACTTTATGACTGCTGATGAAAAACAGCGCAACCCCCCAAATTTGTTGCCGAAAACAACCGTGTGCTAATGTCAAGACTTGCTGCTCTTTTGCCCAACAGATGCCCGTATTTCCACAATACATCCGGTTCTGCATTACAACCAGTCACATATTATCATAAATCATGATTTTCGAAGTCTGCTGTCCTTTTCCTGTGCAGGATGTGCTCTGCGATGCGTTTTCTTGCAAACACAGGCCGAGGACGACTTTGACAAATTCAGCAACGTGAGCCATCAGCCAGTCGTCCGGCTGCTGGGCACGTCTGGTTCAGCCTCGCTGGGCCCCTGCACCACCAGGGAATCAATTGCTGTCTCTGTTCATAATCCATACGTCAACGCTCTCTGAACAGCCATTTAAACTGCCATTTGTCCTGCCTGTCGCCGAGGTGAAAACTTTATGAATAAGGAATTACTTGGATTTACACAAAGCACATACACACACAAAGATGACCTGCTTTTGGCAGTCTTGCCAGAAGCTGTAGAATTATTTGTCATGGGGTTACAGGGAGTTACAAGCAATTCAATGCATTGCGAATATAGTTCTAAGACTACAGGCCAGTGCAGTAAAGAGTAAATGATTTACTTTGGGTTTTCAAGGTCGTCTTTGCAGCTGATCTGAAACATCTGCTTCTGATATTCTTATATAAGTAATGGCTAAGATTACAAATCTGTTTTAGGATTAAACAGCAGCTCAGTGTCCTGACCGCCCCCACACTCTCATATGATCTCCTGCAGCAATCGGGAGACTGCGTGGGGGAGCATGGAGGTCTCCACACAGGTACTGACATCCCCAGTAAAAAGAGTGTAAAGAAAGAAATGCCCCAGAGGCCCACGATGAACATGAAAACCACTCACAAACCACTCACATCTAAATGTCAGCAAGTATCCTCCACAAACATGGGCCTGTGTTGAAGCTGCACGTTAATACTGACCCAGGATCAGCTCTGATCTGCACCTTACTTAATACTCTAGATACCATCTCACGCACACAAAACAGTCCAGACCTGTTTCTCTTTAGGACAACCAGCACATCTGAGTGTGATGAGGTCAGTCACACAAAGCCACAGCAGACATCCCCAAATCTGAAGCTTGGCTTTACTGCAAACTACAAGATTTCAGAAAAGATGTATCAGAAATGTACCAGGCTTGGTCTTGGACTGCACCTTTAATCACAAGAACGCCAGTTTTAGATCAGTTATGACAGGCAGAAAAGGAAGAGATTCTTTTGACAAGGACACATGTGCGTCTCTGTCCTCGTTTAAATCCCATGGAGAAGGCCACCACGCGGAGTCAACCTTCATTAGCATCACATGCTGCTGAGGAGAGGAATTAATTGCCTGCCCCTTAATGACAGGGCACGCTAATATCTGAGGATCATAACCATCTGTGTTTAAGATCTCATTCACAGCGCACAAACTGTACAGCAAGCACAGCGGAGGGAGGGGGGCAAGTTCCCCATAGACCTCATCAATGAAAATCCAGTTTTAAAGGCATATTTAACAAGACATAGCAGCAAATTCAGAGCAAGAACATTTGTTTTTGCTCATCACCATTTGAGATCCGATTGTGACCGTCTGCACAGTGATGTGCTGTGTACATACTTCATAGTCCATGAAGCCAAGCTTTAACTACAGAATCAACATGTTCCCAGGGTATAATGCAGCATTATAATTTCTTTGCTGCTTCTTTGAGTAGAACTGAGTAGAACTGAGAATAACTTTGTGTAATTTGCATGAATAAGCAAATGAGTCATATCACTTTCCACGCAAACGTTCTTATGATTTGCAGAAGTGAAATTGCAATGTTGTATAATTTTCATAAAAGTTCTGTATTTAGATATATTTCCAGGATTTTTTTTTTTATCAGATATTTGGCTGTGAGCTGAACACTGAAGAGGCCCTTGAAGTCGTCGCAGGGATGAGTGAAATAAGTTTCAGCACCGACCGAACGGGAGGAAGAGAGGGAGGAGGAAAATCTCCACGCCAGCGTTAATGAGCGGTGTGGGATGGAAGAGGGTAGAGCAGCCGCTTGATCTGAGTCTTTGGGCTGAGAACTGGCAGGCGGGTAATCAGGTCACGTAGATTGATATGATAATCCCGAGGGCGCATCATGAAAGGAAGGGCCAACTCTGCCCCAGCAGGGAGGGAGCGGGGTGTGTGTTGGAGGGGTGGAGGGGGGTGTGGCTCTCCTCTGATGTCTCATTGCGATCGTTTCCAGAGGTCTGGCAGGGCAGTGAAATGCAGCTGGTAGATGTTCTCTCACAGCGGTGTCTCGACTATGGTGCTGCTGTGTATTTATGAATGTGCGTTTTGGTGCATTTTTGGCGCTTTCTGAGTGTGCAAGATTGGATTTATGAATGTGTGATGTATGTGCTTGAATCTCCATTTGTGTGTGTGTGTGTGTGTGTGTGAAACAGAGACAGACAGAGTGATACAGGGAATATTTTTACCACCATATACTCTGAACAGTGCCCTGGTACCACTGCAGATGGAGGGGTGTGAGATTTAAGACAAATGAGGTGCTCTGAGCAACTGTTGTCAAGGTGTCAAAGCTAGAACCTGACCAGAACAGGCTAAGACACATGGTGAGAAGATGTTCCCTGAGGCTATGGAAAAAGCTTCAATGCCCACACGTCAACCACTCACTCTTCCCAACAAACAATATAAGCCATTCATGGAAACACAGCCATAACACTGTTTGGCAGCTTGCATTTCAGCTGACAGTATTTCCAAAAAGAAGAAGGAAAGATAGAGACAGATAGAAATAGAAAGGCAGAGAGAGAAAGAGAGAGAGAAATAGAGAGAGAGAGAAAGAAAGAAACTTGTTTGAGCACCTGTTGTAACCATATTAATAAGTTGTCTGAATGCTTCTGAAACGCGAGAAAATCTAAAAGGATTTCCCACCTAAGGCAGTTTAAATGTCTCAAAAAGACACAAGAGAAAGGAGAGTGAAGGGCGTACGAAGAAAACCGACAGGGACGCCACGCTGCTGGGACAAAGCTGAGCGGAGACACCGGGCGGACACAGCGGGCACGGCGTCCCGGCGTCCCGGCCTCCATCGCACAAGACAGGACGGGCTCGTCGGCAGAGCTGTGCGGAGCCCGCCCACGCAGCCCGCCGCACCCCCAGCGCGGCAAAACGGCCCCAGAGCTCGTTTAATGCTTCTCAGGCCTATCTCTTGTAATTAATCGCAGCGCAGACGCTATGGAATGCAGCACAGAAAGGAGAGGGGATGCGACAGTAAGGGGTGTTCGAGAATGCGGTGAAGAGCACACGATTGCGTGGAAAGAGAGGGTGAGGACAGGAATGGAGAGTCCTCTCATCTAATCAAAACAATGTCTCTGCTGACATTTGAGTCTCTGCGCTAGCTGCTGAAAGGCCCTGACTCTGTCACAGTGACATTTAGACCAAAAGAGGAACTTTGAATGTTAGATTATCCACTCTACATTGCATACCATCGATCAAGTCGGAGCCTGAATCCTAAATGGGAACTTCAAGGAGGTCTGATGGGATGTAGTTAACCACTCTAGAGACAGGCCTCATGAAGATCAAGCCGGTTTAATTTGATAATCTTTTTGGATATAAGGTCTGTTTCTGGATGATTTCACTAAGTGCACCTTAAATGAGTCGTAATTCTATTAACTTTGTCCTTGTGACTATTTTATAATGCAATACTGTTAAATTCATTAACTTTACAGATGTACAAACGTGATTTTTGTGAAAATATTCACTGGTTCATCCTAATGAAAGCTTTTTTCAATGTTTTAAAAAGGGCTAAAATAAAATTTAATAATGTCAAAAATACTTCTACTTATTAATGCCCTTTAATGTATATATCAGTATCATCCTGTGTCTTTAGCCTGACATTAATACCTCTGTACATTTTTTGCAGTGACACCCACTTCAGTGGAGACTAATGCTAACCCTTAGAATTTAAGAATTACTGTTACATGCTAATGTCATTTACTACCTTATGGCACAAGGTCAAGATTTAGACTTTTTCACATAACATGGTGCCTTGGGAGCAGGCAGTTGAAAGTAGACTTTACCATATCAAATGCATTCAGACATGGTGCTCAACAACACCCTGCATGCCTCTGTCTATGAGCGGCCATCTTGACCTTTTCAGTATTCATTCCCCAATCGCATCAGACGTCCCTTAGTCAATCAGAGGGAGGAGAATTTACAGGTCAGTGGTACCACCTCAAAGGAGAGGGTCAGTTAAGGGGTGGGAAGGCCGGCGACCTCCAGGGGGCGCCGAGCTTATCTGATAGTGGAAATGAGATGCGATCTCCCAGTGTGGAGCAAGGGCAAGTGCAAAAACACTCTGTCCTCAAACAATCTTTAATGTCAGGTAATCTCATTGAAGGAGGAAATTGTGTAGTGTGTGGGATGAGGGAGAGAGCAGGAGGTGGATGTGCCACTGAGCTGAGAGAAAGAGAAATAGGGAAATATATGATGTGTGCTAAAGGAAGAGGGGAAAAAACTAGTACAAAAGAGACTAAAGTATAAGTTAAAATCTGCATTGCTTCAGTGTTAAAGGCAAACCTAGGGTTTCCAAAAACATTAGATAATTAGCTCCAGTATTACATTTACTGAAACAGTGGAGGGCTATGGGCCATTATATCCTCATCAGATTCACAGCTCAGAAATCAGGAACAAACACACAGTACCATTTAGCACATTTAAAACTGCTAATTTACATTCCCTGCCCACTCATTACAAACACCTACCTTGCATCTGTATTCACTGGTCACTTTATTAAGTACACATTTCATAGGTGTAAAATTATAGATTTCAGCCACTCACTTTCAGCTTCATAATTTGCCGTACCTAGATTCAAAAGAGTCTTATTTCAAATTCTTGTAGTCTCAACTATTTAGCCATGACAAATAAAAATAATTATACATTATTAATAACTTTTAAAATATTATTACATTTGTTGCAAAAAAATATGAATACATAATTTTTTTGTGAATCAACAAGACGACTGATGTATAGAATGATGAAATGGTATGTTCAAAGCAGCAGATAAAGTTGATTTGTAACATAATTACTCTCTACTGGCAGGCTGTTTTCAACACGGCTACAGGTGTCATTCAACACCAGTGGTTGGGTTTAGTATCCTGCTTGGAAATTACTTTCCATAAAAAAAAAGGTTTCCAACTGAGCGATTCTCTTATAATGAAACTCATTATCTAGGGTTCTGTTCAAGCATTCAACATAATTCAGAATTGGTACTGATTTTTGAACAATGTTCATTTTCCTATTTTCAGTGGGGAACTTCAGACAACACTGAACTTGTCGGTTGTAACCTGTAATCATGTAATTATGTAACCCTGCCTTTGCTTTGAAAGATATTAAGGAAGATTAAGTACTGGGACAGAAAGAAAGACGTTCACAAAAGGTTTTATGGCCACAAGTCTCCACATTGTGACCCAGCTGTTCTGGGCTTTTTCATTGTGCTCTTATACAATGACAACTGTTGGTCCCATGTCATATATGGGGTGGGCTGACCAAATACACTGTTTCGCACGATCTCTGGACAGGTGTTGCAGCTAGTTGTTATATTAAATATTTTCAGAGTACACTTTCAGATAGTGGTGGGGACAAAATATGAATTTACATTTCCCCATAGTAAATTCAGCGTATTCTCGTCACTGACAAAGAACCAGGAAGGACACACAATTTTTGAAGTCTTTAATTATAGAATCCAAGCAGACAAATCTAAAGGGTTTATTACTTCATGGAATCTACTACTCACTGCTTACTGAGTTTAGTGTTATGTTTGTTATAACAGTTCAGCTGAGAAAGTTTACAAATGAACTCTGAACCAAGTGATTCTGTCAAACAACCCTATCAGGCCTTGTTCAAGAGAGCCTAAACATTTGTATGAAGTGAACATCTTTGAACATCTCTTGGTTCTATACATTTTAGTGTACCTGCCACTGTACTAATAGTAAGAATAACTAACTCAACCATGTATTACATATCAGTCACATTTTAATATGTTCCACTCCAGATATTGGTCACTATCCTGGAAGACAGGCATGAAGTGAGAGAGGTTTGTGTCTGATGGGCAGTATTAAAGGTAACCTGTAGGGCAAAATCGATTCAAATAGTAACCTGAGTCAATGGCTCCCCTCCTCAGTTACATGTGGACTGGACCTGGGTTTGTGTGTATGCTTTGAAGAGAAGAGATGGGAGGTGCTTTAATCTCTTAGACCCAAGGGCCAGGTCATCAGATGACACTGAAAGGTGTGTGTGTGTGTGTGTGTGTGTGTGTGTGTGTGTGTACACGCCTGTGTGTTTGCATGGCCACATATGCGTACACCCTCCATAGTTAATCTTCACATGGTGCTGACACCCTCCTAAAGCTAACACACACACACACACACACACACACACCTACACTTCACATGATAGCTGTGAGGCTGGAGAAGTGTCAAACTAACATTGCCACACACCCACCCCAACAAATCTTCACAAGTTCCTGATCCTGTGTTCTCACTTTTTTTACTCAAGCACACACATACTGAATTAAAAAAATCTTTATTCCAAGATGTTGTTGGTTGCTGGATACTAATTATGAACATGTCTGCCAGTAATGTATCAAACCCAACAGAAGGAAAGAATCTTAGTGCTGAGAGAATCCTATTGAACGTCTATGGTATTTTAACATACAATTTACAGCCCCTGCAATGTTTCCGAACAATATATTTAAACACAAATATGTTATATTACATGGCCTTCTTGGGTTCAAAGCAGATCTAAGCAGTTACATTACTCTGAAAAGAAAACTGTACACACATTAAGTGGTTATTTGTCCCAGAGTTTGTGGGAAATGACCTCTATATATCTATAAACCACTAAACTGTTTGCAGTCCAAACAGTTTAGCAGTCATTTGAATTCTTGGTCTTCAGGGAGCACTGCATATGAAGTGAGACCCCATTCTGAATTTCAAATACATTTCAGCACATTTCAGAATTCAGCCACAACTGTCTCTCACAGGGACAAACGCGGGTGCTTTTGTGCAGCCCCATATGCTAAAAAATGAATCCTGAATGAAGTCAATGGAAAATGTGTCTTGGGAGCAAAGCTATCTCAAATCAAAACATTTTATTCAAATCAAAATATTAAGATTACCAAGAAGAGGTGAAATGACAAAAAAGCTTGACAAACCAGAACGTGCATTATTTCATTTTCCTTTTTTATGTCACTTGTTTATGTCTGTTTTTCTCTCTTTCTCTAACTATTTTCCTCACACCTATTCATTCTCTTTTAGGGGTACCATGCATTATAAAAAGCATTACCAAACAAATCAATACTTTCAATAGGAATAATACAACTAATGGTACCCATTCATGCTTTTCCATTTGATTTCAGGGGTAGTGAATCATGGGCCTACTTAGCCGCACAAAAACAAATGAATAGGAGTTAAATTGAAAAATCTATTGTGCTTGTCCAGACCATCTTACAGCTCTTTCTGGTGTCTCTGAGGTCTTTTGTTATACTTGTTGTGTTTAACTGAAGTCACATTTGAATAAAAATAGTCTGTGAATATTTTCTTATAAAAAGTGCTGGGTGGCATCTAGCTTTAATTTTTCTGTTTATGTGAACTTTCACATAAATTTTTGTTGGATTTACACTGACAACAGAACCCTAGCAATGGAAATATTTTAACTCAAATGTTTACTGAAATACTTTAATAACTGGACTCAAGTTAATTTGTAATTTTTTCCACTATGGGAATAATAAATGTTTATCTTATCTTGTATTAGTAAATTCATGTATTAGTAAAGCCATTACAAAAATACATATTATTATTAAATACTGCTACACTGGATTGCATTCTAATATTGCATATTGATTAATAAGCAAATACTTATTTAACTAAAGGTGTTAAACACATACAACTGCTATTTAGAGTCCTAAGTGTCATTAGCGGAAGCCAGGGGTGGCAAATCAGGGAAGTGACCCTACTGAAAACACACAAAGTAATTAAAGTATCTGTAACGAAGTGTCTGAGATATGAGGAGCCACTGGGACTCATCCTTACCGCAACTTTTTGTGCAGAATTTTCATGTGACCTCTGAAGAGTGACAGCGAGTGTTAGAAGTGGCCACTAATACTTTGCCCCTAGATAGTTAATCACCCAATCAATCCTGCCTGACAAAGGCTCCTCTCCTGGAACATCTCTCGTTGTAATCTCTTCTCCATCTCCACCTCTATCAGGCCGGGGGGGAAGAGGGATGGAGGGTGGTAGGCATTGGGTGAGGGGGTGAGAATCAGGAAGGCATTGGTGGATGGGTGAGGAGCAGGGAGGCATTGGGGGAGGGGTGAGGAGCAGGGAGGCATTTGGGGAGTGGGGAGGCGGTTACTTAATCTACTGATTCAATTCTTGCCGATCCTTGTCGCTCCCTTTCTCTGTTGCAAAGGGCAAATGGAACATGCAGACAAAACCACCCTGACCAAATCACATTTTCTCTCCCAATTTTGCTTTTTACCCCTTATTCTCTCCATGTGACTCTCCCCCTCTCTCTCTCTCTCTCTCTCTCTCTCTGTCTTGCTTTTCTTTCATTTTCTTCTTCTCTCACTTTCCTTCCTTACTCTCTCTCACTCTCTTACTCTCATTCACTCTCCCTCTCTCACTCTCTTACTCTCTCTCTCTCTCTCACTCTCCCTCTCTCACTTTATAGCATTCTGCCCCCACTCTCTTTCTCTGAAAATGAAGTCCTTTGAATTCCTCTCTGATCTCGAGAAATCAGTGAGATCTGGACAGGCTCAACACAAGAGACTCGATTTGATACAATGAGTTCTTTGCTTTCAACGTCTCTTTCTCTTCCTCTCTCGCTCTCTCACTCTGTCTCTCTCTACCTCCCTCCCTCCCT
>JAOXYF010000018.1:9778935-9804085 GCA_028565775.1 Sternarchorhynchus goeldii | reverse complement strand
TCCCTCTCTCTCTTCCTCCCTCCCTCCCTCTCTACCTCTCTCTCTTCGTCCCTCCCTCCCTCCCTCCCTCCCTAATGAAATCTCACCCACTTTCTTCTCTGCATCAAACTGTGTTATGTATGCACAGTCACAGGCGCTGCCGTGTAATGCGCAAACATTCATCCAGTATCATATTTGCACAATTATGACATGGGCTCTTCCAGGGTTCCTCAAAGCAAATACTTGAATAACGGACCAAACTATTTCTCAGATAAGATGTCAGATAAAAACTAGACAGTTCTGCAACATGGAATCCAGGGTGTGTGCATTCAATCTGAAATTATAACTGAGAGTTTCTTTGGATTCAAGGTAAATATTCTCACTTCATATCTGTTTGAAAAAAGCAAACACGTCAAAGTAAAGAATAGTTGGAAGGTAATAAAAACCTTTAGATGAAATTTAAAGAAAATCAGGTAAAGGAAGAAGTAAACCAGCTTTCTCTACCAATGCATCCTGAGGCATGACTTTTCTAGCCTCCCACTGTTCCCTGCTTGGTTCAAGTTGCTGTATGAGATACTAAAGCCCTGGCTACTCTCCATGGTCCTGAAACTAAAGAGGTGGCACAAGTGAGTGAACAGTCATATTTTCTCTTATATTATATTCTCAGTGCACTTCCCACTTAAGTAGTGATGGTGGATCAGGCTTGGATTTTCATATTTTCATAAAAAAGACCTGATCTCATTTAGAATGACAGAATGACATTCTGGGCCAAGTGACAGACTGTCAGCTTTCATTGATAGAAGGTTTATTCATATCACACAGAAATGATAGTACATAGTGACCATGTATTATAACTTTTTACTGAGGGGCAGATGGGTGCCCAACTTCTATGTTTGCAGGAACCTGGTGTCAGTTTTGTACAAACGTCCCTATTGTGTTTTTGTATGAAAAAATAAAGAGGACAGACAGTGTTGTAATGATGAAAAAAGAAAAATGTGTTTCAGAGCACAATACACTCGTCTTCTGTTTTAGCACATTTTTTCCCCTTTGACACCTTATTCTGTCTCAGAATTTGCATGTGTTTGTACACGTCATTGCTCCAGAAACATACTAATGACTTGGTTTTCTACTAGAAAGATAAATTGGGTTAATTTTGGATTAACCCAAGGAAGAGAGAAGAGAGAAATTATGTATGTGAATATGAAGGCCTGTGTATGTGAATATGCAGGTCTGTGTATGTGTATTTGCAGGTCTGTGCATGTGTACAGGTCTATCTAATCCCACACACTGTTTGTATTTGAGGTTTGCTGTATTAATTTACTTGGAGTTTAAATAAACAAAAAGACTTTTGTGAATACAACAAAAAATAAATATTAAAACCCCATACAAAGGATACATTAAGTAATTTAGTTTTGTTGATCATTATATCCAACACTCCCACTAAATTCACAGATTGTATACTGTAGTGGCTCTGTAATAAGCTCCCCCCACTCTTTAAGACAGTTCTCATACAGTGAGAATGGGTCTGATCACAGCAACACTATTCTGAACAGTCTGTGCCAGTGTTAAACTGAATGGTTTTGAAAAATATGTATTCAGCTCATGAAGTCCTCAAAAAAAAAGTGACTTTCCTGAAGGCACTAGAGAGGAAATGCACAGCTAATCCTATCCACTAGCTTGCCCATAGAAACCACTGCAGGATTGCCAAGCTCCCACTAGTATCTGACCAAGCTGAGGCCTTCAGCCATGAGTGAATAAATAGAGAGAGTCCAAAACGACCAGTAGTCCCAGCATGGTCCTCTTTGACAAATGGCTGAGTCCTTGATCTGAAGCGAACAACACTTGAGGATTAGTGGGTTACTGTATATTCCTCCCACTGCTGGAAAAGAGTTGCCATGGTGCCATTTTGTTCTGTTAGCAATAAAGCTGTTGCCAGGAAAAAAGTTGCAGTTGAAGGGAAACTGCCTTCTTGCAGTATTGTGTCCTTCACAGTATCAGTATTTTGTTAAAAGTGAAAATACCTCTGTCTCATAACAAAAACAGAGGTATTATCTTCTCTCTTTTTTTTTTTTACATAAATGCTTCATTGTTTTACAATTTTATTTTCACAAACACAGAGTAAATGTCTAAGAGGTGGTATCAGGTGACAGAGGTCTGCAATACCTGCTACTTTTTGTCTGAAGTTTTTCATGAGGTCTTGTCTCCACTTACAGCAACCAGTTGGGGATTATCTCAGAGGCACTGGGACCAGCAATAACTGAATAAATCCAGATGAACTGAGGAGATGTTTTCTGACGAGCCACACCCTCCTATGCAAATTTGACTGGATGAAGAGGGGGGGGGGGCGGGGCTATTCACAGCATCATGCGATTTGACCCCTTAAGGCATTATTTGACAAAAGGGTTTTTGTCTCCCACTTTCCCCAGTTTCTCTTTAGTCAAAATGTTTTATGAGGTTTTGCTACAAAATGGTAAGCGATGACTTAAGAAGAGGCACTTCTACAAGAGCTGTCAATTAAAATGATAGGCAGGAACCAGCCTGAGGACAAAAGGGTTCTGTGAAGGTTTTTTCCCCCTTGCTTTCCTGACTAAGAACATTGAAGAAAATATGATGCTATAAGTGACACATTCAACAATTTCTGAATACAGGTTTTTGTTTTTGTAGTCTTGGAGTTCCAACATTTAACAATTGTGTTCATTTAAGGACTGGACATTTACATTCTCTTGTGATTCAATCATGTTTACGCTCGTCACCGTGAATGTTAAAATGCCCCACACTCCCTGATCTAATTCTCTACCTCTAAAAAGCAGTTGCCCAAATCTGCAGAGGCTGCTCTGCATGTGGAGAGTATCCATCACCATGCAGAGCATCACACCTCATCTCCACTCTCTCACAGGTTAGAGATTTCTCTCAAACCCACCCGGTATGAAAGATTACAAAGGTGACCCTTATTTCCCATAGGACATTGCTTTTGATGCTCCATCAGGACCCCCCACCACCAACACATGCAAAAAAAAAAAAAAGAAAAGAAATTCCTCTGGACCTGCCAGCTCATCCTGAAGGTGCCATGTGAAATGTAAACACCCCAGAAATCCAGTCCCGCAAGCTCTTTCATCAACCTGATGGGAGGTGATATTCCTTAAGCAGACGGGCAGTCTACACACCATCAGTCAAGGACGGAGCCGTCGAAGAACTGCAAGATACATGCAGATCCCCCGGCCGCACACTGAGTCGCAGCATCAATAACTTCAGCGCTCGGAGCGCGGAACCACGACTCCAATCCTCTCGCGCCTTTAATTGACACAGTCTAATTTCAGATGCAGCAGCTGATGAGCCTCAGTGTTCAACTCTCAGGCGTGTGCTGTGAGCCTGCATCTCACTCATGAAAAATTGGATCAGTATTACCATTTGATTACAAACAGGAAACCGTTGAGTGTATAGCAATGAAATAAATAGGCGATACATTTGTAATCAAGGCTCTCTCCCCTCGGTTTTCCCATAAGTGAAAGACTTAATTCACACTCAAGAGAAGACTCAACTGCTCGAATCTAATAGTATAGGGTTTTTTTTGGTGTTGTTTTGGGTTTTTATTTATTTATTTATTTTTTGCTTCACATATTTTTCAAGTGAAAAAACTGGTCTGGTCATGTAAAGATTACAATCAGGCACAGCACATTGTCCCACTGCAAATTACATTGAGGATTTCCATGTTAATATTAGTGAGGGATTTACAGATAATAAAACTAGCATGCTGTCACCTTCTTCCTAAGCTCTTTCTATTTTTTTATGTACAAGTCATGGAGATTACTAGAAAGTACATTAATCTATGGGCTGCTGATCAGCCAGATAATGGTCACATGATTTATGCCTTCATGATTTACATTTCACTGGATCTGGGGAAGTTAAGAGGGAGAGGGAGAGGGAGAAATAAACCTCACAGCAGTGCAGGGTTTCAGTAGTGGATTTGACTTACTGCTGGATGAATGGCTTTTCCATAGAAAATTCAGTATGGGCTTTACGGTCTTCTCAAAGCAAAAGCTGCTTTAGAATAATGGGACGCAGGTCTTCAAAATGAAATAGGGGGGAAAGGGGCAGTGTTTCCCAGTATACATGGAAAAATTCTCCCTTTTGGAACAGAGAAGCAGCAGAGGGCCTGAGAGAGTGTGTCTCACAGAGGCATGTTGCTCCATGAGCACAGGCTCTGAAGCTCTCCCTTGGAAAACATCAATGGACAAAAAAACACAATTTGCATTTAAAACTTGTGGTAAAAGTGATGTTTTTTTTAAGAGTTTTTTCAATGTTTGGCTTTCATTATTACAACTACAATGGGTAATTTGTTGTTTTGCGGCGTGGGCCAATGTTAATGCACGTGAGAGGGTGTTTCTGTAAGGACAGAGGGAGAGGAAAAAGAAAGTGTTCTTCATATAAAAAACTGAGAGTGTGACAGTGTGATGGTGTGTTAACACTGGTACTACTGTTTTTTGCACCTACAGAAACACACTCATGTAACCCCACATGCATGGTCCACACACACAAACCCACACACAAAGATATATTCTCACCAATTTAGTAATGCACAAGAAAGATTTAGCACAAATCAGATCATGGGGCTGAAATGTAAACTAGAGTTTCTTCCCTGCCTCCTCTTTCATGTTTGGAAACACAGAACAAGGTAATCACTAGGAGATGAATGTATCAAAAACCACATCTATAATTTAAGTCCAAATAGTCAAGCTTTGACTCCTTGGCCCATCGATTCATGAAGTCTATACACTTTAGCATAAACCCAACTGGAGCGGATTAATCAAATTCTACAGGTAAAGTAAAATGCCCCATTTATCTTTGAGCACTGATAATGCATGTGTCTGTTAGAGGTAATCGATAGTGCCTGCACTGTTAAAATTCATAAACCAAGCCCATCTTTCTACCAGGCATAACAATCAGCACAGTCTTCAGTCCACAAATGCCTGTCTCCACTGAGGCATGCTCTTTGCTGTGTGCTCAGCCGGCACAGTGCACTGCATCCGTGCCTCTGCTCTCCCCAGCCTGGGCTTGCCAAGCCTCTGACTCCTCCATGGAGCACCGTTCCTCCAAATGAATTTCCATTACTGAGCAGTGAGCAGCTCAAATAAATCATCATAAAACTGCATCTCAGGCCTGTCATTTCCCGACGAGTAGCAGAGGCTTGTGGGAGTGCGGCTGTGTGTGTGTGTGTGTGTGGGGGGGATCTGGGTGGCCATCACACGACTCAATGAAGCAAAGCTGGCACCCAAGGGAGAGCCACGGCTGACGTCTCGAAGTGGGCTCGGGCGAGACTCTGCTGGAGAGCGGCCCCTGTCCCGCCACGCACTCTACGCTGCGGGATGCCCGCTGCACACTGAGAGCCAGGAGCAGTTATCAGGTTGGCACAAACGTGAAACCTGGACCTGCCTCCGTGATGTGGAGCGATTGCCTGGAAATCAGGCAGCAGTGTTCGAAATGCAGATCTGCTGGGCTCTGAAGGGAATGCCATTGTCTTGCAAATGTGTTTCTGAATACATGAGTACAACTCTCCTTCAAAAATAAATGCACAGTCATTAATACAGCCAGTTCTTTTTAGACAAGTCGCTACTGATAGTAAATACCAGCAAGTTCAGGATAATTCCAAGGTAAATCTGCAAATCACCAAAAGCCCTGAGTGAAAAACATAACCTGCATGATACAGTGAGAAGCTATTGATTTTTAGCTCATTGAAATATTCACATCCCCTGCTAAGCTGTGAACTGTTACTATAATTTTGCTTCTTGTTTTTTTATTGTTTATTGAGGGACTTTTGCAATTCCTTTCACTCTTCTGACATTCCTCTCTCCAACTCAGACAAATCCACAAATATTTCATAGTCTTGACACGGTTTTCATATCATTGTTTTTCCTATGCACCATCAATTATTCACATTGATGACAAGAGAAGAAATAAATAGTTCTCCTGAAAGCCGCACATACAGAGCAGGTGCTGCTATTTTCTTCTCACCACCACACAAAATTCTGTGCTCCTGCTGTAATCACCCTGAACTAAGAGACAATGATGGCTGCTTCACTGACAGAAACAAGCTTTTGATGGGCTTCTGTAAGGCTTGTAAGAGCAATAGATTTTGATATAAATGTGATGTTTCATCTCTCACAAGCAGATACCTAAAGATTATTAGAGTGCATGTTTACAACAGAGTTTTTTAAATGGCCTTTTCTTTCTTTCTTTCTTTCTTTCTTTCTTTCTTTCTTTCTTTCTTTCTTTCTTTCTTTCTTTCTTTCTTTCTTTCTTCTCCCTTGAAGATGCAATATTGAGATAAAACAGGGGAGTAAAATATGAAGCCCAGAGTGTCTTATTCATCAACTGTAGTAAAACTTTAAGCTCAGAGTAGTCAATATCAGCTCTCCCTGCCTCAGCACTTGGGCTAATATGTGGCATGGGCCACTGTTGTACTATAGAATGACAGATTCATGAAGAAGCTAGCCTGGCATCATATATATATATCTACAACAAATCAGATTCTAGATGTTGAAATTGTACAGGCATACAGGATAGCTTATCGAAGTTGCAGTAAATTAGATGGAGGTACTGACATGCTCTGAACAACCTGTTCTATGACCTGTTCAATCAGAGATTCTCTATAAGATTAAGATCTGGGGACTGTGAAGGCCAGGGAAGCAAAGAAAACTCACTGTCATATTCCTGGAACCAACCCATGACTGTACAACCTTTGTGGCTTTGATACATTGTACTGGCAAAAGTGTCCTGTCAGAGTAAACTTGGTTGGCCACAATGCTTAGGTAAGCTCTACCAACCAATCATCCATCCAGAGGTATCAGAAGATTCAGGATATACCAAGAAAACATTCTCCACACAATTACTTCACCTCCTCCAGCCTGAATTGTTCACAACTGACCAGAAGGACTCATTGATTAATGCTGCTCTATTTTCACTGCTTATACTTGTGACCATCCCATAAACATGGTGCAACAGAAATCTGACCAGGTGATTTTTTCCATGTTTTCCTGACCAGGTAATTTTGTTTTTCCATGTTCAGTAATCCCATTTTTGCACTCTCTTGACCACTGGAGACTTTCTGCTTTTTTTAGGCAGGACTCAAACTGCTGTTGTCTGCTGCTATAGCCACCCATGCTATGGTATAACAATCTGTACATTCAGAGACATTACTTTAAACACCAACATTGTATTCATCTAAAAGTTGCTTCACTATGCACCATCTGTTTATCAGAATGATTCTTGACATCCTCCTCTGACCCCTGTTGTTAACAAGTTACTTACATCCACAGGATCCCCTTTGGCTGCATGCTTTTCCCTGATCAGATGATTCTCAGTTGCATGAGAAACCCCACACGGTTGGCAGTTTTTTAAATTATGATTAGTCTAACACTGATGATCAGGCTTGATGTCCTTTGGACAGCTTATTGCCATGCCAGCAGGCAGGGAATCTAACGACCAGATCTTGTTCTTACCATTCAGCTGATATCTCAGGACTCGCCTCACTCTTTATAGGTATTTGGCTGTAGCTGATTTCCTGGTAGCCTCTTCATGATTCTCATTTGCTTGTGGGATTACGTACATCTGCCCTCAACATGGTAGCATGATGCCTTCTGTACTAGGTACCTTTCCTCTCCTGGTAACCATTCGAACAAACCTATCCAGTCCCAATGACATTCTAATGACAGTCCCGGTCAGATGGATAAGTGAGTCGATGTCTTTTACATTTGAAGCATTTGGCTAACTTTTTTATCCGAAGTGACTTACTATTGTGACTGCATACGTTTTGAGCAATTGAGGGGTAAAACAGTGGCAGGGATCCAAAGAGGCAGAGGTGGAGCTTGAACCCCACCTTACTAGTCAAATGCCTTAACCAATGAGCTTCCACTGCCCAATTGATGCCTTGCATACAGCTTGATGTCACTCTTGTAGAGGAGGTGACTGATGGTTGCTCTTGGTGATGATTTCACTGAGGGGTTCAGGCCAATGCAGAACAGTAGTTGGTACAGGCCATGTCCTTGGTAAATCCCAAAGTGGTGACTCATGCTTTTGGTCTGACGTTAGCTTCTAGGATTGTCTTCTATAGTCTTGATGATTGGGTTCTTGATGAAGGCTCTTAGAGTCTTGTTGATGTTATACACCCCATCCTTGTCGATCTACTGTACTGAAGCTAGACAGACAGACAGACAGACAGACAGACAGACAGACAGACAGACAGATAGATAGACAGATAGATAGACAGATAGATAGATAGATAGATAGATAGATAGATAGATAGATAGATAGATAGATAGATAGATAGATAGATAGATCACTTTACATAGTGTACTTATGATGTAGTAACACTGTAAGAAAACACCACTGTGATTTTGGTATAATGTAATATGTAATGTAAAATGTTACACAGTTTTCATGTAAACTCAAATAGAGATAAAAGGAATGAATTTTTTGTCTGACTTTGAGTGAAGCTGTAAAAAAAACACTGTGAGCACTCACCACACCCTCACACCTGACCTTATCAATCTGCAACCATTAGCAATCTGATCGTCTACAGTTTGACTTCCTGTTTAACACAGCCAAAATGAAGGAAGTGAGAGGGGAGAACCAGAGGAGAGAAGAGGAGGTGTAGGAGGAGGAGGAAGGGGGCCCGTCGTCCCCAGCGGACGTGACGGAGGCAACTTTTCCCGGGCTCAGGCTGCCGTTGAGCCCCCCCTGCTCTGGGAACTCTTTGATATGTGAGCTGCTTAATCCCAGCTGCTCCTCAGGCTGCCATGTCTTCATCCTCCCATCCAGGTGACCTTTTATTAACCTTTCACTTTCGCCAGCTCTCTGTTTGAAGAAGCTGCATTACTCTGGCTTATCCCCTCATCGGCTTGGCTGCGGATGGGCCCTGTTTCTTTCTTCTCAGCCACGTCTCAGAGAGCACGTTGGGTGTGGGAGAGTCCCTGTTATGAACTGGTTTATTGGTGGGTCAAAAAATTTCCTTAATACAGTGCATATGGGCTGCATATGTAAGCTGCCCAGCTGACTGGTGTGGCGGTATTATGGTTACACATGACCAGTAATTAAAATGGTGTTTTGTTGTTATGTTGTAAGAAGTTTTATGTTACTTGAGGCATAACAGAGGAGAGATAGGGAGACAGAGAGAGACAGAGACAGGGGAAAACATCTACAGCTAGCACTATAATAAAATGTTTTTAACTTTGCCTTGCATATGAAAGTGTTACTCATTTTAAACATGTTTCCCAAGTGCAAAGCTTCAGTTTTTCGATTTCAGCAGTTCTTACATGCATTGTAATTGACATATCAAAAATAATACAAATGGGAAGAATGTGAGATTCTTAGAATGTTGCTGTCATAATCTAACAAGGGTAGCATAGCATCTTCACTTAAAATGATGAGTACTTATAGTTTTTACTATATAATGGGTTGAGACCTGAACACTCATTGGCAGGTTATTTGGCCCAGTAATCACTGACAAGTTATTCATTTATTAATGGATTCATTAGGATTGGCTATTGCTAGCTTGTGTAACTGGCCACTGACGTACTGCTCCCAGCATTTAAATCATAGTGATTTGGTTGTGTTCAGTCTGTGACAACTCTCTGACAACCTACCCTCAGAACCTTTGTTCAGTGTTTTAGAAAATTCGGTGCCAGTAAGTTGTTGCTTAAAGCTCCCTGACTGATGTTTAAAGGTTACTGTGTTCATGTTGTTGGTATTACAAAACAAGGTAGAAATATGGAGGTTTAATTATGTGCAAGACTGGAGCAGGTACCTTGCACCACAGTACATTAGGTAAAGATCTCAGTTTGGGCCTCTTTCCGGCAATTGCTACCAGCCAAAGTGTACATGCTCCCAAGCTCAAAGCCTGAGGGTCTCTCTCTCTCTCTCTCTCTCTCTCTCTCTCTCACACACACACACACACACACACACACACACAAATACATCCACACAAGAAAAACATATTTTGAGTTACAGTTTACAGAATGAGCATAAAGTCTGTGGGTACAAAACATTAAAGCATGGAATGTAGTAGTTTGTAGTTCTAATATTTAGAATTAGGCCTGTAGTCATTCACTAGAACAGAACAAAAACATCAGTAATACCAAGATAATGCTATCACTGTATGTATCTCTCTGTCTCTCTTTTCATTTGACTGTGTATCTCTCATTCTCATTCTTTCTTTCGCATGCTCTCTCTCTCGCTCTCTCTCTCTCTCTCTCTCTCTCTCTCTCTCTCTCTATCCTCAAATGCCTGTAGACTCCAAACAAAGAGAATTACGTTACTCTGACTCATTGTGCACATGTTCATAAATCAAGTCCGACCTGGGGAGTCTCCCGCTCCCTTTCTCTCCTTCAGACATTGTGCTCATTTGATAAAGCCAAAGTTAATCAACAAGCTCATTAGGGGACTGAATGGCCAGGTAACAGATTAGTTAGAATGCTGGGGATTCCACATTTCCTCTCTCTCTCTCTTTCTCTCTCTCTCTCACTCTCTTAATATGAAGCTATTTACATTCAAAGTGTTGTTAGTGTCCACTTTATTCAGTCTTCTTTAATGCGTGAGTGTTTCCTTTCATTACAACAAGAAGCATCAATACAACAAACATTCTGTCTGACATATTATTGTATCATACTTACCCTGGAGATGTATTTCAATATATTACTATGGACTGTTAATTATTTTGGGGGGGGGGTTATTAAATGTTTACTGAAAGTCATATGTTGCGTGCAGCTGTTTGTAGTTTATTGTAATGCAAATTAAAGGATCCACCAAATCTAAAGATTCCTCAGTAGCAACTAATTACACTTTTATGTGAAGTTAATTTAATTAATGGACACACACACATACTGCACCAAAGCTTCAACAACTTCAGTAGCCCTTCATTAGGTACCATATCAAACAGAATTAGACAAAATAAACAAAGCACACCAATTAGCTGCTGTCTTGCACTGCATGGTTATAAAATTACTGCTTGATTCATATAGACTCCAGATGTAACTCAGTCATAGTTCCTATTTAGAGTATTCCGTTTCCCTCTCACTTTCACCTACCCACTGTCAAATTGAGGTGCTACTCTTTCTCTGAAATCCATAACTCTGATGTTATTCTGATCGTGTTCAGTGCAGGAGTTCAAAGAGGGCTGTAAATGCATTTGTAATGAGTGCACTCGCTAATCACATCATAACGTAACATGCAGGAAGCCGCTAGAGAAAATCCTCCTCAATTCTTCAAAGCCCAGGCGCTTAAGTGTCCCACCGTCCTCCATGGGCAAGCCGTGGTGTATCAATGCGGAAGGCTCCCCAAAGCCCTTTGTTTACTGAACAACAAACCTTTTCGGGAATTGTGAGAATACTCTGCCTTTGTCTCCATATGAGAAGAATGGAATAGGTGACTGCAATTTTTTCTTGTGACAGCCTTAATGATGGTTTGATAGAATGAGTACATTCTAAAATTTTTCCATTACTGAGAATCATTCGTTAATGAAGACACATACAAACACACAAAAACTCACCAAATTTATTAGGTACAACTATACACAAGCAAACTTTGCTTTCTTCCCATTTCTAATATACTACAAAAAGCTGTAGCTCAGCAGTTAAGCTCATACGTGTATCAGAACCAGGTACACGAAGTCTTTCAGTGAGGGTTTATGCCTCACAAAGTACTCAATGACTACTTTATGTCTTTAAGGGGTTATGGGTTATGTCTTTTTGCTTATATCGCTTGATCTCAATGCAGCATTTGATACCATAAATCACATTTTACTAGATAAGACTTGAAAATGTTGTTGAGGTTAGGGGAATAGCCCTTTCCTGTGAAAATCTTACTTAGTTCATCATTATCAGTTGGTGAGCATAAATGGAGACTTTTCAACATGCACTAAAATGAGTTTTGGTGTCCCACAAGAATCAGTTCTAGGGCCCCTGCTTTTTTATATGTGCTACTTATAGGTGAAATTATTCAGAAACGTTGTGCTAGTTTCCAGCTATGATGCTCAGCTATATGTATCAGCCAAACCAGACAACAAATATCGGCTTAACATGATAAAGGACTGTGATGTGTAAAGGACATCAGACACTGGATGTTAAGAAACTTTCTCTCACTTAATCCTGGCCAAACAAAATTCAATTATGTTTCTATTATGCCCACAGGCAGCCCGGAGCATGTTTCCTCTTTATGTAATAAACCTTGATGATTTCCTAATCACAGTTAAACAGTTAACAGTTAAAGATCTAGGTGTAATTATGGATCTCTCATATGAAGCTCATGTAAAGAATATTTGTAGGACAACCTTTTTCCACCTCAGGAAGATTGCAAATATTAGGAACATACTGTCTTTACATGATGTAGAAAAAGCTAGCCAGAGCTCTTACTAGAGCCAGAATGTTTGATCCAATTAGTCCTAACTTAGCTACAATGCATTAGGTCTAAATAAAATTTCATATTGATTATAAAATACTTCTACTGACCTATAAAGCACTGAACGGTTTTGCCCCACAGCACCTTAGCAATCTCCTGGTGCATTATGATCCACCACATCTATGTAAGGTCTACAGATGGTTTAAAGCCCTTTTTTATAAAGCTCCCACACTATGGAATAACCTTACTGTCAGTGTTCAAGACTCATTCTCAGTATTTAATGTTAGACTGAAAACCTATTTGCCTAGTCAGGCATTTTATTAAATACCTCTAAACCCATCTCAGGCGCGGTGGCACTCGCCACCACCCCGCCCACCCACTTCTCCGTCACCCTGGGCATCCATTCTTGTGTCAGATGGGTTTTCAGACAAACCAACATTCACTGAACCCAGACTAGGACTTCTAGAAACCCAGAACAGACTTGCATTGCTTATTTGGTCTAAGTACTTATTTGGTCTAGGTACTTAATTGTACTTTTTCTAAGTACTTTATTGTTAATATTTAAGCTGTTGTGGTATACAGAAGGATGCCCCCAAACCTGCATCTTGGTTCCTCTTAAGGTTTCTTCCCCATGACCTTTAATTGCTCACTGGGGGCATGGACTCAGATATAAAGCTGCTTTGTGAGAATAGCTGTTCTAAAAAGCACTGTAGAAATACACTTACTTGACTTGACAGTCTGTTGCCAATCTGTTGGCATGTACAATTCATCAACCTCTTTTGCCCACAGTAATGGCAAGATTGTGAGTAGAAGTCCATCGGTCACAACAGTGCTGCTGGTGCCAAGGTCACTGCTGGGTGGAAAGCTCTGATACCTTTGCTAATCAAACATCCATGGGAGATGGATGTTGAGTTGGGGAAGTGTCAATGAATGAGAGCTTTGATTAATTTGGCAGTGAGTGGATGTCGCTGTTCAGAACTCATGATATGAGTATGTATGAGAACACAACATCATAAACTGATAAATAACAACGTCATGTGGAGAAATTATGCATAAACATGACCAATAACCAAACACTGGAGTATTTGTTTTATATCGTTCCTCCTAATATGTTATTTTCCAATTAGAGGCACACATACCAACATACACATGCATCATGACAGAACACTACTGTCCCTAGAGCCCAGTTATATAGTCACACATCCTGTATTCATATCTATAGGATAAGACGGAGAGCTGATGGTGCTCCTGTCGTTCAGACTAGATGCTACAACACTATTACCTCCATACATCATGTAAAATTAGCAGCAGGGGACCCTGTCAGCGCAGACATTGGCACTTAATCTTGACTTTTTGGCAGACTGTTGCTATAACAGGTCAAATGACAGCCATTAATCAAATGTCCCTGGAGCCACAGGAAGGAGCAAGTGGGTGAAGAGTTTGGGGGTGGAGAGGTACAGTGTATGGTGGTGTCACAGAAGGGGTTTGTGGGGGGGGGGGGTTACAGGCATGAAATTGGAACGGAAACCACTCCTAGGATTAATCCCGGTCATAAACTCTTACCCAAGGAAATAATCCAGTCTATTTCATAAAAGATTAAACCTCTTAAAGAAGATGGATTGCCTCATTTTCTTTATCTAGCTGTCTTAATCCTAGATTATGTGGAGACGACTTGAAGTTGAGAATTTGCAGAAAATTTGCACAGGGTGAAGAACAGTTCATTTGAATGGAGATTGCCTTTGTACAGATGATCACGAGAGGTTAACTTATGCCTGTCCTCAATCCCCGATACAGACTTCTATCTGCCACGTGCTTTGACACCATGGAATTAAATTCATGGTCTTTCATTTAATTAGCACAACATGTGACTCCTTGTTACACCAGTAAAATGTTTCCTTTCCATGAATGGAGAATATTGTACAGTAAGCACATGATCTATTGTTTATGGTATTTTGCACCTAAATAACACCCCCACCCCACATGCACTGAGTGACAAGCACTGATCTCTGTGGTTAGCGCTGGTGGGGACTGTCAGACAGTTGATGGACAGTTCCCATCCCCTGAGTGATCAAAGCGTAAGGCCCAGTCACCTGTGATCTAGTGAACTTTATTTTCACTGGCAGCTCAGACGTGCCCTGAATGTCCTGTCCTGTACCCTACAACTGCCCTGTACAACAGCCAAAACTCGAACACATGCATGCTGTTCAGAGAAAGACATTTATCACATAAAAAAAAAAAAATTGAACTGTTTCATAAAGTCCGTGTTCATTTCCCAATATGTGTACCTTGATTTTTCCATCTGTTTGCTCAGACTTCTATTACACAAAGTAAATTTCTTTTAGAGTAACCTCTCAGCTTTGCTCCCTCTGCGTTTCAGAGCTATCAATATGGAGGAAATGGAGAGGGCCTTTGTGTTCTGATGAAGAAGTTGTCAACGACGAGGCTCCACCCTGTCTGGGAGTAAATCCCCCCCAGTCTCCAGGATTACTGCTAACACCCCAAAAATCCTGCCCCATGCAACATCACAGAAGAAACCACATGGGGATATTACATAACTCATTAGAGTTCACTACACTGCTCTTTCCCTCTCTGTTTCTCTGTCTGTCTGTATCTCTCTCTCTCTCTCTCTCTCTCTCTCTCTCTCTCTCTCAATCGGCCTCTTTTTCTCTTATCCTAGCTTTGTCTTTGACACCCTGAGTTGGCAAAATTACCCATTCCCGAGAGAAGTACCTTCAAACTCACAGGTAAAGTTTTATATCTTGATCAAAATGAGGCATCACTATTGTAACATGTAACTGTTCTGCATGTGTATAGAGGTACACTAAATCATGGAGGAGTTTTGTAAGAGCTGTACCACTGGCGCCTTCTCTTGCCGCTTGAAAATGTATATAGCTCTGTGGTAAATGGGTGAAGATGCTTGGCCCAATCATGGAGAAACAAAGAATTAAAAAAAATATATATATATATATATGAACTGCATGTTGGCAGACCAAACTCCACTTTATTTAAAGTTTAAAGATTCTTATTTCAAACTCCAGTGTTTCATTCCTTCACCAAAGGTCCAAGCAAACCCAAGTTACATTCTTCACTTCTCAAACATAGTGATTCCCAGAGCCACTTAATAGAGAGGAAAGAACAGACAGAGGGAAAAAGATAGACCGCAAACTCAGTAGATCAACAAACAATGAATTCAACTGAGTCTGTGCCAAAGGCAAACTGTGAGTGTGTATAGTGTGTCCATGTGTATATGTGTGTATGTGAGACAGGGAGAAGCAGAGAGTGATGCTTATTTTGAGACTTTCAACATTTGTCCCCACATGCCCACTTCTCTGCTTTGGAAATTGAGCGTTTGGCAGTTCATCATCAGATGAGAGGCAGGGCAAGGTTCTCTTGTGGATCACCTCCTGGTGCTTTGATTCCTCTCAAATCCTGTGTGTGTTTGGTTTGGGGCTTGAAGGGTGGGGCTTTGGGTAGAGGAAGCTGAGAGCACTCACAAGAAACATGTCAGAACATTGAGGTTTGCCATGATGAACTCCAGCACCATGACAGAAAGGCAGTGGTGCATTTTCTAGACATAAAAAGGAATGAATGAATGGATGGATGGATGAATGAATGAACGAATAAATAAATGGAAACGAAGTGATGGTTAAGGTGCCAGGGTGATGGGAGACCTGTTAAGACAGGTGCTGATGCATTTCGCAATATTTCTGTTATGCAAGCAATAGCAAAGTCCCCTTAGGAAACAGTATGACTACAAATAAACAAAAAACAGGCACAGTTGACTGTGGTTTATAATGGTAATACTGTAACTAATATACCTGTTAACAGAGAAAGCCCAATCAGAATTCATGATTGGACTTCAGCCAGGACTGAAATCTTGGGAAAATGGCCTGTTGCCAGGCGATGCCTGTTCGTGGCCGACCTTGCCTCAAGCGAGAGTGGCACAGGGGGCATCAGTGCCAGCAGCCAGCCTGTGTCTGCACGATTAGATAAGGCAAAGCGGGGGAAAGGCGCCCGCTGCCGGGACAGTGTGGCACGGGGTGGCAGACAGCTCCCAGAGCGAGTAATGAAGCCTGTCAGTCAGAGTGGTGCTCGTGGAGGAATGGGAAGCTGCTGGAGCAAAGCCCACCTGCTGCTGCTCTTAAAGCACAGGGACATCCAGTAGCAGTGAACTGCTGAAACTTTGTGGAAAATAGATTAACGAGGACCCCCGTTCCCCATCCCACTCCCTGAAAGTGGAGCACCTGATAAACGAGGGTCTTACCAGTGCAGGGTGATGCAAGCATGACTCAAGCTGGGCTGTGGCATGTCTGCACAGCCCTGAGTGTTGTCTTCAATCGGTGGGCCAAAGGAACGTGCAACATGGCCCTCAAGGCTAAATCCGCAGGCCTGTTTGTGAAGGAAAGGAAAACATAATTTCTCTAACTGCTCCGGCAAGAGCCCAGCTAGCAGGGCCGTTTTCTCATTCTCCTTTCTGCTCTAATGAGATGAAGCGAGGCATCACGCAGCGCCACAAGCCTTTCTCTCTCTCTCTCCTGTCAGCTCCGTAACAGCTCCTCACACAGCTGCGCTTCGGCATCGCACTAGACAAGGCCATAACATGTAAAACGAAGCTCATCCTTTTTAGAATGAATTAGCATTCATATAATCCGATGTGTCGAAAGGGGAGTCATTATACTTATTGAGTTCACCTTGTCCTTCAGGCTCACTGTGATATATCTGCCGTAGTCTGAACCGCCACTAGATTGATGTACTGCCACCCAGCAGGATTTCAGGCAATTTTTCATAAATTTAGAAGGATTTTACAGGCTAAGTTGGAACATAGTAATACCTAGTGGGGGGTTGTCAAATTTTGTTTTCATGAGCAGGCTGTATTGGATCAGGGTATCTCCTGGTGAGCTAATAAATTATTACAAATTGGTAGAGAGATGTTAGTACAAGAACATGATTGGGTTTGCTGCCGATTTAGTAATATTTGCTTAGTTCTATGGGCCTTACTCAATTATGTCACTACAAAATACCATACTTTTTAAGTCAGCAGTGGCAAAGATATTGACTAATAATCAATCAGATAAATATTTTATGGAACAATGAATTAAGCTGCAAGTACTGCAGTAGTAGCTACTCCCTGGAAAGATAAAAGTTAAATCTATGTTCTTTTTCTCTCTATCTTTGGATACAATGGGTATTCTATCCTTTCTGTTGAACAAGTGCAGCTTTTTTGTAGCTGCAAGGATGCTTGGCCTGACTTCATTTATTTAGCAGTGTCCTTTTTAGAGATAATACAACAAATGGCTACAGATAAATTATATTTGACAGTTTTGTTTTCAAGTGTAAGTATCAATTTCCTACAGAGGCTGAGATATCACGGAGCATGCCGGCTGTACTCACTTGGCATTCTGGGAAGTGATTACCAGCTCTTCCTCTGATAAAGCACTCTGTCTCAGACTTGCTTGGCTTCCTAGATTATTTGCCAGTGATTTGTCATGTTGAGGGTAAATTACTACATATATTTATGCCATACAGACTACAATGTTTTAGACTCAGCATTTCTTTATATTACATGGATGTGAATGGATAAACAGCATTAGCAACATAATAACAGCATATAACAACATATATGTTCAGTCTAGGATGGATTACAGAAGCAATCCAAAGGAGTAGGATTTGTACCCCTGTAAAACCCTTGTGCATTAGGTGGTTCTTCAAGGTTATTTTTGAGTCCAGGATGAAAGAAACTGTGCTTTTCTAGCTCAACACTAAAGCCGAGGACTAGATATGGCCAGAGAATAATCCACTCATTACTTATCATGATAAACTGCAAAGTGCTAGCATCAATAAGAGACTGTGGTGAAGCAGTCTAATCAAGACCTTAGACACGGAGCCTCATTAGTTTGAAAATCCATGACCATGCTAATGGTTTTCAGGTGAGAGTCAGCCATGAATATTAATTACTAGTTCATGTCACTTTGCCCAGGTAAGTGCCTGTTAGAGAGGTCATGTTTAGCATAAAGTTCCGAAAAAAAAAACACTCAGTGTACATTGGTAAATTCACACATACACTGTTTATAAACTTGGAATTTGGTATCCAAATGCAATTTCAGAAAGCAAAATTTATCAAAATGAACAAATTTTTGTAAGATTTCCATATATGAAATGTCAACTAAATGTACTTCAACTGTAAATGAGAAATCTTCTTTTAAAATCAGTTACATTAAATTATGTAAAAGCCTGGTCTGCCTCTCTGTAAGTCATATCAGACATTAAACTAGCTGAATAATACATATTTTAATTATAAAATAAGTTTCAAAATTAGCTTAGTTGATAAACTAATCAGCATGTAATAAAAGTTAATGAATGTTAATAACTTGAATGAAATTTATATATTATATTTATATATTATTATTGAGTGAAAGCACACACTGGGACTATACAGTTCATTTATAATTACTCATCGCAAAACTACTGCATCTATCCAGGGCCTTTCCCAACTACAGACCCCAACTCGCCTAGTCAACAGGAAGAGCTTTAACACTACAGCTGGTTTTCAAGTTTTAAGCTCGAATCCTGTGTGAATCCTAATTATTCAAGCTGACCAAAAATAAACGACTCAATAAAAAAATACTTTTTCAGGGTGTGGGTGCACCTAGACAAATACAGAAAATATTCTTAGTTGTGTAATTCCCTAGATGTACCTTTGTGTTACAGGATTTTTCAAAACAGTATGGAGTCCTCTAGTCCTGGATGCAGGAGACATGTTGAGCTGCAGGAAGCATTGCAACCAGGGTACATTTGCATTATTGCCTGATATAACACAGATCCAACAGTGCGTGTGTGTGGAAAAGTTAGTTATGAGAAATCATTGCATTTTGCATTCCATTGCATAGTAATAATAAACACACATCTGCTTATACCACACTTTACTACTTTTTAAATTATTAAATATTCCACTGGAGAGACATACTAAAGGGTTTCCATGGTAACCATTGCCATATCATGATGACTTTGACTTGTGCCAGCCTATTTTTTGGTACAACAAAGCAAACGAACAGCTGACATACAAAGAGCATACATGAAAACATATATTCTAGTCAATAAGAATGATTCCAATTAGCAGGTAGCTGACTGCTTTGATGAAGAAAAGAGAAAAAAACACAGAGAGAGAAGGCTAAAGAAAGATGGTGAGACAGATAGAGAGAAAGACACACCAAGAGACAAAGAAACAGACTGAACGAATAAGATAGAAGAGATAGATAGATAGAGAGAGAGAGAGAGTGAGAGAGAGAGAGAGAGAGAGAGAAATGAACTGACGCAACAAAGATGAAACCTGACAGTCAATACCCTCTGTGGCATGTGAGTCACTTTGCTTCTCCCCTGCAGCCTTTAGGCACAGCTGTTGTGGAAGAGCCTACACGGCTATAGCCGGCTGGCAGGCTGACGCGTTGGGGAGTCTCCCACCTCACAATGAGCTCAGGTGGGCCTCTTCTAGCACTCCAAACCCACTTTCACGCTGGCGCTCTCAACTCACACTCTCGTCCACCTGACATTCTGATTCAGCTGCTTTATAGAAAGCATTCAGCACTCTCAACATGTCAGGTTCACACAAGAATTTACAAACCAGTCAGAAACCAGGCTTGGATTATTATCCTTCTCTCTGTATAAAAGGTGCTTCTGCTACTGACACGCTCATATTATTCATGTTCATTTATCAAAACAGATCCTCTCCATGCGTTTATGATTATTCTGTAGCACTGTGCTCTAATGCTTATTGAGGTTTTGCTCAAATAGACACCTATATGCTACAACCTCAGTTCACTGAGCAGGTGGAGTATTGCTCAGGTTAGGCAACACTGGTCTGCGCTACAGAGGAAGCTTTCTGCCAATATGATTACAGTCCAATTACAACCAGTGATTCCTCTGAAAGAAATGAACCTGAATCTGGATAATTACTCTCTTTTAAATCAATTGAAACCACTTTGAGGTTAGTAGAGATAATGCTGTGAGATTTGGGAGAACAAGGTTTCGTCCTTCAGAATAAAAACACGAGAAAAAGCCAAAGATCTTAAATCTACTTCTAAACTACAGACACATTTCTAGGGGGTGATCACTATGAACATTATCACTTATTCTTGCTAGGCATAATGCTGAGAAAGCAATTTTGTGCTCTTTAGTAGTGTTTCATTTCAGAGTAGATTAAAACAGCTTAGGTTCACACACACAAAAGCGCTAATCTTTTCTTATCATTTTGGCATGTATGCAGCGCTGCATCATATACATAATAAGTGAAACTCTTTTTAAGGCACTGAAGAGCATAAACCAAATGGGAGCCACTTAAGAACATAAAAAGTCACATATTGAGTTTTCTATTGAGAACTACAGCTGGCTTTGCCACAGGCTGGATCCACCCTCCACCCAGGTTAGCTCCACCCTCTGGGTGTTCTATGTGGTGTAGCATGTCCTGAACAAGAAGTCATAGTACTGGCATCCACATACAGCAATATCTGCCAGCCAAGATGAGAACCATACCTGGGGCAAGAGACACACTGGACAACCACACAGGCTGTAGGTGCACTGCTAAGGTCTGCACATGAGAAGTTACCAGACTGCTTGGTGCATGGTTCACTTTTTTATTCAATTTTTTTCTGGTAGATGTGTGTGTGAGTGAGTGAGAGAGAGAGAGAGAGAGAGAGAGAGAGAGAGAGAGCAAGCCTGAGTGTGAGTTACAAGGGATTAGGTAATGATCCTTCCTCTTCCCATTAAAACTTAGAAACAGTTTTGTAATCCTAGAGCTGCTATTACACTTCTAATTTGTCTTCTTTAATCACAAAAGTTCTCCAACCACTCTATCCAGAGGCCCTTCAATCACATATGCATATTTCAGCACTTGAGAGTACTTGAGCTGTCACTTTTAGCACTAGCTCTAACTGCAGGTCCAGTGATTTTAAAGATCACATTTCAAGAAAATTTGATCCTTTTCACCAGAGGAGCAATTCTGCTCCATTATGGCATAAAGTGCATTTTCAAGTCCAAAATGAACGAGAATTAAAAGGAAACTCAGAGCACAGTCGATTCTCTCTTCTCCTATTCTCTGAGCATCATTTAGGCTATTCATTAGAATTCTACAACATGACCTGCCTCATAGTTAACACGTCTCCAAGGTTAACATTTTTAATTCAAGACTGAGGGGTTCGGGAGAGCTGCTCCTTTGAAGTTTCTTGTTTGAGTCAGAAGGGAGGCTGCAAGGCCGCTGAAAGAGCGTCTACGATATTGACATTAAAACTCAACACACAGAATGATGCCAATTGAAATTTCATACGCCTCCCTTTGGGCAAGGAACAGAGCTGGGCTAGTGTGAGATGAATAATGAAACCCATCTCTCTCTCTCTCTCTCTTCCTCTCCCTCTGTCTCTCTCCCTCTCTATCTCTCTATATCTGTGTCTCCCGTTCACTTCCCCTCTTTTTCCTTTCTCATTCTTTATTTAAGGGGGAACTCTCTTTTCTTGCTCCCTGGTGCTCCACAGGAGCATTCTAAGTGGAACACAGGTGTGGAGGCAATGGAACACCAAGAGGGTTTTGTGCAATATGGGGATATCTGCATGAAGAGCAATAGGTGGTGTAATCTCATGAAACAAATGTGTGGATGACCCCAGGTTGCTGTGCAAGTGCAAAATGGCTCTATTGTTCAGGAAAAATATATATTTGGGTAAAAAAAAAAGTAAATACCTAATAAATTATGCATTACAAATTATGGATTATGAATGCACTTTAAATATGATATTTCAACAGCGGCTGACGACAAGACACTTTTTTGTTGGAGACTGTTCTCTCTAATATTTTTCTACAAAAAATGGAAAATCTGGTCTTTTTTGCCCAAAATGGTCCATAGCAATGCTTCAGAATAAGGAATACAAGCTGTAAATGTCACAAAAGACTAAGGCTCCCACAGACTCTAACCTCAAATGTGTCAGCATCTTCTAAACAACTGCATTCCTTCACTCTGCTTACCACACATCAATAACCTGAAGAAAATCTGGCAAACATTTATGCCCTCATTATTGTGTGTCTTAAATACAGCATTTTTGATGGGATTCAACCAAAAAAAGACCTTCAAGCTCCATTGGTAAGTTTCTGGAAAGAGCAGTAACTAGTCGTGTCCAGACACAGAAACACACTGCTGAGCAGAAGGGACGTGAGCAGAAGAAAAGCAACCAGTAAGCGACATGTACCCCAGTGACCACCCACCCTGAGCAAAGAACAGACTCCACTAACATCTTTCTGAATAACTCCAGTGAGCTCCCCGTATCATAGCTACACACTGACTCAGAAGCTCCACTTTTCCCACTGCTGTACGACAGTTTAATATATAATAATCCGTGAGAGCTGAGTTTCATAAACTTGTCTAAAATTCAGGATATCTCTTGCCTTTACAAGTGTAGATTATCCTCTACACTTGTAAGATTTCTGTTAATGACACTGCATGTAATTGTCATTTGGCTTGTTACTATGAGTATGAATTAATGAATTAATAAAGTCAATACTTGAACATAGAGCATATTTTCTTTCCTGTAGTCAAGATCCAAGATCTAAATCATTGTGCTGTTACCCTGTTCCACCCCCACCCCTGTCATTTTTGACTCAGGAAACTCTTTTCACCTAGTCTCTGCACAAGCTGTCTGTATGACTTTTTTAGAATATCAATCCTCTTTCATTTGCTGGTGTCACCCAGCCTCTTTTCACGTCTCCCCCTACACTCACTCTCTCTCCGTCCCACTCCCCACATCCGTGTGGAACACTCCAGAATCATTGGTCATCTCCTGAATCCCTCCTCTTCGCGCTGGGTCCTCACGCTCCCATCTCGAAAGGTTAATAACCTGCCGAAATGTCAAGGGCATGGCCGAGAGGTGTCAGAGCCCCTGCGTGCTGGGGAAGCCAATACCAAAGATGCTCCAGCAGCAAACAATATTGGCCTGTGATTTAAGACAGTGCAGGTGGCCTCAAATGGCCACACTGAGATGCGGTGGCAAAAGATCAGTTGACACGACTATGAGTAGGGAAACAATAATGGTCATGGTGAAGGGGACTGGGTTTCTATGGTTGCCCTTGATTATTTTGACCTTCCATTGAATGCGTGTCGTGCTTTACGTGTTTCGTGGTCGACATTTGTCGTCATGAGCCATTCGTCTGGGCTGATACAAGGCGAGACACTTCTGAAGCAAATCGAGAGCAAACCACCAGGGGCTGGTTCAGATGTCCCAATGTCCTGACTTTCATTGAAATCTTTTGCCAGCAAATCCAAAATATATATATATATTATAAAAAGGGTTGCAATAAAGTTTTGTATTAGCAGTCTGTTGAGTATGGCACCGCTAAGGGTTTGCCTTTAGTTATATGCAGGAACTATGTGGGACTGCCTAGAGGATCTTTTTCTTGTAAAGGCTCAACATGCTTTCTAGTTTTCTAAACATATTTGTCCTAAAGCATAAAACAGCTGATGGAGAGTCAGCAGAAGAGAGAAAAGCTGTGGTAGGGGGGGTGGGGTCAGTGTAGATATATACATATACAGATCAATACATTATTGATCACAAATATATCAATATATATTATATTCTATATCTGAGGCAAAGCTGACTGTGTTGAGCAGAGCAATAGTGGTGAATATGAGTTGGTTTTCTATCTAAATATAAGCAGTTTGTGCTTAGGAAGGACCATTTGTATTAATGAATCATGTACACTATATTGCCAAAAGTATTCGTTCACCTTCCTTGACTCACATATGAGCTTAGGTGACATCCCATTCCTGATCCACAGGGTTCAATATGACATTGGTCCACCCTTTGCAGCTAAACAGCGTCAACTCTTCTGGGAAGGCTGTCCACAAGGTTTAGGAGTGGATGGGTGAGCGAATACTTTTGGCAATATAGTGTATCTCGGGCTTCTATCCTGCCAACATGACTGGTGTGAAGTTGAAGATGGAGACCTTCGTAGTTTGTTTTATATGTTTTATTCTGGGTGTACTCCGAGTTTTTTGAGCCTGGCTGGGGAGACCTGACTCTAGCTTAGCCCATTAGCTCCTGGGCTGCCAGCAGCAGCTGAGGCAGAGAGACTCAGCTTTACTGGCTGAGTTAATGATCTCATTCATCTTGCTCAGGTTGGCTCTGTCTGTGCAGGTGCATCTTAGCGTGAATTCTGGCTCCAGGCTGCTTCACTAAAGATATTCACAAGCCAAAGGAAAGTTCTTCTGGGCAAAAGTGTATATAGAATAGTATGTTTGAGGATTTGAATTTAAAGGAACAATTTTGATAACTTATATATTTCTGTATCTGTATGTGCCAATGACATTCCATAGTATGTTCAACTACCTGGTTGTGTGGCCAATTGCCAGACAAACTTCTAATATGAGAATGGAACATGCAAATATTTTAGACTTTAACAAAGGAAATGATTGGTAAGCGTAAGGTCTTTATATTTTACCCGCAAACAGCTGTTATTTGTCTAATTCTAAAATGAAATTTCTGGTTAGTTTCTGAAGTTATGTAATAACCGTTGTCTGGTGAGGAAACCATGCCTAATACTCATCCTTAGATTCCCCTGTATACGTTCCTCCTCACATTGCTGGCTTTTTTCCAGCAAAATATTAAGTTGCTCTATGAAAAAAATTCAGCCTCAGGCCTCTATATCATAATAAGTTATGCATCATTTAATGTCTTAGTGACCTAAAAAACACAGTTCTCAGTTTTTTCCTCATGTTTTCCAAATTTAGAAATCTCTTGTATCACGCAATATT
>JAOXYF010000018.1:9732374-9778742 GCA_028565775.1 Sternarchorhynchus goeldii | reverse complement strand
CAGAATGCACTAATGATGACTTCAAAGTGAGTTTTGAATGACTGTCAGAGATACAGTGAAATACAGCAGATGCTTGTATACAAGCCAAGATCTTAGACCAGCAGAGACACGTCAGTGGCATGTGATGCAACCATCCTCTATGAATTTCCTTGTGGATTCTGATTGGCAGACAACAATGGCTGTAATCTGGAATTCACAAATGTACAGTAATACGGCACTTGTGCAAGAAAATGTATGGGTAAGAAAGGAGGCCAAATTGATCTGTGAGAAGTCACAAAACTTGTAAGGTGATGACCAACTAGCTACACCAACTAGTTACACTTAAAAGCATTCCAGCACTGCCCAGGATGTGCACATGCCCTCAGCCATGATACAAGGCACTGTATCAGTGGCTGCGGGACAAAAAGATTCTAAAGAATACTTCCACCACCCAGGGGAAAAGCCTGTGCTTCAAGAGGGGAGTCACTTCACTCCTGTCACTGACTAATTCCTGTCTTGTTTGACAAATAGCAGCAGCCAATCCTATGTAACACTTTAAAACTCAAACTGCGCATAACAGAAAGTGTCAGGCAGTCTGATCATCAGTGAGAGAAGCCAACTAATTATATTAATTTACACATTAAGGAGGCAAGACCTTTGGGGTAAATGCTGGATTTGGCCATAGTGTGACTCCAGAGCCAATTGAACTTCATCAAAAGCATACTGGGGTAATCACCAGATAGGTGGACGGTCTTCTTTAAAACCTAGTTCTACTTGTAGTTCAAAGACTATGAGCCATAAAGGATGAATAACAGGGCAGACTGCTGGGTGAGCTCAGTGGGTGAAGATGTCACACACCCCTAAGGAATGCAAAGATTGAATATAAAACCAGAGATGATTTGCCCTCATGCTTGTGATTAGTAAAAATAGCAGAATGGAGAATGGATTTTATTTAGCAGGTTTGGTAGGAGCTGTAGCACCACAGGGACAGAGCACAGAACTTGGTTGCACCAGTTATGTGCAAACCAGTCAAGGAACTTTTACCTCTGGCAGGCTGATGAGCATCTCAAGTTGCTAATAGTCTTGTAGGCTGCCAACTCACAGTCCATCAACTGCAGGTCTGACCCAGTAACCACAGTTATAACTGAATATAATCTGGATGGATGTGCCACATACAGTCCACAGCTGAAACAGGAGGTCCTTTCTGAGTAGGAGTTACCAAGGTGAATGCTTTAGAAGATACAGCAACAGGGAAAACCATGGGCTAGTAGTGTAGTGTGGGACCACTAATAAAACACCGTGGCTGCAACTCCAAGAAATGAAGTGAAGGAAATGCATAAGGCAGAAGACTGAGAGATATGACTATGTGGTTATCCTGACATGGGAAAAGAGGCCGACTATTTCCTAAGACATATGTAAGACAATGAAGCCAGTTAGTCCAGTGATAAACATATAAACTGGACGGTCTGAGTGAGTAAAACAAAAATTAGTGAGTGCTTCTCTCTGAGATTCCTGACAGTAAAATATCTTGTAAGTAAAAGATCTTAAATTCTCTGAGTTGTGTGAACACCACCAAAAGAGCCGATTACTTGAACGAGTGTCTGGTAACCTGAGGGATACAACAATGTTGAGATTTTGAAAGTCAATAAGTAGCGCTTGCCCTAAGGGAGTTCTTGTTCCAATTCAGGCATAAGTCCATTTCAGACCTGACAGGTGCTGCCACAGAACTAGTGTGACTAACAGCTTATGTCCTGTTGAAGGAACTCAGAGGACAAAAGTTCTCCTTTAAACTCAGCAGAGACAACAGCCTGCACACACCTGGGCTAGCGTGAAACCAAAGCACAGGTGTTATATATCCAACTTTCAAGGACAATCTGAAGAAAATGACTGTGGTCAGGTGCAACATATACAGGAAAATAAGCATTCTTTAGACCTGTGGAGGTAAACCACTCATTTTAAGCAAAAGGTCAACAAACATTAGTCACCAAATATTTCCCAAGCTAGGCTAGCAAACTCAAGGTTAGCTTGATTCTGGTGAAAAAACATACACTAGCCATAATGGTTAGAGGGCTACCTAGATATAAATAAACCAAGGCTAAAAGGAGAACCTGTTGCAGCTAAGTCATCAGTGCTGGGATTTTTTTAAAAAGCGTGTTCTCCATCTTTATGCAATAGATGTCAATATCAGCAGAAGAGACCACCTCTGGCTGTTGAATCATCAGCCAGAACTTGGTACATACTCTGTGGCAAACTGCCACTCTACACTCCCATGCTGCAGAGAATGATTTATTAACCTTTTTGGAGGCCTACGTGTGGTATCCTGAACTGCTTATTACTCTACTTTCAGAACCAGTGACTTACTGCCCACGAAAAGCCTTAGAAGAATTTGCATTTCTTCACCATACACCATCTATGGCACTATTCAACAGCAAATGCTAGCTAACTAGTCACTACTCTCACAGTCTATGAAAGACAGGATGAGAGGAACTGAAGCCCTAATAAGGTCACTAAGATGTACAAGGGGGTAAAAATGCAAGCAGTCTGAACTACTGACCCTTTTCAAAAGAAGATTTTTTGAGTGTTTGTTTTACTGGCTACATCACATATCATGTAACTGTGTGATCTTGTGACCAAGTACGTGAGCTGTGCAGGTGCACTAGGAGTATCCACTGAAACTCAGTATGTGAACAGAACCAAGGACTGTGTTACCAAGGACTGGAAGACTGTTTATAATATGTGAAGTCAATAAATACGATGTTAATGTAGGGTAAGTACTTCTGTCAGCAGTTTGTGCAATCTGTGAGCAATTCACAGGTAAAATAGTCATTCTTTTTAGCTCCAGTAATATTACAAATGGTCCCATTCTCTGAGATTTCCAAGACCAGCAACGTTTTCAAATGTTTTTCTTGATCTTCACTCATATTTATGCTTTGTGACCTCTCCCTGGTGTCACAACACCGCAACATGTCCTCTCAACCAACATATGATGCATGGTAACATAGACGGCACAGGTTCTGATTAAATTCTATTCAGAATACATTAACGTGCTGATTTTATTAAAATACTGTGGATTTGACTGACATCAGAGATACCACTTCTCCAGTCTCTGTAGCAGTAGATTCTACAAAGAAGCTAAACAACTGTAGCCACTTTTTGAAATGCTTCTCCCATTCCTGAATAACAGGGATGAGAAAAGCCTCATTATGACATTGTTTGTGTTGCTACCTTGCTTAGCAACACAGCCCCCGGGATGTGACACTGTCCACCAGCCTATTAAAACTCACTTGGGGCCGATGCACACACTCCGGTCACATGACGCGCCTTCACTTTTCTCAGCACTATCTAGTTGTAACCGTTTCTCCCCACTGGTGTCTTTTCCGTTTCCCACAGAGCAAACAGCCTTCCACGCAGGCTGGTCTCTTTCCTCACCACTGCCTCACTGATGTTGTGTCGCACCGCTCGTGTTTCCGTTCCCCCCACGTGTATCTTCTTCCTGTTCCTCGCGTCATCCCTCTCCCACATCACCACTCACGTAGTTCTGAGGTAAGAAGAGAGGCTGGTGCTCCACTGCCTGCTCCAATGAGAGCCCCAGCTCCACTCTCTTCCAATCAGGCTAAAATTAGTCCCCATCAAGTACTCCTCCGGAAATAACTTACTCAGTGCCAGTAAACACAGAAAGGATATTAGAGTTTGCAATGCATTCCACATTTATGTATATTTTAAAAATCAGCTGCAATAGAATGTACATAAATCACAATATATACCTATCGTTTTAAACAACCCACTACTACTAGGAATATACCATGTACAGATTCACCATTAACTAGCTATAACCAAACAAACCTCTGAAGAACAGCTCATGAGTCACACACACAGATGTATAATATGTCTTCCAGTGACAATCCTTAATTATAAAGAGCCATTAGAAATTTCCCTAATGACAGACAGTACCTCCTCTCCAGCTAGAAATCCACTGTCCGGAGATTTGTTGATGAGTTGAAATGTCCTCTGCACCTATTTTGATATTAAACCAAAGCAAATTATTTAAATGTTGAGGAAAAATCCTAGGCTAAAACATTTAAAGCCATTGTATTGAGGGGCCAAGCAGTCTAACCAACTTCAGCAAACAGCACGGGAGGGTGCAGTTCTGCAATATGAATGTCAACACTCGTTTGTTAATGACTGTGTGCTGCAGTATTCCACCAGATCAGAGTTGATAAATGGGTTCTAATATTTGCTTGTGATGAACCATATGTTTTGAGTAAATGAGTTCCAATAGGAGCATTGTCTCACATGAGCAAACAAAGAATCTCTTTCAATACAAACTGTTTTAAACCACTTTGTCACAACCTGAGTAATTTGCTATCACAGTTAAAAATGTTAAAGTGCTTATATGACAGTTTCTAAACCTGGATCATGAAAATATCTGATTGCAGAACCTACATATGCTGCATATTAAGTACTGAGTGAAAGGACATGAAACTATTACAGTTTAGAGGATTGGTGTCTTAACCAAGACAAATAAACACTGATGGTATCCAGCAGTCAATGATCTTTTGAAAAGCAATACCAATAGAAATGAGAGTATGTGACTAGAGATCAGTCAATAAGCTGATTACAATTGGCCTTCTAAACTCCCACACATAAATCATATTAATGTCAGGGTGTTTAACTGTAAAGAAATCACATTTATTCCCATTGATTCTTACAAACAAAAGAGCAACCCACAGTATCAGGATACACAAACACTGGCGCACTACATCTCTGAGCATAAGTATTATGTGGCTCACATACCCATTGCTACACCTACTTATTTAACTTTCCTTTTTGGTTTTTGTCCGCTCACTTCAGACCTGTCTCTGCAATGTCTTTCATTGATTGACTTCAAAAGTAATAGACCATTTTGTGATTTCAGCCATTTCAATTAGTTGTTCCACCCACATACATCTGGTTGGTAATGGCCTGAAAAGCCTTACAATTCCCAAAAAGTTTGCACAGAGAATAAGTGGTGTGATATTAAGGTTCTTAGGACCTGTGGTTGAGTGTGGCTTCGTGTGCTGACTCATGGGTCACACTGTGATGGAATTCCGCATGTCTGGGAATGCAACCCAGGAATCATTGCAACCCAAGCAGACTCCCTTTTATTGCATGGCACACTCCATATATACAGATCAATATCCAATTCAGCTCACATCGCCTGCTTCTGATAAGAACCAAGCACACACATCCATACGCAGGCAACACTCCTCCTGCATGCAGTCACACCTCGATTGCTTTCCTTGCAGGAGATTCTTGTTAATAAGCAGAACTCCTCAAGAGTGCAGGTCTCGGGTGACACATGCTCAGGAAGAAGACGTACAGAGTGCTGTGAAGATGCCCCATTGGTATGTTGCCAAATGATAGTGCATCACAGATGGATTCCACATGATAAATACAGATTTGTGCTAGAGCCTCACTTTTGGCTAAGAATGATAGCACTGAAATGCTTGGCAAACAAATTTAAATACGAATGAGGAAGTGGTTTGGGTATTTATTACATGCCATGAGCAAATAATATTTCCCTGTCACTTTCTCACCCACCTCCCTTCTGTGTAAAGATGATTATTATCATTCTGGTCTGTCATATTGCTTCTGTTAATTTTTCCTTACACAGACAAGTCAACATTCCATAAATCTCCAGGTGTGGGTAACTGATTATTGCACTGTGTTTAATAAGCTTTCAGAGTTTTAATAATTAATGCATAATTACTTGTGAGTTATTGTCGTATACTGTATGACTAGCAGACTTTCTTTAATTATGCCCAGATGGAGCTTGCTGAGCAGTGGATGTTCATGGCAGGGACATCTTGGCAGAGGATTCGGGGGAGGGGGAGTGGGGGGGGGTGATCTTTCACAGGATTCAGTATTACAATACCAATCACTCTGCACTGCCTGCTGTGCTGTCTTGGAGCTTAGGATCCTCCCTTTGCTTTGCAGGGCAGAAGCCAGTGACACTGTGGCTGGAACGTGCAGAACCACAGTTCTAAAGATCAGTAAATAGATGCTACACTACCTTGACAATTTGTGTGCGTCAGTGTGGGCATGTGTGTGTTTGTGTGTGGGTGTTTGTGTGTGGGTTATGTTGGGGTGGTATTTTTATCTATTCAGATACATAGAGCTACTTCTTCACAGTGATCCTGCTGACCTCATAACAAAATAATCAGTTTAAAGATAAGTCCTAAATTCAGATTCTTAATGTTAATATTGCTCATTCATGACAGGCATTTTTCTGATTGACTGTCAAAATATTGATCAAGCTTTGCTGTGTCATGTGCTGCACAGCTGATAGCTGTAATGAATTATAGCAGCTCTTTGATTGTGTGTACTGTTATAGTGTCCTGTCTGTCGTCTGTCTTTCAGTGGATCAGTAAACCTTCATTTTCTAAGCAAAGCTACCTTCAGTTCCACACAGCTATGATTACTGACTGAGAGAGGAGGAGCTACAGCAGTACTAAAGGTATTAATCAAAGACCATAGAAACCAACAGCATGAGTTTACGCCCTGCCCACTCCTCATACTTTTCTCTCTCTCTCTCTCTCTCTCTCTCTCTCTCTCTCTCTCTCTCTCTCTCTCTGTGTAAACCTCTCCCTGTTTCTCCCTGTCTGTAGGCTACACTTATTCTTTTTTATCTCTCCATTTCTGTTATGATCACATTAAAAGCTTCATTGTATTGAAATATATTCTGATACAAAGGCATACTCTGCTGAGAAAAGGGAAAGGCAATACACAGTCACCCAGGGATTACTGTATCTTAATGGATCTGATTTGCAAGTTCACATTAAGTTCATTGTTTTCAGAATCCTATGGGTTGAATACAGAGTGGTATTGGATTGTAATTCGGAACATCAAAATTCTCTTGACAGATTTTGCTGTTTTTGTTTAGTGTGAGTCTTCTTGGTCAAGATTTTATTTAAAAGCTTAAGGGTGACCTGTCAAAGGATTATTCCTACATTATATCAGTGAATATTCACATATCTGACAAGTTCTATCTAGGCTCTGACTGAACAATACCGAATAACATAAAGCATGAATGAATGACTTAAAAGGATGAAAAGTACGACATTGTTCATCAATTGCAGTAATAAGGATCCATCATATTCAGGAGGAATGACCACAGTATTGATGATACAAAGGGTAGCGCACCCATACCTCCTTTATTAATCCATTCTTCATTAGAGCGCCTGTCATTCACTTTTCACTTAATCATCTTGACTGGAGAGATCAGTGGGTGGTGTGATTAATATAATTAGGCTTTAATGAAAACCCTAAATTAAAAACAAATTGCTCCATCAGTAAGTGTTCTACTTATAATAGGGGCCTAATGTGTGATTGTGGTGTGCCACTGAAGCGTTTGGCCACTACCTGTAGAACATCAGCAATTATCACTGTTGTGGCTGATATGCGGTCAGCCTTAGAATCAGCTCAAGTCTAAAATAGCATAATATAAACCACAACACTGATCTCAGATTAGTGCGCAAGGACACTTCCATCAACTCTATGGGATGTGAAGAGATTTTATAGAGCTGGGACGCATTCAGGATGTAGAACTAGGGCATTCGTTTTAATACTGCAAGGAAACCTAGGCCATGTCCTCTATGTTTCAGTTACAATGTAATTAGAAAACCCCGAGAGGGAGAAGACAGGGGAAATCAGCTCTCTGCTGTCTTGTACCTGTAGTATAATTAAGAATCACTGTGATAGCTGTGCACTAGTGGACTTCTTTCCCATCTCTCTCTCTCTCTCTCTGGTAATGTAAAACAGTCAAAGGTGAGGGGTCAGCCTCTCTTCATTATCACAGAGAGGAAACGGTCTAGCTCGATCGTCCTGCAGGAAGCTTCAGTCACGCTTCGCCTCTCTCCGTTCTGAAGAGTTCTGCACTGGTTACGTCCTCTGTGGCTTAAGACCACTGTTCAGTGGATAGCTGCTAATTGAGAGCTAATGAAACTCATGTAGAGCTCTTCCATGAAATGCCACATGGCTTCCATTGTTATTCATTTTGGTTGTGTGAGTCATGTGACCCACTGTATTCTTTTTCATTTGTATAACTTGTAGAAACCATCGTTTCCAGAAGTGAAACTGGACATAAGAGTTAACGGCAGAGGTTTACAGCATCAAGTGCAGACCATATATCTGAGCATCGTAACTGAAAGCAGCAATGTGGAATTTTACTCTGCATTTCAGTCCTGCAAGAAAAACTGACTATATAGCATGACAAGAATAACCTATCAGCTTTTCTCACTTACACACCCACCCTACAGATACAGGTGAGTATAAAATCATTCAGACGTGTTAAATATTTAAAGCAGACACCATTTGATGCTCTAAATAATCAACTCACATCAGAACATCGGATACTATCAAACCCAAACATCTCCATGAAGGGAATCACACCTATTTGCCTTAGAAACACTTTCACTGTGATCACACATGATAATGATGTAGTTGCTTTTGATCAGGGTAGAATAATCCTATTGGTTGTTGATAGGTTGAGACTATATTTTCTAATCTTACCTCTACCCTTTCCTCCTCTCTGTCTTTCCCTCTATTTTCATGCCCAGGTGTTAATTGGCCAAGGGAGCGTGACAGTGATAGATTTTTGCAAGTGCAATTACTCAGACAAATTGCCCTTTAGAGGAGATGTAGATTGCCTAGCGCTCCTGTGTCCTCTTAGATTTGAATCCCTAACACTCTGGTCATTAATAATAGGTAGAGAGAGAGAGACGATTTCACATGCCATTTAAACCTGTGATAAGACCAGAATACTCTCATCCCGTGTGAAAATTGCAGGGGGAAGATTGTCCTCTAGTGCTGCTGTAGAAGCAGCTACAGTCATGACCTTAAACATTACCAAACTGGTTTAAGAATTATCAACACCTTGGAGAGAACAAAACATGCACAATACACCTACACATTATTCTAAAATCAAAGAGCACATGTGTGGTGCATTGATTTTACTAAATTTATTGCCATACCCTTTTAATTTCCAAGGTTAGTTATTTATCTTATGGCATATAACTGAGTAATTACAATGAATTATTTATTAACTGAAATATGACACATATGCAGTTGTGAGAAATTTACAGTGCCATGAAGTTTATAAGAAAAAAAAAACTCTGAATGACTCTAAAGTTTGACTTACAAATGTTGAAATGCTTTACTTGATCACTTGTTTTCAATAAAAGTGTTAATTAGCTGAAGGGTTTTTTTTTGTGGGGGGGGGTGGATTTAACATTTCGTCATTATAAAGATGTGCTACATTATAAGACGTGCTATATTGGTCACGAGTCCATAAGGCCTTTCAGCAGGCACTGAAAGGCAACGCAATTTTACAGCAGTTATATGCCACTACAGTATGTGTGTGGGATTGTTTGTGTTGGGAATGGCAAACACTGTGCTACAGCTAAATCTCAGAAAGACAGTAGGGGATTTGAGATGTGTCAGAGTGACAGGGGGAGAAGATCTCCTTGAATATGTCTCTGTGTGCAAAAGCGGGTGGAATCGAGGTTGTGGTTGTAAAGGCCTGTTTTTATTGTGTTTGTTAATCCTCTCTCCTAAATGTATTATCTCCAGGACTGAATGCGCTGATGACTTATTGACTCTTTTTGGCATCCTAAAAGCATCGAGCTCCGCCTGCCAAGTGTTGGTTGGCATCGAATCAGCCTTAATCCCTTTTGCTTGCAGATCTCTTAAAAAGCCTCCTACCCCTCCCCACCTCTCGCTCTTCTGTTCCCTTTTCTCTTGAACACGTTCTTACTCTTCGTCCTCACTTTCTTTTTTGTTCTTTTTTTTTTACCCGTTTTTGCATGTTGTCGATCTGCCACACAACCTCCGCACAGGCAGTCAAAAAAGGACTCAAAAAAAACCCCCAAAAAACTGCAAGTTTCCAAATGGATTTAGAGAAAAAGATAAAAACCTTTCAAACAACCCAAACAAGTCTGCATGCACAGAGTGCTAGGGCCATTATCATAATAATCGGCAGATATAATCCATGTTCTTTGTTGTTTCTTCATGTGCGTCCGCCTCCCCCGATCAGCTCAGTGTGGGCTGTCTCTGTCTCTCCTTTGCGGATGTGTTGAATGACCCTGAATCCTCCTGTCAGTGCCATCACTTCTGCATGTTAGTCAGCAATCACTCCCAGATGAGATACTCCCTCGGTGAACCTGTTACTGATGGAGAGACGTGTAAGCATTACATGCAGGCATAAATGTAGGCATGAATAAGTGTAAAATACCCTCCATCAGTGCATACTATGCATACTTCTTGTTGTAACACTTAGTACACAATGGGGCACAGATATGATATACTACTGCTCACTTTAGTCTGAGGACAGCCTACACATATGGCCTAGAGGCAGTATGTTCTCTTGAGCACTCTGTCAGGTATTTTTGACACTAATTTGGCTTTTCCGTTCTTTTATATCCATACAGTCCAAACATCTAAACCTGTAGATTAGATCTCCTAAGGTTAGATCTCCTGGTGAATTTTTGGTGAAGACATGGCTGTGGTGTGTTTAAAATATCTGAAACACAATTAAGGGCCAATTCAATGGCATTAAGATTTTTTATGAGACACCGGTTCATGTAGTTTATCATGAAAAGTTTTGTACAAAGAAGATACCGGTCTTATTCTGTGACTGCAAAGTTAGTGATCACATCCTTCTCAGTATTGTAGTTTTTTAGTCTTAAGGTTATTGTCCCACAATCCATCTCCATGCCAGTAGACCCAGGATCCACTTTATCTACATTATGTCCCTGACAGACAGACACTGTCGCTTGATTCTAAAGGTGCAGTAGGCACAACATACTCCACAGTAAAACACCATTCCTAAGCTTTATCCTCAAATGCATAGAAATGGGTTGTGAGGGGCCGGGGGCACTCTGAAACACTCTGATTAGGATCTAATGAAGCCATCAATTAGTTTGACAAAGTTTCTGGACACCTCTTAGCTAAAGGCTAGAAAAGGCTTGTGTTTTATTCCACTTTTGCTTCAACTGCCACTCTGGAAAAGGAGCTACTGGAGAGGCGATAAAGAACCTGTGATCAAGGAGCAGAGACTCGAGTGTATGGTGCCTTGTCAGTGTCTCCACAGAGACCATTTGTAGGTTTTCATATAAGGTAATAAAACTACTACTACTACTATTACTTTTAAAGACAAGACCCAACTCCATAGAACTCCATGACCCTGGTGGACAGGAACATTATGAACAAAGAATTCCAAAAAATAACTTAAGAAAACCAGGCACTCGTGATAAGAGATGCCTTACCTTAGAGCTGAAATAATCCCATCATACAGGCAGAAAAATATGAGGGTTATATACACAGGTAAACAAGGGGTAAACCAAACACAGGTGAGTGTGAGATGGGACAGGGAGTAAGAATTATAAGGAAACAAGAATAAAAACAAAGAACAAAGTAACAATTTAAAAAAAAAACTTTGTTTCAAAAAAAATTTAAAGTTATAATTTAAATAAGCAAATAAGTTTAAATAAGTTTAATTTATGTTTTACTTTATAAGAAAACCTATTAATGATCTATGTGGAAACACTAATAAGTTTCGGCTGCTGAACAGTTGACGTTATTTATTTTTAGTTTATTATTACTTGTTTACTGATCAAGCAGGTTATGGAACCAAAACATTACATACAATCAATTTAAACAGCAGTGAATGTTTAGACTGAAGTCAGAAATCAACTACGTAGATGTTTTTTTTTTTATCTCTGCTCTATAATCATGATGTAGAGGGGACAGTTGTTACTTTGTTAATTTCCTCAAATTTTGCTCCTCTTTAGTAGTGAGGTCACCTGACCTTTCATCCCTCGGCAAGACACATGCAGTGCAATTCTATACGTTAACCAGATATTATTTTGATGACAGACCATTCTAACCATGACATAGTAGAGACATGGATTGGTGTTATTCTGGTGCGAGATTATCAGACAAATCAGACATTTTTACACATGTGAATATCACAATTAGGTAGTGACTGGCATCTGAAAATATCCAGCCAACTGTGCTTAGGTGGGCAAAATTGACGAAGAGCTGAAACATGGTTGTCACAATTTGCATAGCAACAGATGGACCATGTTCTCCAACTATACACCTACAACATGTTTCTAATACACGTTTCAAATAAGGTGAGTAGTGTGTACTGAAAAAGGCTTGATTTGAGTAGGAGCCTCTCTTGTCCCCCACAATCTGCAAAGGCATTTGTATCTAACTCATAAATATAGCCACTTTTCCCTGCAATTTACATGCAGTTTACCTGGTAAGTTTTTTTTTTTCCCCCTCTTAGCTGATTGTTCATTCTCTCATGTCTAAGCAGCCATGCTGTCAGCACTGACCCTCTGTCTAATTGTATGGTGTTGTTTTGAAAGTCTGTGTCAGTGTAGTACAGGGAGACAGAGCAGAACAAGCAGAAATCATGTCAGGTAAAGCTCCCTCTTGGCTTGCAGCACCTTTGCCAGTTTGAAATGGAGACCATTGTCATGTCTGCTCATTGCTGGAAGAGAGTATTTTATGAATATTTCATTCCTGATGTCTCTTCCTGCCTTGCTGCCATCTGGCCTGCATACAGATTTGTCTTATGTGAGGGACAGGAAGCCCCATTTTAGAATTGTAGGAAGTTTCATGGATTATTTCCAAATTGTTTGTGATTGCAAAAATTCTATTATCATGCTTGTTTTGCCAGTGCAAATGTTTTCTGCAAAATATAGCCAAACAATCACAGATGCCTAAATTCATCATGAATGAATGGATATATTTTTTTTTTTTTTTTATTGTGATATCATTAGGGCACAAATATATCATGTAAATCATTCTACTGTAGGAGCGAAATCAGCTATCATTGTTTCAGGCCTCCATTGTTTGTCTGCTGTTCCAGCACCCCACTGGTGTGCCTGGACCTGCTGCTGACAGGCCCTCTGCACCCCTCTTGGAGGTGCAAGCACAGCACCTGCTGTGCAGAAAACTGCTGCCCGACATGCTGGCTCAGTTTCTCCATCCGTGCTGCTGGCCAGATAACCAAGCGAATCAACAAAGGAAGTGGCTTGGCCAAGACCCCAGGACAACCTCTGCATCCATATGACTGATCAGGGCTTCAGGGTCCCAGAGTCCCATAGGCCTTAAGCTCCATACATATCATTGGCTCCTGAGCCTCCTGGATACTGTTGCCAATCATTATGTTGCCTGGTTGCTGGCCTGGGAAATTTAAACGGCACTGAACACACCTACAGTACAGCCAAAAAGTAACTGCTGAAAGTAACCCCATTTTGCTGTTCTAGCTCTGTACTCCAAAAGCAGAGTCTCTCAGAGTACAGTAGTCATTGTTCTGTTACTTTTCCCCATTGTTCTGTTACTTTCCCAAACTTTTTTCTTGCTTTAGTTTGTTTGTCATGTTTTAGTCATAAGATTTAAGTAGTGAAGTCAACTCATTTTTTCTAATGCCCCTGAGAACAGGAATAACTATGGTTTGAGCAGACAGAAGATGTGCTGGAAGTGACAGGCAGGAGAAAATAGGATTAAAAAATCCTGTTGTTGGCCAGTTACACAGATGTAAGGTGTAATGACATATTAACCCTCATTTTAAAGTTAAATCCACTCTACCATGCAGCAGTCCTCTTGTTCTTGGACTCATGAGACACATGAGTGAGCTGAAACGTGCAGGAAGGGAGGTTTGATCAGCAGTCTTTCCTCCTGGCAGTCGCTCTGCCCACCTTCTGTCCACTTGAACACAAGCCATTCCTGCTCTCCGTGGCATTAGTGCAGATGAGAGCTTCTCTGCAGGTATTTGACCTCACTGGAAAAAGCCTGCCACAAATCTGCCCCAGAGACTTAGACCTGATGGTGGCTTTGCAAGTGGGAAAAATCTGTTGTTGTTCTTGTTGCTGCTGTTGTGGTTTTTCCCCCTCTCCAAAATCCTTAGGCTGTACAAGCTGGCCTAATGCATCTTGTGCTATGAATTTTACATGGGGCTTCAGTTTGACTGGTCAGCTAGTCCTCTTGTCTAATACAATCAGTATGGAAGTGTTGTGGGTAGAGCAGTGCCCAAAAATCATGAATTAATAATTCAACAGGAGTTTCCCCAGTGTGGATTACATAAATATGGGTTCAAGTGACAAAGTGCTTGATAAGGGACCTAAATTGTCATTTGAAGACAGGCCTCCAGACAGCAAAATAACAAATCACAGGTCTCTGTCATTGAAACAGATGTTGAAAATGCAAATGGCATTGTTGTGCTGTTTTTATTTGTTATCGGGAGGAGGCATGCGCTCACTCCCACGCACTGCTTTATTCCTTTATGGGGAGTCAAGAAAGGACACTGGTGTGGAAAGGTTTGCATGGCATATATTTGTTGGACTGAACAAATAAAGCCACACCTCCCTTCCCATGGCTTCCCAAGTCTCGTCCAATGAAATGTCGTTTCTCATTTATGTGTTTGTCTCATATAAATTAACAAACTCTGCGCGAGGAAATGCTGACTTAACTGCAGAGATCTTTGCAGTGCACACAGATATATGCTTGACCTTCATGGAAGACAATATTTGTCGTTTATTAGCTTCCCCGTCTTACTCCATTGTTGCTATGGAGGCAATTTCTGACACAGCCCATGACTTACGTTCATAAACTGCATGCTATATCATAGAAAAGGCCCATCATAAGCACATAAGACTATCTGCCATAACAGTACAAGTACTGTATGGCTTAATTTCACATTTGTCTAGAAATGATGTGCATTTGTGTTCATGGATGTAATGCGAGTCAAACAGAGGGAGAGCAAGCATGCACCTCCCTTGAATGGCAGTGGGTGGTTGGTTTACATCAGTGGGACTGCTGTTGTCTCTTACCTCATGCGCTGACAAGCGCAGCAGTGTTGACTCCTACACCTGCGTCCCGCTTTGATGGCCTGCCACATTCTTATTCGTGTGAATGGAAAAGCAAAGCCACTTTGCATGGAAACATCACTGAGTCAATTTTGCTTATCCCTCCATGCGGAAAATAGAGGTGCGATAAGAAGCACGTGCACATTCCAAAATGTGTGCTGTGTGTACTTTATGATAATGTGTGCCACTGTGCAAGCAGTATGTAGCAGTGACATTGGCCAAAACCTGAAGGAAATCACATTACTACCCTGTCGACGCCATCCTAATGGGATAGGGTTAACATACAAGCTACTGATACATCATTATGCTAAACATACTCAGAATGCAGATACGCTCTGAAAATACGTTTCTGCAGAGAAAACTGATGCAGAGTAACACACACTATGTTACGTTCTGAACAGTCTAGGACACATTTGCTTTCAGTCCTTTAGAATTATATCTCCATAAAAGCTAATGTTCTGTCATGTTCTGACCTAAAGTCTAGGTCTTCCACTGATGTTTATCATACGATTCAATAAATGGCAGTTTTATATCAGCTGTTTACTGTTGTATTTAACCTTAGTGTTTTAGACCCTAACTGATTTGAAATGCCACCCATGTTTACTTTTACTTTAAGAATTAGATTTCTTAGTATGTAGAAGGTTGTCCGACGTTTTGGCTGATGGCTGAGTACTGTATTGAGTCCAAAGGAAAGCAGAAATACATTTTTAAATGAGTTCTCATGGGTATTGTTCGATGCCCTAACCCCAGGGTGAATACTTATCCCCCTAACAGGGCCACGATTTGAGGCTGGTGGGGAGGAGATGGGGGCAAAAAGCAGCTGGTAATTGCTATGGCAATGCAGAAGTATATTAGAATGTATGAATAAATGAATAAATGGGCTGCAGTTGGTGGTAGAATTGTGTTTATGGCAGGCTGGTCAGTGAATGCTGACCAAAGAAACTTTTTGTACAGGAATTTAAGGAACATTAATTGAATAGTAACTTAATTAGCATTTTCCTGAGTAATTATCTCATGTATCTCGTGAGCAAGATTTTCTAATATATTCAGACTTCTGACATACTAAGCTTTTTTTTAAATCAGACTTGCTTAAATATTTATACTGTTTGTGGCTTTACAACAATTCTGAAGGGTTAAATGAAAGCAGATTTAGACTGTAACATTAATATTAATTGTTGAAAATGTTGTTACTGTTGAAAGATGAATTAAAAGTCTAGCAATATGTACAGATGTTAAGAATTGCTTGCATGAATATGATATGAAGATATGAAGATCAAGGAATTTGGCTTGTAATGGAAAAAAATATTTCAGTCTGTTAAATTGTACAAACAAACAAACCAATAAATCCTGATTTAATTTGTTGAATCATTTGTGGAATCAATTAGTTTGTAGTGTCCACTAGGTGGTACTAATGTCTTGCTAGAAGGGTAAAGGAGCCTAGTCCCCCTATCATGTTGTAGCAGTGGCTCCTAAGATAAGCCATGAAAGTCAACTGTACAGATTGGTGTTTTCCCTGATCTGACATGCCTTATATAAGTCATATAATTGCTGAGCAGTTTATGAACTGAATCAGGTGTGCTAGAGTCTTTGAGAATACATTATAGCAGGATACAGCTATCTATTAGCGTACTTCTCCTTTTCAATTGCCACTTACTCTCAGAGCACGAAGGAAAAAATAGAAACTGACAGCAGGGCTTGGTGGGTTATTCATCTGAACTGGCCAATTATCTAAGTTGCAGCTAACCTATACCAGAATGTGATCAGGAGTACTTCTGGAATCATCCAATGTGACATTTATAAAAGAAGAAAAAAAAAACACCTATGCATATGAATTATACTGTCATCTGAACAAAATGTTGCTTGTTTAAATGTCTGCCTTTGAATGGCCATCTCTGAGGAATGCAAGTGTTTGACAGTGTTTTGCTCCAGTAGTATATTCCCCTGGAAGAGGCTGCAAGGCTTCAGCCTGAACATGAGACGCCTGCTGGGCAACAGGCCCCGTTCAGAGCAGGAAGGGTAGCGAATACACCCGCTTCAGCAAGCTTGCTTGAAATGAGGGTGTATTTAAACTTTGAACTACATGAGCATGCCATTATTCCTTAATATTTCATTGCTTGATATGTGTGTGTTTATGTAATCAGATAGTTAGATCCTCAATTCTGAATGTATAGGAATGTAAAAATGTAAGAAAAAAAAACCTTACCAACCACAAACAGAAGGAAGGTTTTTGACTGCATACTATAATCTGCATCTCTGTTATTCTCAAGAGAGTTCAGAAATCATGAACAAAACAGAACCCCAGGGATATGCCAAGCTATTAAAAATCAAGCTGCTTTTTATAGGCATACCCAGCGTGTCACATTCAATTGCACCCAAACAGAGAATTGGCAATACAGACTAAAACCAATATATGATAGCAAAGCTCTTCAAAATTACAAAAGCAACAAACTATTAGCTCTTGCTGATTCAGCCAGTGAATGCATATAACATTTCTTTGTGTATCAGGCAAATATTTCCATGGTAACTGGAAAAGGACGTCCTTATGATACAGTCATAACACTGCTGGATCATTCATTATAGATCATTATAGGTTTACACGAGCCAATCCTAACGCAGATATTTTCTTTCTGACATTACTGCATGAACGTTCTCTTTCTGGCAGCAATATGCACTAACTGCCAAAGATTTTCTTAGAAACAAAGGTGAATGATCTTCCAAAGAAATGAAGTACCATCAGGTAGTACTTATTTGGCAATTTGTTGCTTGTGAAGTGGATGGAAACAAGGGAGGGTCACATATGCTTCACAATGCACAACAGTTACAAAGGCAATAAAGAAAATTTGGCCCAGTGTTCCTGCTGAAGACTACAATGCATTATTTTTTAGCAGATTCAGTTTTTTGTAGAAAGACAATGCACTGATGTGTGGTCACATATTGAGGGCCCTTACCTGTTGACTTTTTCTTTTTAATGCTTGCATCACTACGTTATGTTTCTACCACTGTAATTAATGTGAAACTTTGATTCATCTTTAAATTTATGCTACACTTAACTCTGGGCCAATTTAAATCTCAAATGGACTTTACCTCCTCTTGTGTTGTCAGTTCCCTCAGAGATGTGTGTTATTCATTACTGTAAAACAATCAAAATGGCAGAGAAATGGAGGTGGGGGGGGTGTTTAATCAACAGCTGCTTTCACTTAGCAAGTTGAACAGTTTTCTTCCCACTGTTGGAACAAAACTGCTGGATTGTTATAAGTGATATACCACCTTTATACAAGTTAACAGTTTCCTGAGGTCTTAAAGAAATGTCTGTGATATGCTTTGGTCAAAACACCACAACGATGAAGCACTACAGAACCATTCTCACCCTGTCTAAACAATCCCATTCAGAACATTGATTGCTAGTTTCTTTAAATGGTAATAAGCCAGTGCTCACCAACACCCCCCCCCCCGCCCCCTTGCATGTGTGTGTGCCAACACCAGCAGGGCTTCACACTAAAAGTTAAACATATACCCTAGGAGAAATACATCTGCTGGAGAAAACATAGCAATGCAGCTATGAATGAACCAGTCAGATTGATCTGAAGTCAGGTTTCTGGACGTTCTATCACAGACAATAACATGCATTCCTACACACTGTAAATCATGTCTAAAGCACAAAGCACTACATTTCCTCTAAGAACATTGCTAACATTGCTAATACCTGACTTTAGAGGAATACAACATTACTTTGTACCTTTTCATGTGTTGTTATTTATGTGTTCAGATTAAGTTCCTTGTGTTATATTTACACGGGTCTGTAAACCTAGCAAAAATAGCTGTAGTACAATGAAGCATGTAGCTAGCTACAAAAGCTAGCAACTGCTTATATTTAAAAAGAAAGTATTTATTAGCTATCGATCAACGAGACAGCCGAGACGAGCCAGAGATTAGTGTGCATGATAGTCATGTAACAGACAGGAAAGACGCACGCGTCATATCAAACATTAGGCTATGGTATTTATGAATAACGAGACTGTATATACAGAATATGGATATGACAGAAAATATGGATGCAAATTATATTTTTCCCCCACACTTAAATGTCGCGAGTCTTAAGTCACAAGTCGAGTAACGAGTAAGTGATGCAGTGGTAGGCTAGTGGCTAGGGCTTTGGGCATTTGGTCTGAACATTTAAATCCCACCTTTAACCCTTGGCTCCAGGGGTGTCATACAATGGCTACCCCTGCACTCTGACTCCACCTCACAAAGAAGCAGGGATATACAAAGAAAGCATTTTTGTTGTACTGTACATATGTGCATAAATAAAGGCATTCCATCTGTCCTAGATCTTAAGATTAAGATAAGCAAAAGTCCATTTACAGCAGTGTTCAGTGTAGAGCTCCCTCTCGCTCATAGTTCATTATGCATAACGGCAGAACACTCTTGCATCAATTGCCTGATACTAATAAAAATTGCTTTTAGCAATTGACAAGACCATACGGACACTTGGAGGGACCACTACAAGTCCAATAGACCCTGAAGAAAAGAAATCTGGATAAAAATGCCTGATACACTTGTGCTTTTAATAGCTCCCCCAAAACCTGAAGACCTGGGGCTCCACTGTTATTTGGCCAAAGATAGTCTTGATTTCCTACAGGTAGCCTATGGAAATAAGAATGCTGTAGAGTATAATGCTTATTGAGTAAATTCACACGGAAAATGGCAAAGAATTTATGTAAATGTGAACATTTTAATACACTGTAATCAAAGAACAACACAGTCTGTGAGTTAGAAATAAAGGCCAATCTTTAAGACAAATCACAAAATCTTTGCAAGAGTCTGTAACAGCTTTGGCCATAAAGGTTGTGCTCATCGAACAATTTTAATGTGTCTTCCAGCAGTATCTTCAGGGTTGTGCAATATATGTTCTGCAAAGAAAGAAGCTGGTTCTGCGAGGTTTCCATAAAACAGACAGAAGAGTGCAAGCACAGTATACATACACCAACAAATACCTTATATAAAACATGGTTGTCTATGAGAAAATTAGGTTTCCAGGAAGTATATTTAACCTTTTGATTGCTACTGCATAACAAACATATGGTTAGAGTAACAGATGTCCAGTATAGTAGAAGTTATGTCTAATTTCAGTTAAGGGATTAACAGTTTTTAACTGTTGAGGGATTAACAGTTTTTCTATGAACCAGATTTTGTGTGACATTTTTTCTGCCTAGAGCCCCTATGCACTACACATTCTTTGGGGAGCCTCTTATTCAGTGTAAGCAAGCCTTAGAAATGGCTGCAATATTTCTTAAAGCTGGTATTTAAAATAACTTACAAATTGCACATATTGCATCCCTGCCGTCTTATCTTGATACCATTGTTTGAAAAGGATCAAGAGATCATCAAAACAACATAATCTCCAGAGAACAAAAGTTAAAAATTTGCCAGTTTTTCTTCAGTTGATGGTATACATTAAACTGTAACTCTACAAAAAGTAAAACATTTGGCAAAACTGGGTAGTAACAGACTAAGGTAGCGATTTACATACTAAACCATGCATAATTTTAGGGAAATTCTAACTGTTATTAAAAGCATCATATTTTGTATGTGTGGAATAAGCAGACATTTGTGTGTGTGCCTCCATTGCACAGTACCAGTAAGAAAAGGTTCAATTTGCTCCGTGACAGCCTGGACAGTAGATAACAGTGCAAATGTATGGGGAGAACGTGAAGAAAAGGCAAGAGAGAAATCAAATTGAATGTAAAGGTATATCTCAAAATTATTATATAAATGTTTAATATAACAGAAATGTATGACTTATTGTATGAGTAAAAAAGAGAACTTCTTAAATTGAGTCCAGTACTAACAATGAATGTAAAAGTAATGACATATACTTCTGTGTGTACCAAGTAGTTCTCAGAAATGTAAAAAGTATATAAGTATCTTTCCTTCTTTTTCCCTCAAATTGTTTCTAAAGTGCGGCCTATGAATTTAAATAAAAAAACATACCTAATGTAGGAATCTAAAGTTCTTTTTGATCTGAAAAAAATATTCTCAAAAAACAAAACAGTGATATTGTGGTAGTTCTTCTTGGTCATGATGGAACCATTTAAGGGTCAATTGTCTCATTTATGGTCATAAACAAGCAGTGTTTTTTGTTTGATATATATATATATCTTTTATCAAGCTATTTGAAGGTTAGTTGCTTGTTAAAATGAGCTGCTTCCACAACATATTGTTAGGTACTCATAAGGTAGAAAATAAGGCTTATCAGAAGAATATTTTTAGATACTAGCTTAAATGAAGAACTTCTCCAAAGCGTAATATTATGGAAAGTTAAAAAAAAAAGAACTAAGTGTACCAAGGACAAATAGCATAATTACTATTGTGGATAAAAAATAAACTCATTACAACAAAGTCAGACAAATTGGAACAGTTTGTATTATTCAACATATTGGTACTTTGGAGATCTGCCTAGTTGCCTTAATGTTCATCTACAAGTGCTGTTTACAAAAAACATTAATAAAAAGTTTTTTTCCTCTTATGAATTTCTCATTCCATGCAGGAAACCAGCTTCCCTTCTCTGTTGATACTATAGTATAGTGAGACGCCATGCCACCTGCTGTCAGAGGTCCTGTGGGTTACACTCCACCAGAGGGAGGCTGGGGTTGGGCTGTGGTGCTGGGTGCCTTCATCTCTATTGGTTTCTCCTACGCATTCCCAAAGTCTATCACAGTGTTCTACAGAGATATTGAGGTGATCTTCAATGCCAGCACAAGTCGAGTCTCCTGGATTTCCTCCCTCAATGCTTCATTTATATATGCTGGAGGTAAAACAAGAGCCCAATTTAGCTTCTATATTTTAATCTGTCAGCCTGTCAGACATCAAAAAGTAGATTACATTCTTATTCTGGAAGTTATTTAGATTAGTTCTCTAGTTATGCTGAGTGCTCAGTGAAAATACAAAATAATACAACAAATTAGAGTGATTCGTGAAGAATTTTGAATAAAAATAAGCAGTCTGTGCAGACTTTTAGATTACATTTTGTAACACAACTAAGACAGCAAGTGTGTAGTACTGTTGCTTACAGTTTCAGGGAAGTCTTTCCTGCTAAACTGAGACAAGTTTTGTAGCTTGCCTTTAATCGTGAGGGTTTAGATTTAGAGTTGATCAGTTCTAAAGAAGCAAGGAGGCTGTTTCTACCCAGAGCCCAGTAACAACCTTTTGCTTTTGCTAGAGTTCACTTCTCTTTGCTACTGTACGCTAGTGTGATCATGCTTTTAGTGTGACTGTAAAGTAAAGCTGTTTGAGCATCTGAGACAAGTCTTATAAGCCCCCATGTGTTCTTATGTGATTTCACTTCCCCAGGACACGCTTGACTTTTTTTAATCTGTTCAGCAGATAGTAGTTCTCCCTGCAGTCTTTTACTCACTTTAATCTTACAGTGTGTATCTATTGGATATTATTTCCTCTTGGACTTTACAGACAAAGCTTTTGGGACAAAAATTTTTAGTCTTTGTCTTGGTCCACTGATAAGAACAGTGAGGTCCTGGTACAGACTGAGTTCTAGAATGTTCCATATTCGTTTAGATGTTGAAGTCTCATTTGCTTACTCATTCTCTGTCTAGAGCTGAACATCTTATTTAGTTCAAGATTGTCTATTTAAGAACTGCTACTAGCATAAACTACATTGGCTTTTGTTATCTGATAAAATTGGACAAAAACAAATCACAATTTACATATATTTGTATGTATCGTTTACAGTTAAACTGATTCTAACAGTAATCAATAACTAACAGAAAACCTGTTGTAGTGAGAGCAGTGCTCTGATTTCTGACCACATATTTAGTCTTGCCTAATAAGTTCAGACATAACGAATTCTAAAGTGAAGTCTGGATTGAAAATACTGTGCTGTGTGAGAGAGTACTATGTAAAGGAATTCTACCTCATCATGTCTGAATGATTATTCAATTTACTAATACCACCGTGCCTTAAAAAAATTCCTGTCCCATATATTTTGTCCCAGTGCTATAGTGCCTTTAAAATCAAGGCTACCTCTGGCCAGTGTTCTCTGAAGGCCCAGTTCACCCTCCCCAGAGTCAACGGTTCAGGTTGTGGGTGAGCTATTAAACGTACAACTGTAGGGGTGGAGTTAATGGACCTAATGGTCTCTTGAAGGTGCCCTGGAAGTTTTATAGGTTGGGTCCTATAGCTGAATATAACCTAATGCATTCCACAGTTGCTGTGTGGTTTCTACACCTTGCAGTTTTTCTACTATTTACAGGCCCAATCAGCAGCATCCTGGTGAACAAGTATGGCAGTCGTCCGATAATGATAGCGGGAGGCTGCCTCTCGGGAGCTGGACTCATAGCTGCTTCTTTCTGTGACACAGTGGAGGGCTTGTATTTCTGTGTGGGTGTGGTAGCAGGTGAGTTTATTGAATATGTACCCAGTGGGTACATGAACGTACAAATGAATGTACAAATGAAAAACATAAAATACATTTTATTGGCTACTTCTGTAAGTTTGTCTAAAAATATCTTATTATGCATTTACAGGTCTGGGACTTGCGTTCAATCTCAATCCAGCTCTTATAATGATTAGTAAATACTTCTACAAGAAGAGGCCCTTTGCTAATGGAATTGCCATGGCTGGTACCCCAGTCTTTTTGTCAACTTTGGCCCCCCTGAACAGCTGGCTTTATGATCAGTTTGGCTTGAGGGGTAGCTTCCTTATCCTTGGTGGGCTTCTGTTCAACTGCTGTGTAGCTGGATCTCTTATGAGGCCCATTGGGCCAAACGCCAAGCCTGCTGTGAAAACGTCAAACACTCCTGGTGAGAAGAAGACCGTGATGGAAGTTGTAAACAGTTTGATTGATCTGTCCCTCTTCAAACACCGTGGATTTCTCCTGTACCTCACAGGCAATGTGGTAATGTTCTGTGGCATTTTCACACCGCTTGTATTCCTCAGTAATTATGCCAAAACTAGAGGTATTTCAAATGAGAAGGCCGCATCTCTGCTCTCAGTTTTGGCCATCGTGGACATGGTGGCACGGCCCTCGATGGGAACAGTGGCCAACACCAAGTGGGTGCGACCCAGAGTGCAATACTTCTTTGCAGCCTCTGTTCTGTTTAATGGTGTTTGCCACCTGCTTGCACCCCTGTCTGTGGACTACATGGGATTTGTGGTCTATGCGATCTTCTTTGGCTTTGCATTTGGGTGGCTCAGTTCTGTGCTGTTTGAGACCTTGATGGATCTGGTGGGAGCCCAGCAGTTCTCCAGTGCAGTGGGACTGGTGACCATTTTGGAATGTGTGCCAGTATTACTCGCTCCACCCGTGCTAGGTGAGTCTGAGTCATTCCTCGTGTATCAGCACTATAATTTGTCGAATGTCATTAACTTATTTTTTGCAAATCTATGCAAAATCTATAGCATACTGATGCTAGCACTTATGAAAGTTGTAATGTTCTGATGCTAACACTTCTCTGTGCACCAGAATTAATAATTAGGTTGATATTTGTCTTATGGTAATGCTGGACCTAGAATTAGCTACTTAGTATATAATTTTTTGCAGATTACCAGTAGATAAAATAAATGTTTTGGCTTCAATAATCATTGGCACAAGTGAGTTGGAGGTTTTATTGGGTCTGTTTTGGACAACTGTGTATGTGGTGTAATGCTTTTATTGTATTTCGGTTCACAGGAAAATTTAATGACATCTACCATGACTACAAGTATACTTACATAAGCTGTGGAATAATCCTTTTGGTCTCAAGCTTGTTCCTCTTTGGCGGCATGGGCATCAACTACAGACTGTTGGATAAGGAAGCAAAGGAGGAAGCTAAAAGAGCCCAGCTGGAAGGAAATGAGGATGAATCCATGGACACCGCAGCCAAGGAGACTGGCAATGAGGAGGCAGTGGTATTGCAAACAGCCAACGACTCCAAAGCTGCAGGAGATACTGTGTACACTGTGTGATCTAGTCTATGTGTGACATGCGCAGAAAAGAACTCAATGAAAGGCAAAGAGTCACAAGTGTAAAAGATTATGCTAATGCTGATCTATATCATCATATTTTAGAGGATAGGCTTCACGTTATCAGTAGAGGTTGTGCCACAATATTGGTAATAAGGTAGTTTAGAAATAAAGTGCTAAATCTTTTATTAACATTATTGAAATGGCAAACCTAGCAAAAATACATTAAAACTATGCAAGAATACATTGAATATGTGATATCATATTTATTATGTCATATTATTAGTTTGGCCATAGATCTTGCTACAAATAATTAAAAAAGCTACAAAAGAACTGCTACATTGCAAAACTATAGCATGGCTCACTAACATAAAATCAGCTTCTTTGAATTTGACAGAGTACCCACAGAGAAAATATGACAGATGTTGTTTTGTAAGGAAAACAACACTAGTATTTTTAAGGATGAAATTTGAAGGTTTTATTCTGAAAAAAGAAATTAATGACCTGCATTGGCTAGACATCTAGGAATATGTACAGTAGGAATAAGTACTATTAATGCTAGCAAAAACTAGTAATTCTTTCCTTCCTGTCCTAACCTGCCTTAAATGTAATGCCAAGGTTGTTTTTCAGTATATCACAAATCTTGCCTGGAAAAATAAACTAAAGCTCTGTGTCTGAGTATACAGTTACAACTCTTTCTCAAGTTTACGGCTGTCTCTAGCATGAGCAGCAGTTTTGGTTTTAGAATGCTTATTGCCACTGCACAACCTCATGAGTGTCATGGGCAAAGAACTTGCAGGCAAAGAAAAGGAAAGTTCTACACCGGTCTCCAACTGAAATGTTTAATGAAAGTAATGAAACTGAACTGAAAAGACATAACTATAACAAAAGAGGCACAGTGACATCAAAGACTGACAAGGTCTAAACAAAAACTGGGCCTTTAAGTAATGGAAACAAAGAAATAATTATCCTCAGGTTGTGAGCTAATTAGTGAATAATGCCCACCACCTGAAGAAGGCATGGACAACATAAATTAACAAAAGTAAACAAAGCAGTCCATGTGCTCCGCTGCTGCCACTACCAAAGAACACTAGTAGGAGGAGTCTCTGCATCGTGACACTGGAAGGCTGGATAAAGTATCCTGCAGAACTTTGTTCTACCACTTTCACAGTTAGTAGTTGAAGTGAAGGCTTAAGTCTACAAAATAGTAAGAAATATGGTTTGCTAAACACCTTCAGTACAGTTGAGGCACAGTTTCTACATTCTGAAAGAGAAAGGTGAAAGGCAGGAATTTAAAAGATCACCACAGTCTGGGTTAGAACACCACAGACAGAGAGAGGGGAAAGTTTACAAAGGTTGATCATTTATGTTAAAATCACTGTACAGTTCAAGGTTTGTGGGCAGGGACAACTCCAGATTAATGCTAAACTTGTGTTCTATACTTTAAGAAACAAATGAAGCAATTAACACAAACACAAGTAAAAAAAAAACTATTCTAAGACGTAAACTGGAAGGCCACAAACTAAGACTAAACAAAACTTTGAACACTCTGTAGTACAAAAAGGATTGTATTCACCCATTAATGTCCTATCCACCTATTTTTAAATAAATTTTGTTTATAATTGTCCCCGACACCCTATTAAATAATTATCTTTCTAATATGAATAAAATTAGCTTAACCAAGATTGTAATTAATTTTCATGGTTAAAGATCACTGAATATGGCACGTTGCTATTACTTTTTAAGTAAATTCTTTAAGAAATTCTAATTTCTCATTTATATTTTCCTATTTCTTAGTCACTGTATCTTTTGAGATCTTCTAGCGCAGTGAAACCTGCTAGTGTGACTAATTATTAGGCAGACTGTAAGAAAATGTCCAGCACAGTGTATAGACTTTGTTTTGGCCTTTTTTCTTTTACTTAAAGCAGATGCAGATCATTTACAGAGAAGTTTTTGACATGCTCACTAGATGGCACTTACATCATGCTTCATTGAAAAGGGCCATGTTTACTTATTAAGTTATTAAGGCTCCAGTCTCTTCTCAGTCTCTGAGATCGACAGAGAAACTCATAATTACTACAAAACACATATTTTGTACAAAAGTCATATTTACTACTATAAAACTTCTGCAGGAAAAAATATATGTATTTATATAAAAACATTGCTTGCATAGCTGATGAAAGACCTCTGTCTGAAATATCCTGTTTCTTTGGAAACCTTGTAAACTTCATCAATTACATATTTAACCACAGCACACTGCAAAAAAGCTGTTTAAACATTTTCAGATAGCAGGTAACATAAGACAAAACAAAAAAAAATATTATGCCTTGTGCTAACACAATTAGAGCACATATAGATTTTCTCAAGCCATTTTGACAACACGCTAAATGGCCACTCACTATTCAGACTGACTGAAGTATATTTCATGATAATTCATACACAGTGATATGGATTTCCAAATATTGATGCCTCTTTTGTTGCACCTTAGATCAAGTGTAAATACTCAGGCAGATTATGATTTGCACTTGATTGTAGATGGAGCAGATTGACATTAGTCATGTACCATATGTCCGAAGCACTCTGATATATGTCCATGTGGCTGGAATTGACCCCCAGTGGATAGAGAGCTCCAGGTTAGCTGTTTGATATATGGCCAGTCCTTGTTAACAGTATTCCCCTCTGTCAATTATTTCCTCTGCTCACAAGGTCAGCCTTCTTCATCTGGACACATTGGAGTATCTTACTGTGGTTTCAGTGATATACACACATGCTCAAGCGGTCACACAAGTGAGCATGTACACATGGACACACCCAAACACATGTTTTCTCCATTCTCTTCAAGCAAGACACCTCCCTTCCGTTCATATTTTGAAAGGTGAAAGTAAACAATAAGCAAAGAGAGACGTGCAGAATGTCAGAGATACAGGATGTACTATAGACCATAAACAATGAAAGAACAAGAGAAATAGCTGACCTACTACACCATTTCATTTCATGACATGCAGTGACTTGGGTGTAATATGTCCTACTAATATTTATAAAACGTGAGAAGACATCACATTTCTTTTCCAAGCCTTTACAGGGGTATTTGCACAACGTGTAATACGTGTCTTTACTCTTTCATGTTTAGGCCATAGCAGCGCTCACAGAAGGGTTTTAACCCATTTAGATAGCAGTAAAGACTAAATGCTGTTGCTGAACACTTTCCCCTTGCTTCTCGGACTGCATGGCCTTTGATCTACTTTAGCTGCATGTTACACTATCCCAGCAAAACCACTGTGAGGTACTTCCTATCACATTAAAGCTTGATGTGTTTAACAATGAAGCGCTCGATGGGAGAACAGGGCCTCCACCACTTCTCTCTCCCAGTACAGATGTAGGTGTTTGTTTTTTCAGGTCCTTTTTTCCACATATAGGACCCGGCATGGTGTGTTAGATCTCTTGGACAGTGAGCCTTCACAATGAGGAGGTTAAACAAAACATAGAGGCTAATGGGACTTTGTCTGCTTTTCTTTCAGCCACGCTTGGTCACCCAGCTTCCTGAGATGAAGGAGAATGGGAAGCTGTTTAGGTGTGGTTCATAAGGTAAAACACTACATTACTCGTGGAAAAATAAATATGTCATAGTTTATTTCTAGGCCCAACACACAATCACTGTGAAATCAAAGAAGGACTTGGACTTTGAAAGGCTTGAAAGGACATGGAGTAAGCTGTGTTGTACAACAGAAGGCAATCGTGTTTGAAAAGACGTGTTTCTGCTGAAATGTTGCTTCAAGAATTTTATGTCAAAATCAGCATGACCTACCTAGAGTGTACTGTCACAAAATTATATAAACATCAACATTTTCTCCACAATACTGTGATCCATACCCTTTACTGTTCTGTGTCTCTATATTCTTCAGCTGGTCTATGCACTGGCAATGTTGGTTTTGCCTGTGAAGATATGGATATGCAGGCATGGACTGCTCAGGTTCTTGATCACCTACTAGCGCACTCAAGATGTAGATAAAAAGGACTCCAGGCCACTTTACTGAATAGTTGCTATTGATTGTTTTGGTCTCTAGGTTATTTGCAACTCGAGATGTTTTTATCAGTGATGTTTGCAGTGTATATGCTTTCTGTGTATGTAAGAAAATCTAAAGATGGGGATAGGGTGTTCTTCAGTGCTAGTAACACATGTTTAGAGTTGGACATATTATGTCTAATGCTAACACAAACCTTTGCATTGGCCATTTACATGGTTTTAGTGGGTCAAGTGAGCAAATTCAACTTGTTTCACTACTGTAGATGTCGCAAAAGACTTTCAGTTATGCAGGCTGTTTTTCTGTACCAGGTTCTGTCATCTCAACTCTCTTAGAACACCTACAATTTATTACCTCTGAGCTATGTAGAAGGTACAGTCAAGGCATGTAGTTTCATACACATTTCTAGATTTCACCAAATACTCCCACAATGCACTTTATCATTCCACATACAAAAGCCAGTTCCCACAAGCTATTACATAATATTTTTAAAATAATATAGTTTGATTCAATTCAGTTTGTACAGCAATATTTTATAACTGATATTGTCACTAAGCAACTTTACAATAAACCCAGAACTAGACCCCAAATGATCAAGCCAACAACAGGAGTGAATGGAAGGTTGTAGAGACAGCATAGGAAAGGAACCCTGAGAAGAGCCAGACTACACATGGAACTTATCCTGCTCCGGGCACCTCTGGATAGTGAGATTTTGATATCAAAGTTTCAGAGCCACTTAGTTCTATTATACACACATTACATATTTACATGTACATATGTACATATTTACATTAATTGTCAGATCCTCTTATCCAGTGCAATTTACATATTTATCAGTATGACAGCATGTGTGTGCTCTTGGGAATCACAACCATGACCTTGATGTTGTTAGTTTTTTGCATAACCTACTCTACCAGGTGAGCTGAATTTATATTTCTCTAAAGTGAACTTCTTCATTTGGATCTAAGCAGAGGTTTGGTGAACTTCAATAGCAAGCTCTTTAGTGATTCAACAGTAGTAATATGCATATGGGTGTACAACATTTGTGTTCTGTTGTTGAACTTCCTTAACTGAAAGGCTTGTGAGCAGGTAAGCTTATTAATTTGATTATATATTAATAGAGTTTAATAGATATTTTCATAGACTTCTGTAAAGCTGATCACAAATGAGGGTGTCATGATTTTTGGCCCCTGCTCACCTCTTATTTCACTGTGCTAACAAGGGGAAGAAAACAGAGGAACTTACTTCAGCGCTTAATTCCTGACAAATCTGATGCATATTAAAATGGATCCTATATATTATTAGCAGGAGCAATGTTATCTTTGAGACTTGACATCAAATCCTGCTGAAACAGACCAGAGGGAATTCTGAATGTGAATCCAAACATCTTCCGGTGCTGGAGAATGAGGCTTTATTTATTTTGATTCATAAAGTAAAGAAATTACATTACTCATGGAAAAAATAAATACCTTTGAGGTTATTTCAAGGTCTAGTACTCAGTCACTCTGAATTCAAAGGAAATGCTTGTACTTTAAAAGGCCTGAAAGGACATAGAGAAAGTCATGTTTACAAAAGAAGACTGTTGCTGAATGCAGATGCCTGATCACTGGGCAGTGAAATGTGTTAGTAATGAAATCTCTGAAAATACAATAGAGTCCATGGCTTTTCAGCAGCGTTTGGGCTCACGTTCCTCTGCATTACCTCTTCTCTTGTGTCTCTCTTTATATTCTTCACACACGGGTTGCATGCAGCAGGACTGCGCGATGTCTGGCACATAACCCTGCACACTGCCAAATCATGTTTGTTTTGTCTCAGCAGAGCAGGATATGCAAACAAGGATTCTTTGTCTGCCAGTAGCTCATTCAAATAGTAACTGCATGATGACTTCACTGTGACCTGTCCTTGGCTACTACTCAGCTTTTAAAATACATCACATCTGCCTTGAAAATTGCATGAACAATGCACAACCTCATAGCAATACAGGGAGTCACTTCAACACTTAATTTACAATGAATATGGTGCAAATTAAAATAGACATTCCAGGCAATTAGAAATTATAATATATCTCTGAGACCCCCATCCTGATTTCAGGACCTTACTCAAAAAGAGCTAGAAAAGTTCTGAATGTGAATGTGGACCAAAGGATAAGGAGGTGGAGTAAGGGGAAATGAGGAGGTTTGGGGCTTGACTTCACTCCAAAAGCCAATAAGAGCTGAACTGACCTCAGTACAGCACCAGAGGTTAAAATTGTTCAGTTGGATCTTACTTGCTGCATAATTGGGTGAAGTAAACTTTTATCCCAAAGACCTAACTATTCACGCTTTAGTTTGTTGACTTCCGTGGACTGACTTCAGTTACATCTGATATCGAAACGTCAGCTACTTTTTTTGAGGAATACGAGTGTGCTTTGACCTGATTTCTGCTAGGACTTTGTTTAAAGCTTTTAGAAAGGTAGGAGTATTCCCAGAAAAATATATTTATCTTTTTGAGAATGAATGCACTAACTATTCCACTTGCTGTGTGACATGAAAACATTTAATCTGTAAATTCATTTTGTTCTCACATTGGCTTTTGTGAAAAATATAGTTATTGCTTTCAGCTTTGCAAATGTAATTAGAAACACACAATATGCAAATCTAGTATCAGAAGGCAAGTATATGAAATCAAATTACCCATTAAAGTGAGCTGAACAACAATGAGAAAATCTGTAGTGCTGTGGAGAACCACTATTTCTGCCTCTGTCTATTTATAACATGATGAGTACATATGATTTTAAGCCAGATGTGACATTTAGAATATATTAAAGATGTGACAATATCTTAAAAACATGTTATAATGATTGCAATAGAGAGATAGGAAAAGAAATAAATAACTGAAATAATTAGGCCTCAGTTGCAGTGCTGTCATGAGAACACCAGATTGCTTATGAAAAGTTTGGTGGAATACAAACACAACAGGGAGAATAAACTTTAGTGAGTCACTGCTCTCTCCCAATTATTCTTCCTGGAGTCCACAAAATAAAATCATTTCAATTAAAAAAATAACCTGCATATTGGACATTGGTATTAAAATGGTGGACTCTGACACAAACCGCCAATACTGCGGAAATACTTCTGTCCAAAATGTCCTGTTTTTTTAGAAATCTTGTATTTTTCACTTTAGGTAGCTAGAGATACTGTAAATCCTAATAAAACTCAAAGGCAATTTCCATGTATTAGGCAGGTTTGTGACATTTTATTGAAAGATCTACAGTTATTTGAGTTATCTGATAAAATTACTTACGCACAATTTGATCAATCAGACACATCTGATTAATGGTAGTCATTGGATGTTTACTATGGCATACTATGTGAAGTCACATAGACTTTTTACATAGATCTGCTTTCTTCTCACATAAAATCAACTATCCTTTTTTGCAGACCATACCATGCCACCTGCTGTCGGAGGTCCTGTGGGTTACACTCCTCCAGAAGGAGGCTGGGGTTGGGCTGTGGTGCTGGGTGCCTTCATCTCTATTGGTTTCTCCTACGCATTCCCAAAGTCCATCACAGTGTTCTTCAAGGAGATTGAGGTGATCTTCAATGCCAGCAGCAGCCAAGTCTCCTGGATATCTTCCATCATGCTTGCTGTCATGTATGCAGGAGGTGAGTCAAAAGGGCCGGCATGCAGCCCTAATGTTTGTAGGAGATGTGCCTTCCTGGTCATTTGTAATGTGTCTCTTGGTTTGCCTTGGGATGCAGATTGGCGACTACATGCACTACACCTTATCATGCTGCTTTAATATAACTGACTTACCTATTGGATAATTGTCATACTCTTTTTGAGCTACGCCAAACGTTTTAGAGCACAGAAAATAGGAAAATACATGATGCATGTGATACTCAGAACTGCAACTGAGTACACCTGTCTTAATGCTTAAGCCTGAGGACTTGTCCAGGAACAGCTTATTCTAGATCAACGTTGTTTCCATCCTGGACAGGAGGCAGTAGCAGCTTCTTTTGCAGGAGCTTGCTTCCCTCTTTCAGTTAAATCTGAGAGAAAGCTGAGACATAGAGACTGCACCAGTCTTGGTAGTGCCTGGGCTTCATTTGGCAATTAAATTTCTTCACAACAGAGAACATATTCAGACATACTTGCTAAATAATTCCTGTTTTTTGGCATAATATTTAGGCATAATATTCCTCTATTTTGAAATTCATTTCAAAATAATAACACACTATATCTTAAACAGTTATTTATTAATAAAGAAAAGTGCATAACCTCAAAGGTTCTTCAAAGATACTATTGTCAAGCATGATAATCACATCAAGGTGGTCAGAGAAACACCTCGTATTGATGAGACAACATAGAGAGCCAATCAAGTGTACTGATTTTTCTCCAGTGACAATATTGCAGTTCAACAGTTAGCTTCTTCATTTAGCATATTGTAACAGGAAAAAAAAGTTTGTCCTAAAATCAGAAGTACATCAGAATTGTTAGCCCAGTCAAAAACAATACAACGTTTAAGCCACTTTTATCTTACAACATGAGTTTGTTTGATACTGTAATTTTCTTCCCATGTGTTTTACTGGATAGTTAGTCATCTTGCTCCAAGATGGGACAAGGCTGTTCCCCTGTATCTTAGTCAGCTTTATATCAACACATCCCATGGTCCATTGATATGAGCAGTAAGATCGTGACACAAATAATGAACAACTCAGTAAAATCTATCAACTAAAATGGACTAAATAAAAAAGCTGTAATCCATTTGACTAGAAGTAACCAGCTGAGTGCAAAATGAGCTTTCGAGTGAGAGATGGAGCTCTGAATGAGCAACTTGATCTGCCTCTAGAGCCCGTCTTCTCCGTCAGCCTTTTATTCCATGACTAAGAGGTGTCAGATGTTTTCCTTGGAGACAGATGAGGAGATGAGATGCCTTGGTCTGGAGTCACACAGACTTGTGATGATCACTGTCAGTACTCTGCCTGTCTCAGGAAGTACAGCATGGCTGAATAATGCCAAATAAGCTATGCAGGCTGATAATTATTACAGTGCATCCAGTTTCACAGACACATAGTATGAACACATTACAATGTATTATATAAAGAGTATAGAATAATTGGATTATTGAATATACCATACAGTACATAAGTAATTGGACAGACAAAAGCATAATCATTTTGTCATTTTGGCTCTGTGCTCCAGCACACTTGATTTGAAATAAATAGAATGGATAAATGAATCACCAAACTGCACTTCTGGTGCCAGGCTTGTAATGCAATAATTCACTATGTTATGATCCAATGATGCACTGACTATGCTTCTTTGTATTTGTGTCTGTGAATCCTATATGATATGCCCAAAATGTAAATACCCTCTAAGATGATATTCAGTACTTTAAGTCAGAACTTCAAGATTACATTTCCAATATGCAGGAGAACACAGTCAAAATAAGAAACTGTCTAATTACTTACAATATGCACTGTATGTTTCAGCTTGCAAGCTTTTTAAGTTCAATCTTCACAATGAAGTTGTAGTACATGGAGTGAATGCAGAAGCTCTTGTAATTCATAGCTTAATCCCCTCTGAATATTGTGAAATGTCTTTTATTACTTCTGAAGCTTGTCTTCATTTTGGACATGCTGTGGGTGGTGCTGCCCCTTCACATTTTAGCCTTTCTGCTTGCTGCTTTTTGGGTCAGTGCGTGTCAGCTGGATACTCCTCCAGTTCAGCATTTAAGGTATTTCATAAAACCAAAGGATTTCACGAAGGATTTCAGGGAGCTCAGCAAAACAATAGATACACCACCCTAGCAGTAAGGCTAAAAAACTGCAGTTAATAAGCCTTTTTAAGCATTTTGCATATGCAAACATGTAAGAGGAAGCCACTTGCAATTTACACAAATGTACCAAAAAGACACAAAATGTCTTTCTCTTCCTGAGGCTTAGCTGAGTGTGTTATATAAGATCATATGGGCACAGCTATGGGGGGATCACATGACGTTACATATAACCTCAGCACTTCTACACTGCCCCTTCTAGACAAATGGGTCCCAAACCCCACAGAAACATGCTAGGGACCTTGTAATCTGTATGAACCCATGAACTGGTAAAAGTTCTATTACTTTAGCTTTACCTCAATCTACTATGTAGTGCAAGCTTTTTTCTCTCTTTTTGCTAAATCAATCACAGTACACAATAATTCTGGGATCTGTTAAAAACAAACACCTCAGTCAGCCCAGAGGAAAAATCAAGACAACTATGTGTTGCATTCCATACGTTTAGCACATTCTGTCCCAGCAGAAGCCAGTTCGCCAGCTAATTTAATTAGGTACTGACATTTTAAGGTAATCTTTTATTGACATGAAGTTTAATATCAATTCTCCCAACATGTGCTCTTGTTCTCCAGTGCTCTGACCCCAGCAGGCTGTGTTGTGCTTACCTGCCATCCTCTGTCTTTCAATTTGTAAATACTGGTGAACTTTGACTTTTTGTCTCAGCAGCCTCTTAGCAAAATCTGTCTGACTGTGTCTGTATCTCTTCGATACTGCAGTGTTCCAGCAAAACAAGCTAGGACTTCCTTTTTCTTATTCTGTTGTGTTCCTACCTGTTGTTGATGTCATACACAACACTAAGGCGTTTCACTAGAAACAAAAACCCCCTGATGTGTAGAGACACCATATATACAGTATCACAGAGCAGCTAGGCTGCCTCAGCCAGGATTGCTGGTCCATTTTCATGTTGAATTAAAATCCGAATACAATACACAGACAACTAAATAAACAAACTGTGCTGTTTTAGAATACTTGCTGCCATCAGCCCCTTTTCTGCGTGAGGCCCTCACCGCCTATTTAAAAAATATTAAAGTGTGAGTCACTATGTCAAAACTGTAAGACCCGTACAGTGGAAGTAAATCATTCCAGGAAAGCTAATATTACAAGTATATCACTAATATCTCTTGTTTTTTTCATTCTGTTGTAAATAAAATATTTAAAACAATAGCAATTTAGAGCATTCTAAATAAATCCATATTGTATAAAGGGTGTTTGGCTCATATGGAAGCTTTAGTGGTTTCACTGTATATATGTATTCTGTTGTATTTTCTAATTGTATTATACTGTGTCTTGTGTGATTTTTGTGTAACATTCAAGCTAACCACTTCTTTAGTTTGTTATATCACTGCTGTACAACTCTAATTATGTAGTAGCAGTATACTTTACACAGCAGTACAGTTAGTAGTATATCTGGTATTAACAGTATTAATCATAGTGTTCACTGTTTCAGTTACAAGGTTCAAAAAGGAAATGTTTGCTTTTTGAGTATATATTACAGGTCACATGACCATGACACTGATATAGGAAGTGGTCTACACTGCATCTTAGACAAGGTTGTAAAAACTAATGATAGCTGCACAAACAGCGGGTGATATTTAATTCCTCTGGTGTACATGTAATAACTCTAAAGCAATAGTGCCCTCTAATGTCCAAATGATAGTTTACACCAGCTTTGCCTATTTTATTTATTTATTTTTTTAGTTTTCCATTTGCCATTTGGAAAAAAAACTTAAATTTGTTACATTACTATATAGAAATTACACTAACCAAAGATTTACAATATTAATTTGTAAATCTGTAATAACAAAAAACATGTATTTTTTAGTCTAAATTAACTATATAACTAATTTTGCTCTTAACTGCAGGCCCAATCAGCAGCATCCTGGTGAACAAGTATGGCAGTCGTCCGATAATGATAGCGGGAGGCTGCCTCTCGGGAGCTGGACTCATAGCTGCTTCTTTCTGTGACACAGTGGAGGGCTTGTATTTCTGTGTGGGTGTGATAGGAGGTGAGTTGGCTTAAATATTTAATTTACATACTCACACATCTGTTAGCAATGTTTACTTAACTAAATTATTTTTTATACTTTATGCTTTATTTTCCTGACTGGTTTAAATATGGGGAAATTATTTGTCTTTTGCTGTGTTTAAATTGCAGGTCTTGGCCTTGCATTCAATCTCAATCCAGCCCTTACTATGATTGGCAAATATTTTTACAAAAAGAGGCCCATTGCTAATGGAATTGCAATGGCTGGTAGCCCAGTGTTTTTGTCTACTTTGGCCCCACTAAACACCTGGTTCTATGACACTTTTGGCTGGAGAGGTAGCTTCCTTATCCTTGGTGGGCTTCTGTTCAACTGCTGTGTAGCTGGATCTCTTATGAGGCCCATTGGGCCAAAGCCCAAATCTGCTGTGAAAATGTCAAACACTCCAGGTGAGAAGAAGACTGTGATGGAAGTTATCAACAGTTTCATTGATCTGTCGCTCTTCAAACACCGTGGATTTCTCTTGTACCTCTTGGGCAACATTATTATGTTCTTTGGTCTATTCTGCCCTCTCGTATTCCTCAGTAACTATGCCAAGAGTAAAGATATTGCAAAAGAGAAAGCTGCTTTTTTGCTCTCAGTTTTGGCCATCGTGGACATGGTGGCACGGCCCTCGATGGGAACAGTGGCCAACACCAAGTGGGTGCGACCCAGAGTGCAATACTTCTTTGCAGCCTCTGTTCTGTTTAATGGTGTTTGCCACCTGCTTGCACCCCTGTCTGTGGACTACATGGGATTTGTGGTCTATGCGATCTTCTTTGGCTTTGCATTTGGGTGGCTGAGTTCTGTGCTGTTTGAGACCTTGATGGATCTGGTGGGAGCCCAGCGGTTCTCCAGTGCAGTGGGACTGGTGACCATTGTGGAGTGTGGGCCAGTGTTACTCGGCCCTCCATTGCTGGGTAAGTCTGACTTCAAAAAGAAGGTAGACGTAAACTGCCCTAGTCTTTTCCTGTCTATTTCTTGCATTAGTGTTACAAATCAAACCAGAATATTTCATCCTGGGACTTAGAAATATCTTTAAATATTTTCCATTCACAGGAAAATTTAATGACTTGTACAATGACTACAAGTATACTTACATAAGCTGTGGAATAATCCTGCTGGTTGCAAGCTTGTTCCTCTTTGGCGGCATGGGCATCAACTACAGGCTTCTGGATAAGGAAGCAAAGGAGGAAGCTAAAAGAGCCCAGCTGGAAGGAAAAGGAGATGAATCCACCATGGATATTTCTGACAAGGAGACAAGTAGTGAGGCGGTTGGGGCAGTTCGAGCGAATATAGATTCCAAAACTGCAGAAGATGCTGTGTGAAGCTGCACCAGCCTGTGAATGATTGGACTAATTTGTGTTCTCCAGACTTCAACACACAAATCCCACTTGGCTGTTTAGGTGTTGTGGTATTTGCAACAATTAAAAGTTTCACTGAGAGGACATGAGAGAAGGCTGTTCTATGTGTTAATATGTTATTATTAAAATAATATGTTAACAGTTGGCCATATTTAAACTTAATAAATTAAGTTAAATATTGCATGCTCCTATTTTACCTCATATTCAATACATAATACAGTTATATTTTAATTAGCATGTGCATAAAACAATTAATAAAAAAAAAACATTAAAATGCCTTTATTTATTTGTATCTAAATCAATATTTTATATTGTTAGTCAATGCTAAGCCATTTTGCCACCTCAGTGTTTTTAGAGATTGTTATGAAGGGTTTTAAGCATAAGCATAATGGCTGTCATAGGTTCACATGACTGAAATGATATCTGAATTGCTCCTAAAAATGTACAGATAACTTTTTAAAAAAAGAAAAAGAAAGAATATGTATATAATGCATGTTTTCAATCTCTTTGGTAAACTTAGACTTAGTCCTGCGGCAGTGTAATGTCCATTTTGACTTTACGCTGAGAATCTTTTTTTGTTTGTTTGTTTTATGCATTTTACATTTGAATGTGATATCATAATCTGAAAAGCTTTCTTTTTCTAGCATTTCGCCGCAGTTTGGCCGTGTGCGTGACGCCACATGCTTGAAAGGATAACACAAATGCTATTTCAGTCACATTTTTCTAACACCTCTAAAATGCATCTAATAAAGGTACATACAGATACTAACTGCTACAAGGGCGGTCAATTAATTTCAAATCACCTCGTGAAGAAGAAGACTGCACAAGTGAATTACCGTTAAAAGAACTGAGGTCAGTTACGACCGTTACTGGTTTACGTTGGACAGTTAAGTAGCTATGTAGCTAGTTAGCTAGTTTACATAGCTAGCTAACAAAGAATTGGTGGAAGTTAGTTAAGATAACCAGTCTGTTGGGAGGTCGCTGAGCTGTCTCGTAAGTTAGTCTTTATAAAATACTGCAGTTTTATATTTTCTTAAATATAACAGTCTAGCCAACAAACCAGCGAACCTTTAGCCAACTAGTTAACTAGCTAATACGTGGAACAAGTTAACTAGCTAACTTACTTGCTAGCTAATTTAGGTCTTTAACAGTTCCAAAAGTATAAAAACTAGTTAACTAGTTACCTAGCCAACTAACAGTTTTCAGCAGTAACTTATAAGAATACTGGCATAAACAGCGGTTTCTTTCTAAACTAAATAACTACAGCATGGAAAGAGCATTTAACTTCAAGCTATTAGTACCTCCGAGAACAAATTTAGGTCAAGTGTCAGCTGTGAAACCCCAAGATCCCGGATTATTTGAGAACATTAGGTTTATGCCACATGAACAGGTAAGTTAGCTAGCTAGCTAGCTATCCAGTTAGCTAATATTAGTAGTATGAAATAAATGGTTACCTGGTAACTATTAGTCTGTCCTCTTGGGTAAAAGATAACCTACCGTGTATTTTGTTTTTAGGGTTATAATAAATGTTTTGATAAAGAGACACGCTTCCCACTTACAAATACAAACATGGTGTTACCTTCAAAGTCCCCAATAGCAGGTAAAGAGGTAAACTATTATGTAGATTAAATAGCGTATAGTAAGATTAAAAAAAAAACATGATCATGGTATTAATGGACAGATATTGGCAGAAAAAAATAATTGGAATCTGTGACAGATATGAAATAATGTCCTAAAAATATTGGCTGTATTCTTAAAGTGCCTCCAAAGAAGACTGTGGTGATTCCAACGGAGAAGGAAGAGGTCAGTTCGTGTGATCATGCTTGTGTTTTCAGATCTGGCTTCAAAATTTATTTAATTGAAAAAGTGCAGCGCCCTGCTCTCTCAGCAGTATGTTTATATCTGTTCATAACTGTGACAGACATTCAGATCCAGCCAGCTGTATTCCAAACTGTTTGAAGAGGCTGAGAAAGTAAAATCTTGGAAATTGAAAATGGACTCTGAAATTTCACAAAAAGATAGAATGATTCAAGAAAACAAAAAAACAATAGAAACTCAGCGCAGAGCCATTCAGGAACTTCAGGTATTTATGATTAGTTTTATTCAGAAAGTAAAACCTGATGGAGAAAAAGGCAAATGGCAGTCACTACTTTTAATTTAATATTACAATTATATATCTGTTGCAGTTTGAAAATGAACATCTTAGCATGAAATTAGAAGAACAACTCAATGAAAATGAAGATCAAAGAAACAAGTATGTATGTCATGTATTTTAAGTTAACTCAAAAACTTTGCCGTGTCTGTTTTTAATTATTTTTTACTTGCAGAAATAATGCAACAAGGACTTTGTGCAATATTCTGAAGGATACATTTGAAAGGTCTACTGAGAAAATGACCTTATGTACGTGACACTGAAAAAGTATAATGCCACCATTAGGTCACTGCTTTGATTGATGTGTTATTATAAAGGATACATTTTTTAAATCAAATATCAATTTGGTTTCTTTAGTTGAGGCTGAAAGAGAAGAAACACATGATCTCTTCATGCAGAACCATGAAAATATCCAGGTAACTTCTTTTCAGTGTAAATTTATTTGAAAAATAATATGAAGTCCATATTATTACTTCATCCAGCAAAATATGATATAGAATTAATCCTAGTCTTTGTTTTGTGTTAGATTGTGGGAACATTGTTCACACTGGTTTTATTGTAAATGTCTTATGTTTAATTTGCAGAGAATGGTTGCTGCATTTGAAAATCTTCGCATGCAAGCAGATGCTGACCAGATAGAAATGTTAAGAGGTAAACTTTAAGAACATTGAGGGCCAGTTTTTACAAATCAATATAATTCCTAAAACTGGTCTAAAAAGAATTTTCAGTGGTCATTTGCACTGAAATTTAGTCCAAGACTAGGTTCAAAGTCCTGGAAAAACAGGCTTGATTTTTGTCTTTAGTTTTTTAATGCGTTACGCTCAAAAATAGACCAGAGACCACGTAACGACTTGCATTACAACTGAACCTTTTAATAAATTCTTTCCATGTCTGCTTGCACATACCACACAGTGAGAGAAAGTCTTCAAAAGTCTGAGGACCTTAAACTGAAGTTTGAGAATGAGTTTCAACTGAAAGAAAAGGAGGTAAAGGAGGTTTCCATCTACACACTAGAGGGCAGTATTGGCACTACAGAGTACTTTTATTAATGAAATCAGATTGTGGCCCTTGTATTAGTTTGACATTTGTTGCATGTTTTTGTTTTATGTATATATAATATATATTTTCTTACATATTTTGTTATTTTAAGATTTCCATACTGGAAGGACAATTAAAGGAAAAAGAAAGAGAAATGAAAGAAATTTTACTCAGTCTCCAAGAGGCACAGCAGTGCTTAAATGAACTTCAAGAATCAACAAGTATGAGTGTACTCCTTAATAGCATGCTATATCTTACTATACACTTTACATGAATGTGATTTAAATGTGATTATTTAAGCAAAGTGATGCCACTTATTTAGTACAGCAACAGGAACTACTTCAGAAATTTAACCAAGAACAGGATACACTTCAGGCAAAATTGAAACAGGCAGAACAACTTAGAGAAGAGACTGAGGTTTATGCTTATATTTTTTTATTCATACAGTTATCTTGCTCATGGATGGCATATTATTGCTAAACATGAGTTCCATGCTGCCTGTTTTTGTTTGTTTGTTTGTTTTCCATAGGGAAACCAAAAAGCTTTAGCTAAGATATTTGAGCAAGCAAAAGAAATTCATGTAAAGGACCTTCAAGAAAGAGATGCCATATTTGAAAAAGTAAATAATATCAAAGAGCAACTGGAACATCAACTTAAGGAGATGCAAGTGGCAACAGAATCTTTGGAATCCTCATTAACATCTATGAAAAAGAGGTTGGTGAACAAATGTCCCATTGTAAGCATTTACAACATATAGCACGCTAAATTATCACTTTATTATATCTTACAGTTGTACCAAATAGGCTTCCATATATTTTATATGTTGTATATTGTAATACTTCATTGTTTACATTACCCTGGTGTCAGGTGAATTACTGATCAGTCAACATTGTTTGCGCCTTTATTGGCCTCCTGTGTGAGTGACCAGATTTTTAATTAAAGGGCAAGTGATAGCTGGATTGTTTTAATATACATTGTAAATACCCTTTGACATATAATTTGTGCAAACACTTATGACTAGAGCATAAACTGATATAAATGCATTTATATATACATAAACGGAGAATTCAGCCCTGTTATCAAAACAAGATAATTATGTAAAAGACCACTGTAAACAGCACATATGTGATGAGAACAAAAGAAACTGCCACAAGTTAACTTCTGAGTAGTATTCATAGTGTGTGTGTAAAGATGTAGAATGGGGATATCCAATAAAGTGATCACACAGTAAAATATTGACAACAATTTATACTAATGAAAAAAAATGCAGAACTGAATATCGATGGGCATGTAGTAATACTCTTCTTCTGTTGTTTTTAACTTATTTGACAGGGTCCATGAACTTGAATCAGAGCTTTGCTTAAAATCTGATGAACTCAGCAAGAAAAACATAGAACTGGGTATGTAAATAATGTCTAGGTAAATAGTGTCCAGGTAAATGATAGGAATTGAATCTTTCTGAAGAAATGAACGTTTCCTGCCAGTTGTTTTGGAAAATGGTTATTTACTCAGGGCTTTCATTATCACACTAGTGCCCCCTGTTAATCAAAACTGTATATTGTAGCCAAACTCAGTTCTTGGAGAATGAAAACATTTGATTGACTAGGTGCTTGTGTAACACAATCTAAATTTTCAGAGATTTTTGAGGAACAATATTTGTTTTAAAAAATTGGAAGCCAAAGCAGTGTAGCAAGTGATATCCTTTTTTTATTCACAATTTCTCCTGAAAAAAACATTTTCAGAGGACAGAGAAGACAGTAGTTCACACAGAGAAGATAATTGTTCACATTTCCAAACACTAATTTGGAAAATAAATGGATTGTGTGCTGTTTTACCATGAATAACAGATACGTAAAGTAACAGACTACACAGTCCTTCTAGATTTATTAGTGATGTAAAGCTGACACTGAATATTAAGAGTTTATCAAACAAATATAACAAACAAAAACTGGTATGCACGTCTTGTTTGGAGATAATTGTTCAAAATTTTTCCAATCTTATGAATGGCCCCTTTTCCTTGAGCAAAGTTATCAATGTCACTAATACTGCTAAGTATTTAATGTTTCGTATCCAAGCTGGGAAATCTCATGTTTTTTGACACAAGCTCCGAAGCTTCAGTGTAAACATTACATCACTGACATCACTGCATAAAGCCTTGTTGATATCTACTTGACACTAAATGAATTATCCCCACATAGATAAAATAAAAGAGGAGAAAGAGGAATATAAAAGCCAAATACAGACTTTGCACGATGAGATGGTATGTAGTATACTTAGCAAAGCTTTTGTATTTTTGTGGTAACTGAGCTTACTAAGATAATGATAAATGTCAATACTGAAAGGATACAAATTCAGTTGCCATCAAGTCTTTAGAGGAAAAGGCAAAGGAAGATATGGGAAAGATGCTTCGTCTTAATGCAGAAAATGAGGAAAAGCAAGATGAAATCAGTGAATTGAAGGTAAAAGGAAAATCAAGCATTTCTTTTCAGAATAAAAGTAGTGCCTATCAAAAATAAACCGCACTGACCTTTAAGTATTTTTATGAGGGACAAATTTTCACTGATTTGATGCAAACCTTATAAACGTCATATTTACACAACATTTCATTATGCAATAAATATTGTACATTTTAATGTGTTTCTCTGTGAACACTTCAGATTTACAGTTGTAATTTTTCTATACAGAAAAAACTGGAGATTGCTTCTGATGAACAGAGGTGCATGGTGGAATCCCTGCAACAGACTTTGAATGAAAAAAAACAAATGATGGAGCATGCTAATTTGAAAGAGGTAACACTGCATTTTTAATATTGTCAGTATACAGAATAGAAAAATATTCACTGAATAACATTTTACTGTACTGTGATTTTTTTCAGACTAAACTTAATGATATTAAAGAGCAATTATCAGAAGCACTGAAGAATAAAATGGAATTATTCAGTAATCTTGAAAATTTGAAAAAGGATTTAGATTTACATGAGTAAGTAATACTTGCTTTGTGTCAAATTGTATATGTGACGGGTGTAGTGAGGGAGTGGGAGGTGAGGCAGCAGGAAACATAGTCTTTATTGGCTGCAGATGAGCAGCGTGCCACAGAGCAAAACAAAAGAAGCGACAAGCAGTTTAAGGCTACAATTAGCACTGTTAGCGATTAGCAAAACAAAAGTGAAGCTTGCGAAGCCTGGCGGTAGCTTGGCTATGGCGCAGACAGCGGGCTCAATCTGTCGAAGGCAAGCGAATGTGCAGCAATGGATTGGCAGGACCTGCAGGCTTATATACAGGAGGAGAATGGTTAGTGGGAATGAGCGACAGGTGTATGGTAAACGGGTGATTGGGAAGACGGGAGAGATGGGCGTGGTGTTGATGGGGGGGGAGTGGCGCGGGATCTGTGTGCCTGGTGCATCGTGTCTGTATAACTCATAATTAGTGTTTATTAGAGGAAATTATTGAAGAGCATCAAAAGATATATTTGTTTTGAATGTTTTCATTAATTTAGGAGTTATTAGTAGTTTAAACAACCACAACTACTGGAAGTATAGGACAGCTCAGTTAGGATGGAACAAATGGTACAAATGTATTTTTGTACATTCATAATAACGTTAGCATAGAGATGTCCTTACGTGAGCAATATCTGCTTACACCACTTGCTACACTGCTTCCGTCATTTATATTTAAACAAGCAAAGTGCTTGCATTGCATCATGAGATTGCCTTTGCTGCTGAGGAACCTTTTGATGCTGCCTTAAAATTTGGCCAGATTAAGTGACATCAGTTGGCAGCATATTTAAGTTAACGAAAAATTGGGACAGTGTTGGGAGGACACACACCATGATGTAAAATCTCACTAGGTTTTGGGACAGACCCCATGTGAACACCACGGTCATCATCACAGTGGATCTGTACAAAAATTTAGACTATTCCTATAATCCATCCGAAATGTTCTTTGTGTCTTTTGAGCCATCAATCTATATAATCTATATAAGTGTTAGGGGTTTCCAGAATAAAACAGATATTCATTTAAATTTGATATAAAATAATATGATAATAGCAGATTTATCCAACTCTGCAGAGAAAAATACAATGATCTGTTGGAGAGGTTTAATCAGCTTCAGCATCAAAAGAACACTATTGAACAACAAGCTGAAGGTGGTGCTTCAGAGACCAAGGTTCTTGAGTTGAGTCTCAAGGTACATTAAAATGTTTAATGAGTTAAAATGACAAACTTGCACATTCATGACTGTAAGGGGAGAAGGTGGGCCAAATAAATGAATTATTTGAGGATTAATGTGGTACAGTATCTTTCACTACAGGAAAGTCAAGAGAATGAGAAAAAGATGAAAATGGAAATACAGAAATTCGAGAGGGAAAAAATACAACTACAGTAAGAAAGATTTTTGTCTTTCATTTCTGTTTATATGATTGTGGCTCACTATGAAACCTTAATCTCACAGAGCACAATTGGAGGTGCTTAATTCAAAAATTGAGGAGCAACATGAAGAGAGTGAAAATATTCTGAAACAGGTAAAAAACAATGTGTTGAGTGAATTGTTATCAATTGCTATTTTAGTGATAAGTCATTTATATGCCTTTAATTGTACAAATGCCTGTTTATTTTCCCTGAATCACCACCTTCCCAGAACAAAGGCTTCCAGAGTGAACTGATGAAAAAAGAAAGATATATCAAAGTGCTAGATCTAAAGGTACAAAATTAAACTGGACTTTGCATATGGACTACATGTTTCAGTGCCTTTTTATTTCATGCCTTTGAATTTGTTTTCAGCTGACAAATCTAAAAAGCAAGCTGGACACCAAAACCAAGACTCAAGAAGAAAGCCTTAAAGAAGTAGGTGAAATATGTTGAGTAATTTGTTATTAAGAAAGGGTAGGTCGCATGCTATTTTTTTAAAATCTAAGTGTACTTACATATTGCAGAATAAATCCCTGAAGAAACAGATGGCATTAGAGCATGAAAAATGTTCTCAGTATGAAGCAGAGGTTAGGATTTCTATATAAATATATAAAATTTCAAATATATAAAATGTATATATATATATTCAAAAAATATATATAAAAAAAAAAATATATGATTTTGAAATTATATATA
>JAOXYF010000018.1:9676893-9732274 GCA_028565775.1 Sternarchorhynchus goeldii | reverse complement strand
TATATATAATTTCAAAATTATATAGTTTTTTTTTTCTATTCCAACATTTTCACATGAAAGAACGTTTACATTTATGGCATTTTAAAAGAATAAATCTGTATTATTCTATTATAATATTTATATTGTTGTTATTATTCACTATTAATATTATTTTCTTAATTTTCAATGCATGCAAGATATTAAAACTGAAAGAGGAGTTGCAAAGCCTGACAGAATACCATAAAGAAGAACTTAAGAAACTAGGTTCTGAGATGGAAAACAAATCTGCATCAGAGACTCAATTAAGACTAGAGGTGATGCCTGTTGACTATCTTAACAATAATAATTGTCATCATACTTTACCTTAATATAAAAATAAAGCGGGGAATAATTATGTAATCCTACAGCCTTATGTTTTCTACAGGTTCAGAAACTAAAACAAACAACAATGGAAGCTATGAAAAGCAAAGAGGACACCACAATCAAATGCCAGCAGAAGATAACTGACATGGTTTCCTTAATGGAAAAGCATAAAGTGAAGTTAATTCATTTATAAACATCATTAATGAGTCTTTAATCTGAAAATATATCAGATTCTTACTTGTTATCCTTTTATTCTTATTTATTAGTTACTTTTTAAATATACATAGTTATATATGTTTTTTTTAATAGCATGAGTATGACAAGATGATGGAAGAGAAGGATGCAGAACTGAATGAGAAAAGAATACAGGAAGCTGAAGTTAAAGCCAATAAAACTTCACTGGTAATGAGTTTTAATTTCTCATATTTTACTAATGGAGGAAATTTAGAAATGAAGGAAATATCAATTTTAGAATGAAATTCTAAATCTTTGAGATATTAGAGAAGTCACTGATCAATAATGATCTTTTTTTCCAAGTGACATTTGTCAGGTGTCTCCAGCTATTTATTTTCAGTTCTGAGAAAAAGTGATAATAGAATGAACAAAGCCAGACTTTAATGAAATAACATTTTGGGGAACTTTCTTACCTTTCCTATAAAGAATGAAGATGTTTATGAGGATAACTAATTTAAATAAACCTTTTATCCAGGAGCTGGAGCTGTCCCACCTCCGTGTTGAAAATGGACAACTGAAAGAACAACTTGAAAATGTCAAAGTGGAAAAGGTAGCATCTTATTTATGCATTGTCATCAAAGAAGTGTTTGTTGACAAAGCCGTAACTTTATTGTGGTTATACAGGAAAATCTGCAACAAAAGGTGGAAGACCTGACCAAGAGTCAGGCATTTCAGAAGAACAGTTACATAGAGAAAGAGGTTTCAGACACACAATTGATGTAGTTCTGTTTTATTTATCACATATATAAAATGCAAACAGAGATAAGGTATGTAATAAACTCACTTTTTTTCTCTTTTTATTTTTAAGGAGTATCTGGAACAAAATATTCTGACCCTGAAGAAGCAAATTAAATGCCTAGAAAAAGACATGACTCAAAAAGTGACATTTTTATTCTACATTTAAATCACCTTTGGTATTTTGGAAAGGTCATAAGTAATGCAATAATGAAATAAAATCTTTTGTTTTTAGATAACAGAAATGACACCCAAAACTGTGAAATGCTCTGAAATACAAGATGCTGCTTTCACCAATATACCTCTTTCAAAAGAAGCAGAAGTAACTCCATCAAGAGTTGCCTCAACAACACTTAATGTAAGTTTTTATTTAATACTTTTTATTGTTGTTTTATTGTTTTGATTAATCTAGTAGGATTAATGTGGTTTCCTTTAAATAAATATATATTTAATAACAGAAATTGGGTGACAATGTCCTTAAAACCCCATCTTGGAACTTGGAAACAAAAATAGGAATGACACCTCGAATAAAGGTGAGTAAATCTATTTAGGCTCAGAAGTACAAAAGCATGTAGAATAAATAAGTAACCAAATTTATGCTTCAGTCTTTCAGAATACGCACACCTCCATCAACAGAGAAAGAACCATGGAGGAAAAACACCCTGGAACTTGACCCCAAATCTGACAGCTCGGAGCAAAATGATATATTAGTAAGTTCTAAAGTTATTCACTTCCTTACTGCTAATGCTGGATAGCATGTGTTTTGTTATGCATTTTGTTTTCTTTATTTGTTTTGACAGAGTTTCTCTACATTTCCTATAAAGTCAAGGAAGCCTATGCAGTCAAAAGAGACTGGAACTGAATGTCTAGGCCTATTCAAGAAGGTATTTAATAAGGGACATATAGTGTTTACAATTTATTACTTAATTTTGAGATGATCACATAAAAGAAAATGGTATCATATATAAGATGATGTGCTGTTTATAGGTGCAGAATTCTACTGTGTACAAGTCTCCAGGAGAAGCTCTAAAACTGGCAGCAATGAAGAGGATGCGAGATGCTGGCTGGACTACTGTTACCAGTTTGGACAAGAAAAAGAAAAAAGGAACTGATAAAATATTTGCGTGACAGTACAATGATTCAGTTAGTAAATTCAATGTTCCACAGTTAATTTTAGTGAAGAGACTAGAAGAGAGAGATGTATAATTTATTAAATAAATATTAGAAATATTGATTTGAAAGTGTGTATGACAGCTATTGAAATGCTATATTATATTTTTAAGTAGCATTCACTGTTACAGATGTTATGAGTTAACGTGTTAACTATTTCCTGATAAAATCTTTGCGTGACAGTACCATGAATCAGTTAGTAAATTCAATGTTCCACATTTAATTTTAGTGGAGAGACTAGAAGAGAGATGTATAATATATTAATTAAATATTAGAAATATTGATTTGAAAGTGTGTGTCACAGCTGTTGAAATGCTGTATTTTTAAGTAGCATTCACTGTTAGATATGTTATGAGTTAATGTGTTAACTCTTTCCGTGAAATAAAAATGTTTAGGATAAGCTAGAAACCTGGTATAGATTCTCTTTTCTGGTGTTTCCTGCTTGATAATCCTTATTGGGCAAGTCTTCAGTCTCATAGACTATGCAGTTTGCATTTTAAAGATGACTAGGACTCTTGTTCAGCTATGTTGAATGGTTCACAGGTGGTAGCCTGTTCGTGGTCTGCTCGCTGGTCATCATGCAGGAACTCCAGATAGAACTGTGGGGATGTGTAGGAAAATGTGGGCCGGTCTTCATCATTCAGCACAGTCACGGTGGGGTTGTAGATTTGAGGGCCATCGTAGAGTCCTCCTGAAATCACTAGTGTGTCATCTCGCACATCAGTCTGCACACCTAAGAGAGTGTGTATACAATGTTAGTATTTTATTATTTATTTGTCGATGTAAAATGGAGATAGGACTCATATATTCATATCAGGTTGTATAGTAAGTAGAGTGGTATAGAGTTGCTCTTACCTGCACGGTCATTATACAGACGACGGTGAGAATACTGGACAGTTCTCTTTTTGCTTCTGGTGACTTTGTACAGAAACTGCCCCAAAACTATCAGAACTATCACACCTAGTACAATGCTGAACAGGACCGCTATGGATTTTTCTGAATGACTTAGGCCATGACCTGCTTAAAAAGTTGAACAGAATGCATCGAAATTCACATTGAATACAAAAATGGCTGCCTTATATGGCTTATTACAGTGGTAACATGGTAATTTCCTTTTACCTCTAGATTCATTGTTTGTTTTGTTGTCAAGAGGCATTTCTGTGATAAGGTTTGCTGGCGTGCTGCTGGATATGCTCTCATTCCTAACATGTGCAGTGGTCACAGGAGAACTGAGTATTGTGGAGGCAGTGCTCAATGCTGTTGCTGTAGGTTCAGATGTAGACTGTGTTGCAGTGTTTTTGTCTGTGGCAAATTGAGTTAATTGAACTGTTATACTCTTGGTCTGTGTTTCTGGGCTTGGTACTGTTGAGTTATGCATGGCGTCAGAATTTGTAACATTAGTGCTGTGGCGAATCTCTGGGCTTGTTGAGTTCACACTGTCATTTGAAGCGGTTATATTGCCAATAGTGTTTTGAGCTGAATTATCATATGATGCATTAGAAGTTTTACTTTCTATAACATTCCCTTTTGTACTGTTCCTGGTTGTGCCCAGTTTAATAATAGTTAATGTTGGATTGGTAATACTGGATACAGCTAAGGAAGTTAGAATTAGGAGCCAACATAACAAAAACAGATGACTTAACTTGTCCATTATTATTCAGATGTCCCTTGTGCCCTTTAGAAAGTAACACAAAAGAAATGTATCAATTTAGCAAAGGTACAAAGTCTTTAGACAGCGGATATCGCATTTTTAGAAGAACCTTATACCAGTGGCTATGTACGTTATTACATTTAAGGGGGTTTTTTTTCACTTCAGCACTGGATCTAAGTATCATTCATTGTTAAATAATATTTACTTCAATTAAGATGACAGCTGAAAGTCTGTGGTCATCTCTGATGATTACACTCCACAAAATATATGTCTGCTAGTCTGATGATTATATTTTATACAAGATATAAGTCTATGAAGTATATACACAGAAGCTCATTTGATAACAACAAGGTCTGTCTAAACAAGACAAACACCTTAATATTTTTTCCTTGCATATTGACAATCTTACCATTTCTTTTTATACCACCAATTTAAACATTTTAAATACAACAGGCAAAACTTGGAGTAATCACTAAATGAAGATTACCATTATAATTTAGTTTTTTTATGTTAATACATAGTGCTAATGTATGAGAATTTCACCCATCTACTCACCTCACAGGTGGAAGGAACCATAAATAATAAAACCAGGAACTGAATGCTATTGTTTTCCTTGTTCAAAAACCTATTCATTTCCCAGTGCCTTTAAAATGGAGTGCCTACGGGTTGCTCTTACGAAAGCAGGTAAAAGGGTGTGTCTGCGCATGCTTATTCCTTTGTGGTCAGGTAGTCAAGGAGACAAGTACTGTTATACAATATGTTTACCCCCTGCATGTTTGCATTGAACTTTTGTGTAGCTTTTAAGTTGCTTCTCATCTGAGGCCCAGAGATCTTAGTATATATGTTACACTTAAATGGTTTTAATAGTTTTTATTTCATTACAAAATTGTGTAATAATTCATTTGCAAATAGCGCACTATTAAATGCTCCATACAAAAATAAATAAGTTGTGTGATCAGATGCCAGCTTTAAGTTTTCAAGTCTCTTTACATTATATAATATATTTTTTGCCTTTTCGTCTTTTGTGAAAGCTTGAGTACTTCATGCCTTTTCCCAAAGAAAATGACAAGTTACCTAGTTACAAAGATTTTCTGTGGCTTTTGTATCAGGGGACAAAAAAAGTTTATAGTTCCAACAAACCAATATCACAAACCAACATTTACCATATTGTGAATGAAAAAAATGTCTGGCATCAGTAGGATCCTAAAGCTTGGTGATGTCTTGATCCTTCTCCTTTATATTCAGTTCTATATCACTGAAATGTGGGTTGTCCAGTCCTAAGGGATGGTCTACCTTCTCAATCAAGTTTGGATTCTGTTCACAAGAAATTTGGACAAATAAATTCCCTGAATCAATTCTGTAAAATCAAAGGTCCTTTGTGGGTCATAATATAAACTGAAATAGTAGCATGTAAAACACTTACTGCAAACATAATCTGAGCTAAATTAATGACTAAGTCATAAGTCATAAGTTAATGACTAAGTCATTAACTTCTTTATGACAACCACTGTAGTTACAAATAAAACTACATATTAAATGTTGATTTAGCTAATGTAATACCATACCCAAATATATATAAAGGAATAATTTTCAGAATTATGCAGTTTCATAACTATGAAATTTCATATTCCCATTCCTTATACTACAACTGAGAAGCTTTACCTCAGTGTCTTCACTGCATCTAAAGCATGTGAAGTCTCCTTTTTGGATAAACAGTTCTTGCTGTATCTTCTCCTGTTTACAGCCACCTACAGAAAAACAACAGAACCTGCAAAGTTCTCAAAACCTGACCCACTATCAGCCTCAACTGTAAGCAAATATACACACCGCTTTATTAGACAGGACCTACTTTGTCAGTATACCTTGTACAGTTACAATTTATAATCTGATATGTTGACTCTTTGTGTCTTTAGCCTTTGATCATGTTAGCAGTTAGCTTTTGAGCACAGGGCTCCTATTAAGTGGATAGTTTTACATGGCAGATCTCTCTCATTTGTTACATGTAAAAATCCCAGTAACACTTTTGTGCCTGGTAAAGCTGTACTAGCTCAATGCTAATGTACAAGTTAGGTGTTTCTAATACAGTGGCTGGTTCATATATAAAGGAGTCTTTCTCACCTGAGATGCTACTAATTATTAGCCCAATGATCATGGTCACCAACATGCCCAGTGGACCGAAGTACAGGTAGGACAGAGAATACCAGGAGTTTGCAAGAGATGGTCTCACGCTACTGCATGGGGAGATTTACATTTTGACATTAACTATACACATACACTGTTGAAATTCTTTTAGCAGTTAGCATCATCCAAAAGGTAGGTAATTTTAAGCTTGCCTTTGGTCTGAGGTTGCTGGGACCTGGCTGGACCATACTGGCAGTGTAGTAGTTGTGTTAATCACATCATCATTGCATCCAGCTATGCTGAGTGGCAGTGGTTTGGTCTTGGTTGGTAGAGGAGGGTATACCTGAGCACCAATGCCTACCCACAGTGTTATGATCAGTCCTGTGATCAAGCCAACTAGACCTCCCTGGATAGAACATCCAAGAGAAATGGTATATCCTTTTGATTTGAGATTTGTCAGTCCAAATGCATTATTTAAAGCCTTTTTGCTAAACTGCTACTTACTTACTGTTACTTAAATGATGTGATGATTATTTGCCTTATTGTGATGTGTATTGTATTGTTGTGTAACAGGAAGCTTCTCTAAATTGTACAACAGGTTTAACAAGAACATACAAGATTTAAACCTTACAGTCGAATTAGCACAGCGGAAAAACATGCCCATCAGGAAAAGGCCCAGGAGAGGTCCACTTATCATACCAAATATGGACAAAGCAGCCTGGGGCAGAATAGATCATAAAACATGTAGCATGTCATTAAAATCATTGGCCTGTAGGAGGTGCTGTTTACCACTTAACTAAGAAACCTTGATGCAAGACTTAATAACATCAAGCTAATTTACTCTCTTATGTGCAGGATTAACTGTGGACACTAGATGGTCATAGTAAGAAATACAAATTCATTTAATTTCTTAGTGCAAGCACATTTATAGTAAAAATGTTCTACCTGCAATATACTTCCCATCAAGGAAGCAATGCCTGCCATAGCAATGCACAAACCCCCAAAGAACACACCTAGAAATGAACCATACAAAGAGTAAAAACAAAACCTTCCTGATTCTGGGACTGAAAGGATAAACAATAGATTGTTTCACTGATGAAGAATATGATAACATAGCTCAAACATGTGTAATTTCCTTTGTTCCATCCACTCATCATTCAAAATACAATGGAATCATGAGTAGACCTAAAACGGATAAAGTTCAGTTGTGTGTGTGTGTGTGTGTGTGTGTGTGGACGAGGGGGGTTGGGAGGGGGGCAATAGCGCTGAGCTGTTAACAAAGGTTATAATCAAACCCATCTGCTACATCTGATTGGCTAGAATCCACAATCTTGGGAAGGACTGTTTGTACCTGAACAGAAGGACATTTCTATAAAGAGTTTATGAGAAGGATCATTATGGCTCTTAATGCTTGTTTGTATAGTTACACTGGGATGGGCTAAAAAACCAGTAAAAGGCTTACTTAAGTTAAATGAAAATAAAGTGGCTGGGGGGGCTCAGACCACAACAGCCATGACCACTTTTACAGCAGAAATACATGCAGCCATGGATCTAACAGATTGCCATGTCCATAATGTGTGACTCACCAGAAGAAGCTATTTGTAATTGGAATGTTTTTGTGTATCATTAATTGGAATGTAATTGTTTGTCATTAAATGCAATATCTGTTAGGTCCTCTATTCTTGTTGTGTTTTAAATGACTTGCAGCTGTAAATGAATGAACTGTAGTTGCACTGAAACTCACTCATGCTCATGTTAATCCAGGACATCTGTTTCTCTGTTAGGCTGGGCCACATAGGCTTCACAAGGTCTTCCACAGTAACGGCCACCAGAGCATTAATGCTGGATGACACCGTACTGAGATATAACAAGTAGCCAAACCAGAGAACATTAATAAGATACATTAAATCAGTGATCATTACTTTGGGTTTACTGAATATCAGTAGTTCACCTTAATGTTCCACTGTATGCAGCAGCAACAAATAGTCCAGGAACACCTGGAAATTCTGCTAGAATGTCCATCACCAAGTATGGCAGCAACTAGAATAATAAAACACACAAATATGGCATCATTTAAAAGTAACCAGTAGTTAAATGTAACCAAGTTATATAATATATAACCAAATAATGTTGCAAGCATTTTCACCTGGTCTGAAGCACCGACATTTTTGTTACTGAGAGGATCGCAGTCTTTATAGATGGAGTACATAGTGAGGCCAGTCAACATGGCCAAACTCACAGTAACCCATAATCCGACCATGTTCACATACAAAGACCTACATTTGGATAATGAAAAGAGCAATGCATGAGATTTAAGTGATATATATTCTTTCAGGTTTGAATGTTGGGATTGAGAAGGACAGAACTTGGTTATAGATTGTTGTTCTGATTTTATACTCACATTTTGGCATGAGTCATAGTTCGACAGGAAATATAGCGCTGCACCTGTGATTGGTTAATGGCATACATTGATGTCCACATTATACTGCCCCCAACAACAACAGTCCAAAAACTGTGACGCCTCAAAGGATCTGGATCAAAACTGGAGACACATTTGCATAGTTCATTTGAGATGTCAGTTCATCAAATCATTCCTGCAAAATGTTTGTACTGTGGCAGGGCAAAATATCCATTGCCATGAATGAGTGTATTAGGGCTGCAACAAGGTTTAGCTACGTGGTCAGTGCTCAAAGTAACATCCATGTGGATGCCAGTACCTATGGTTTCCCAGCAAAACATTGTCCAGAGCATCACTCCAGCCATCCACACGATGCAAAAGAAAGAGTGATTCATCCGACCAGGCCACTTTCTTCCATTGCATTTACCTGACACTTTTATCCAAAGCGACTTACAATTGTGACTGGATACATCGTGAGCAGTTGAGGGTTAAGGGCTTTGTTCAGTGGCCCAAGAGTGGCAGCTTGGCAGAGGTGGAGTTTGAACCAGCAACCACCTGATTACTAGGCCTTAAGCCTTAATTACTAAGTGCCTTAACCAGTGAGCTACCATTGCTATCACTTTCAGGGGACTTTTTGGAGGTACTGCACACTGAATACTAGGAACATCTCACAAGACCTGCTATTTTGGAGATGTCCTGACCCAGTCATCTTGCCATCACAATCTGACCCTTGTCAAAGTCACTCATATTGACTGTTCACTTGCTTCCTAATGTATCCCATGCCTTGACAAGTGCCATTGTAACTTACCTAAATGTGTTTAGGCGTCCACCTTTATAGTTATCATCCCAGATTCTTCCAAAGCCTCCCTGGAGTACAGCCCCACGAGTTATGACTGCCACAAACCCAGAGAGCATAATCACCATCTGGAACACATCTGTCCATATCACTGCCTTCAGACCTCCCTGTTAGGAAAAGCACGCCACACTGAGTTACACATGCCACACAGACCACCGGACAGGTTTCTAATCTCTTTGAGGTCTATTCCATTCCAGTCTATACAATAATACATTTGTAAAGAAATATATAAGTATATATTTGTATGGATCGGATTGTAGTAGAATAAAATAGCATTTAGAGATACATAAACTCAATTAAAATGGAGCTGGGAAGGTTATTGGAAGGGTTGTTACTAACCAAAGTGCAGTAGATAATGCAGACAATTCCTGTGGCTACCAGCACACCCCAGAGATCCAGACCAGTGACTGCAATTGAATCGTCAAAATGAATCATAGCCTCATTTGCAACTTTTGTAAGTATCTTTTGTAACTGTGCAAAATATTAGCTTCTAATTATTAGCTGCTGATGAGTTCTTTCTTATGGCAGATGCTGAGAAAGTTGTCACTGGTAACGCTTTATTCTTTTGGTTAAAAAAAAACTTTTCAGTTGTTTGCAACAAAGTCAAATGAGCTTAATGATCCATTACAATACATTCTTATTAGCTGAAAATTAATCTAATGAGAGTCCTGAGAGTTGTATTTTGGAACAGGACTTACTTTGATTTAGTGCGAGAGCAGGGGCATAGATGACCATGCCTGTGTACAAAGCCTAGTGAAAACAATGGCAGCCATTAGATAATTAGTTCTGAACATACTCTTTATTTATAACGGCAGCACTTGAGTTAATTACTCTACTATATTATAAAACTGTGCGCAACTGAATGTTTTTTTCCACTTAGATATAATCAGAATTTGTTTGTATGAATATTAATGACACATAAAAGCATTTGCCAAGAATTATATAAAAACCCAACTCACTGTCTGAACTATGTACATAGATGTTCCAATCAAACGAATACATTTATTGAAACGCATCTCCAAGTACTGCAATACAAAATCATTTTGAAATTATTAAATGTTATTTCTGTCATTATTCCTTTACATTTATACTTTTAATAAACACAACAGTGTGAATATTATTTATCCAAGTTGGCCTTGCCGTTGACCTGCATGACCTCACTGTTACTAGTTAAAACCATTCAACATGAATCAGTTTAAATGGAAGCCTCTGATCTCTACCCATCATATAACTTGATTTAACATCAATTAATCCAACAAACATACCAGTTACACAATACACTAAATCTTCACTAATAACACTGAGTAACATTTTATTTCAGCTTATTGATGCTTAACCACATGCTAGTAATGGTCTAGCCTCATTTCCCCTGTCTGGGGCAGCTTTTACCTCATATGTGCTGGTGATGCCCAGACGGTAGAAAAGGGGCACAAAGATCTCCGCGCTGATGGTGGACATGATGGTATACGAGAAGGCGAAGAGCCAGAATGGAGTGCCGTAGATGTACGCCTCAGCCGGAGTGCCTATCACTGTGATCCCTGACATGAAGCTGGCAGTGAGTGACATGGCGACCGGCACGGCTGTCATTTGCCTCCCGCCCAGCAGGAACTCGGCACTGCTGCTCTCTTTACGCCTGCGGATGGCCTGGAAGAGGCCGACGGCGGCGGCACCCAAGACCATGGTGGCAAAGACCACGTAGTCCCAGACTGAGAAGCTAGCCACAGTGCCTCCACGCCCAGACATAGCTTGCACTGATGAAGAAGAGCCACACGTGCACTCACCTCTCAAGCTTTCAAAATTGACTTTTTCTATTGCTGAATGCAAGCTTGGTTTCTCTCAGGTTACAGATTTACCAGATGTGATGTGTTTTCGTCATTGGTTTACTGTTAAGTGATTCAGTGCACCAAAAGTTAGCGTTCAATACACATTTCAGTTTAAATCACACAAAATCCATTCAAAGAAAATGAAAAGCAAAGAAAATCATTGGAGCATACTACTAATTACAAGTGGTAACCAGTAAATCTGGACATCTCCATCCTTTAAAGATATACTGGAGTAAAAGGAACCAGGCAGCAGCACTGTAGATGTAAGATGTAAGAAAAAGTCAAATGTCTTGCACTGAGACCACAAAGAAACTCAAGTTAATAATCACTCACGGGCAGTAGCTCTGTTGACTGCAGTGATCTCCTCCAGAGAGACTTTATAGGCAAGTTTGTAAAGTGGGTTCGGCTGGATTGATGGTAGGACAAAGTAAAATGTCTCAACGGTGTTCAAATGACAGGACATTCTGTGTAAGGAGGCGCCTGACGCTTGTTCATGCTGACTTCACTGATCCTATTTCCAGGATCCTTTGAGATAGCACTTAATGAGAACATCAGCCACTCTATAACCATAGCATTCTTTTAATAATACACTTCTAGAAGGTCTGAGTGTTTTGTGAACATTCATAAGAATGCATGTGTAACTATGGCACAAAGTTCAACCAACAGATAACAGGAGAACTCATATAAAAAGTTTCCATAAATGTTTTGTTTCACTATTCTACAATCAAAGTATTGTTGATTCATTCCAGCAGGTTGATACATTGTTTCCAAAATAACACACAACTACTCCAAAAGCACAGCTGACCACAGGTACAAAAATACATACTCTGCATTACAAGCTCTAGCTTGCAATTGTTTTGCTGGAACCACATTACATTTTCTTTAATATAATTTCCATGGGTTATTCACCCGAGTATAAAATTTATTATTAGCCATTGATTGCAGCTTCCATTTAAGAAACTGACATTTCTTCACATGGTGGACCTAGAGAAGTTAGTAATTGGTCAACCAAACAAACATGAAACTTTCACTTTCACTAGATAATAGCTTACTAGATACTTCCAAAAAAAATTTCCTTCCCACACCTGTGCTCAGGAAACCCTTTTACTGATTCTATGTCCATATAGGCTTCAATATATATAATCAATGGATAAATACTGTAACCTATTAATTATGCTTTTTCAAGACTTTGGTACTTTATACTATAACAAATAAATCTACAAAGATCTCTCTGAAAGACTTTGAAAGTTATGCATTGTCAATTGTAAGTTAAATGTAATTATATGGCGACAACTAGAAAGATGTGCTTAGTGCCAGTGCCACTTCACATTATTGTTGTCATCATCGTGTTTTGAACTTCCATATTGCGTGTTATCTCAGGCTGATTGATAGATATGTTTGCTCTGCTGGGTGTGTCAAATTCATGTTCTGAGATATTTGAATGGTTGGAATTTGTACAGTTGCACTCATTCAGATGTTTATAAAGTAACTAAGCCACAGATGAAAAAATACATTAACAAGAATGAGAAGTTAATCAGTTACACTTTAAAAACATCTCGTCTACTGCAGCAGTGTGGTATCTAGGATGTAAAGCAAAGTTCTATAAGGCTGCAACTAAAAAAAGAGAGTTCCTTTGAGCCCTTGAGTTCTCAATCACTCATGCCATTGTGTACGAGTTTCAACCACACACTGCAAATGCAATGTCCTCGTTCAGCTGCAGTATAATCTGTAAACTAACAGAAGATTACATCTGATGGATCTCACATTTCCATTAGATATGATATGGCAGAGCTGATACAACTGTTAGCCAATGTTGTTCTAAGCAAAAGACAAAAAAAAGGTTTCATGTCAAAGTGGTCTCATGGACTCCATCTCACTCCATGCAGTATATGCACTCTGTCAATGTCACTCTATCCAGCCTATTTATTTATTGTGTGATTGCCACACTTTCATGATGTGAGGAATCAGTAGATACTAATGACCATTTTGAATCCTTCCATTTCCTAAAAAAATGATAATAAGTACATCATGTGCTTCTGAATTGCTGTCTTACGTAAAAGCATACCCAGGACAAGTGATTATGATCTTGGTACTAATCTGATCTCAAATATGTTTAAAAATACATCACAATTACTCAGAGCCAAAGGCCAGAGCTGATTTGGAAACAGTACTCTTGAATATGAGCACAAGCCCTTTGGGATGGCCTAGCGGTGTGTGTGCTGAGAGCACAGCAAATGGGCTTAGACGTAGTGGCTTTATGAATACCACGATACAGATAGGAGACAATGGGTTAAGGTGGGATTAGAGTGTTCATATAAGAGCAGAACTCTGTCAGCTTCAGGAAGCATCTGGCTGCTCAGGTGAACCAGGTAAGGGAAAGAACTTCTGCTTTTGTCTAACATGGAACACAAAACTTTGACAAAAAGGAAATGCACATTTTAAAAATACTATTCTAAAGAACAGTCAGATGGAAATTTCCATTTCTGGTAGCACAACATGCAACTAAAGAACAAAAGACCATGTGATATTTCACAGTGGTAATCATAAACCTGTTTGAAGCATTTATGTGGGTTACACTGTGCCATCTTCTAAATTTGAACAATAACCACTGTTTTACTGCAGGATTGCCCAATCTCCAGTTTTGATAGACTGCTAGAGGTGTGATGCCTGGTCTTGTGTTAGTGGCTGGCATACTAGGCCTTCTAGTAAGAATGTCCATGGCTATGTGCACCCCAACAGCATACACTCTGTACATAGAGAAGCCAGAGTGTGACTACTGTGTGGCTGTGAACACCACCATCTGTATGGGCTTCTGTTTTTCCAGGGTAAGGAATCTGCTTATTACAGACAGAGAGAGAAAATCTGCAGAACAAAAATGACTTATCAGCACACACACACACAAGCTTGTATATACATCTCTAGAATACACATGCTAAGGATGTTCCAGAAAGAACGATAAGCTTTTCCCTCTGCAGTGTCTGGAAGAAACTGATATCACTGATATGACATCTCTGAAGAGATAAACCATAAATTGTTTGAACCACGGTTAGTGGTGTTGAGGAAACCGTTTCAGTTTTTTTATTTTTTTATTATTATTCTCTTAACACACACGTTTTTGTCTGATAAATCCGTTCTGTATTCTTCAGGACAGCAATATAAAGGAGCTTTTTGGGCCACGGTTCCTGATCCAGAGAACCTGCACCTATGAGGAGGTGGAGTATCGCACCACTGTTCTCCCTTCCTGTGCACCGCACGCAGATCCTCACTTCACATACCCTGTCGCTGCCCGCTGCCACTGCAGTACGTGTAACACGCGCAGCGACGAATGTGTCCACAAAGCCGGCCGTGCCGCGGCAAAATGCTCTAAGCCGGTACGACATTTGTACATCGACCCTGCGGCGAGTGACCACGCCCAGCTCAGCTGGGTGCAGCTGTTTGAGTGACACTTTTTTTAACTGCTGTTGCAGTAAATTTCCCATTTGGATGGGATAAATCGATGTTTCTGCCAGATCTGTGCGTGTAATAAAAAAAGAAAAAAGATGTAATAAAAACATTCTTGACTGTAGTCAAAAGTGGAACAGTGCTTTTATTGGGCAGCTACTGAGCTTTTATGGGAAATGGTAATCCATATTCATTATAACATGATGGGCCCTTATCGTCATCAAGCTGTTTGCCCTGATGACCTTGATAAGTGCTGCCTAACTTTTTTATTTTATTTTATTTTATCGGATTATTCTGTTTTGTATGTTCTGGTTTTTACTGCATGGTAGTAGAACATACAGAAAGGCCCTGTGTACAACAGGGATTAGATTAAAACAACCTGGAGAAAATGCTAGAAACAGTGTGTACTAATTTAAAGAACTCCACACTCCGATGAGCACGCCTCCCTTCAAACACTGAAAGTAACAGGAAAATTACAAGTTGGCACATGGCAAACAGAGACAGTTATAGATTATTAAGAATTACACTATGAAAATCCAGTGAAATGGTAAAACACAGTTCTTTATTTTAATATAATGCTACTAAAAATTATCCCATTGCTTTTAATAGGTTTATTAACATGCCTAAAAAGCATCATCAGAGCAAGGGGATCTGTTTGTATGTATTTCTATGAGCACCCAGTAGATACATTAGCACAAAGGAACAGCTGTGGTTTATTTCTGTATTGCCAGCTAAATGAGGGTACTGCAGGGAAAGACATTCTTACACACACACACACACACACACACACACGGGTGTTTTCTAGCATACATTATAGCCAGAAGATCTTTTAAGGCACGTGTCACTATTGCCAACAAATCATTATATTTGATGTATGTGTATGCATGTGAGTACATGTATATGTTTGGATTTAATCTTGTAAGGACTATACATCTGATTTCACAGACAGAGTTGAGACAATCACAGTCAAGAAGTGTGAAGGACGGGTCACATGGAGTATGTTAGTGGTATGGAGTCATGCCCTTCTCTCTGAATAATAGGTTTCTTTGTAAACAGTAACAGCTCTGACTGCTTTCCTAGAAACATAATCCAAATCATTCATTTATTTATTCATTCATCTTCTAAACCACTTAATCCAGTTCAGGGTTCAAAGCTAATATATTACTGTAATAAAAACAAGTGTAATTTAAAAAGTAATTGTCTTTTTACTCTGTTCTTAAAGAGCAGTTAAACCTCATTTAATTTCTGGGAATTTTATTGGGTACATGGGAACTGTTCAGTAATTCAGATGTGTTTGAACTATAGGTTTTGTAATACATAATATTATTTGACTTTTTTAAAGATATCTTTAAAAATAATATGGCCTTTTATTTATAAACTAAATGTTTACATGGACTTCTTGAAATTATTGTTTTCCAAAAGACTATAATTTGGAAGATAACAATCATCATATGTAAGCTAAATAATGATAACAAATATAATATGTAAGCAATATAATTTATACTATAAGACAAAAGAATAAAACAAACAAACGAAAAATAAAGCTGAAATATTTAATGGCATATAAGCATAACTGAAATGTATAAGAGTTTCTGTGAGTAAAATAACTGAAATGTATAAGCATTGCCACAGAAAAAATTAACTTTTTTCCAGTGCTATTCCCCTGAGGGATATAATGTTCTAGACTCTTGCTATTTTATAAAAAGAAGACACTTAAAGTATATTACTCACAGCATGAGAGCATGCATTTCTCACTAATCTCACTAAAGATAAACACTAATTTATTTTGCTCCAATAATATGGCATGCTTTTATTTTTATCTAGGCTTAGCTTCAGTTTTATAATCTACATTCATTGTAAAGAGGCAGCCATTCCACTACAATCCACTTTCCAAATCTTAATGATGGGTCCCATTTGATTAGTCATATCAGAATGCTACAATTCCCACAACAGTTATGGCTTAAAAACCCAAATAGTTCAAACATGTGACTGCTCTGCATTCCACTGAAGGGTAGGGCATGTGGTATCTAATCCATGTGTCCACTGTCCACTCACATTTTTCAGCCCTGTTCCTAATGGTAAAAGCAGATTGACATATAAAACAACATTAAATTCCCAATGGAAAAGATTCCGTTATGAGCTGCTAAAGTCCCAAGAACAGAAGTCCCAAGTAGCTCAGCTCATTATCATTTGCTGCAAAAGCTTACTTTGCTAAACATTTAAAGCTTGTGCCAAAACATACATACGGTGTCTTTTGGGCTGATATTGACCTCAGGCAATTCTTTGTGCACAGAGCAGCATGTTTTTAGGAGCACTTTTTTAAAGGTTGTGTGAAAGAAATCGAAAAATGTGTGACAAGCATCAACATGCCAAGGTATAATACACCCCAGGTTATACAGGTGTGACATGGATGTGTTAACTGTAACCTAAATCCACAGACCAAATTACAAATAGTGATGCACTAATCTCAACATTTAGGCTTTATTACATTTATGGGATTTAATAGACACTCTTATCTGTAGTGGCTTACAAAAGTGTTTAGTTTCAACCTGAAAAGCTGCCAGAAACACAGTCAGTGCTGGAGGGAAATTAAACTCTAATCTTATTCTATAAATTATGAGACAATTCGAGTTTTGTGATAATAACCTCTTTGTAACATTCAAATCATCTGACACGAATGACTTTTTTTGTAATTCGATCACTGTAAAACTACAACATAAAAGTACAATGCTTCCTAATTCATTACATTTACAACATTTAGCCGACGCTTATTTATCCGAAGCGATTTACAACACCAAGGGAATATATTTTATGAAGTTAGGGATTAAGAGACCCAACAGGGACAATTTGATAGTGGTGAGACTTGACTAGACAACCTTCTGTTTACTAGTTGAGCTGTGACTGAGCTGCACAGTTTCTACATTGTCGCTTGCTTTCTACTACATAAATGTTGCATTCTGTGCTTTTTTACTGTAAAAAATAATGACATTGTTTTTAAAAGTAAAAATGAAATACTAGACTATTACAGCCTGTGTAATTTTACCCAAGTCTCTGGAAAATGACTCTGACAGAAAACAGCGAATGAACTATGGAGATGCAAATATAAAGATTCTGATTGGTTGAACTAGTCTACACCCGGCTTTTCGGCGTTTGTCTTTTTTCTCTCTGCACGGAATTTTCCATTCAGCTATTCAAAGGTCACGTTCGGACGCTAGTGGTGAGTTATAGAAAAGCGGACATCGGCGCCTAATATCCAGTTTAAAATTGCTACCTCTAGGTTTGGGTTGTAAAGGTAAGTGGACAAACGAGTGTGTGTTTTACGTACTCGTTTGTCTTAAAATGCTTAGTCAACAATTTGGTTATTACTTTAAATAGCTAGCTTTAAAGATAGCGCGAAGTTTCAACGGGAGGATAAGTTTAGCTCCACCAACATGGTATTTGTTCCATTTAACCTAAACGAAATAGTAGGTCAATTCTTTTATTTGACATCGTTAATCTATCTTAAACTACACCAGTTTTGTGACCTCGACAGGTTAGCTAGCTAGAAACCAGCTAACATCGCTAGGGTAACGCCGGAACGTTAGCTAATCAAGCTAACAGCCGTTTGAGCCTATAGGTAGCAAACTTGCTACCCTCTAGCTAGCAAGCTAGATAGTTAACTAACGCAAGCTTAGTTCAACTGGGAAATATTTGTGTCCAGCAAGTGGGTGTTAGCTGGCTAAGCAATTCAATACGTTTTAATGGATAATGGTTGTCGTATATCTGGTGATAGTTGGTTAGCAAACGGTACGTTTAACAACATTAGTTAGCTATGTTAATATAATTCAAATTTGGTCAAAATGCATCCCTGAAATGATGGGTTATTCTCTTTCTAAATGGTCATTCACCTAGGAAGCTAGCTGTCTGGTCGACTGAAATGGTTAAATTCGTCAGTCATATGAGCGTCACCTAGGTAGCTATCTGGTAAGCTCATCGTCGTATTCAGTCACAGTTATCTGAGGCGGGTCGGTTGTAATTCATACTTGAATGCCCAAATATGGCTACACAAAAACCGGAAATGAGCTGCCTAGTTTGTGGGATGGGCTTACTGTTTCTGAGGTGTACCGTTAGATGGTTACTATATATATGGGCTTACAGGTAAATCATTCTCATTTTGGTTTCCTCCAGATCACCGCGCAACATCTGAAATCGTCTCACCTGTTTCTGGGAAAACATCTAAAGTATTTTTCGGCGCTTCTTTACTTTCCTCACCTTGTTTGATTTTTTTTATACAATGTCTCAACAACAGATCAGGTTTGTACATACAATTCTCGCCAGCTGTTGCTGGCTTATGAAATTAGACGCACAGATCTAACAAGCTTTTGATGATACCATTTACTTTCCTGAGGATTTTTGGTTAAAATCGCTTCATTGAAATGTATACTGACAGTATATATTTCAAACTTTAGAAGTTTTAGAAAACTGTGTTCGCAGCAGTAGTTTCGATGCCAAGTCCGGTTAATCTGTCTTTTGTCACAGCCTTCCAGCCAAGCTAATCAATGGTGGCATTGCTGGCATTGTTGGGGTCACTTGTGTATTCCCCATTGACTTAGCCAAGACCCGTCTCCAGAACCAGAGAAAAGGACATCAGGTCTACAAGAACCTGTAAGCAGCCTCACAACATCTACCCATTTCTGCTGCTTCTTAATCACCTATTTATATATAGATATGCCACATACAAAAGAATGGACTTATCATCATTACACAGACTCTTACATGCTAGTAATAATTGTCTTTTTAGCATGAACTGCTGTGAGGGAAGCTCACAGAATGACACAATTCCTTTGGAATGTGTCATGCAGGCAGGTGGTTGCTGTGTGAGTGTGTCCGAGGAAGTATGACTAAACAGTCAGCTGATGGCTTTGAAACTGTAAGAGGGAGTGACGTTCTTTTATCTTTTTAGGATGGATTGTCTTGTCAAAACCGTACGGTCAGAGGGATACTTTGGCATATACAGAGGTAAAATTCGTTCTAAATTGTACATTTATTTATTTTTATTTGGTTTTGTTCTTTGCCCCCCCCCCCTCCTATTTTGTTTGCTATGTGGAGCCTGTTAGTGCTTTAATAAAGCATATTTTGTTGCTTTAATGAGGTACACTTATCCATTTGGCTGTGGTTCAAAAATAGCTAGAATTGACTAACTGGATTTATACCAAGGTAAAGCTCAGATACAGTAGGTGGTGGTTGATGAGATGGATCTCTCAATTGTCTGAAGGTTAATTTTATTGAAATGCAAGCTGCACTTAAAATACATCTTATAATGTACACCTTTCTCTCATCTACAAGAAAAAGGTACTATAGTGAAGTTTTTTTTATTATTATTATTCTTGGATGATTGGATGAGCAGAAGTTCAGATGTTTTTAGTTGACAGTAAATCAGTACTGTGTAACTTTTTTTTTTTTTTTTCCTCTGTTTTGAGGAAATTGGAGCCCATGTTTGTACTGGGTCTCCGTTATTGTGAGGAATGCTGTGTTTGCATCTGTGTTTTTCATGTTACAGAGGTGGCTCCCCGCTGGGATAGTGAAGGCTAGCCGATTAAGGCGCAGCCACGCTGGAGGCAAATCGTTTATCATGGTTCTTACCACTCTGCTCCATTATAATTAGGCACCAAGTGTACTTATTTGTTGTATACGTATTTATTTATTTATTTTGCTTTTTCTTCATACACATTATTTCTTCTATTTTTATTTTGTTTTATTTTTTACTGTCTCCTTTTGCCGTGCTCTCTTTCTACTAACTTCTTTGGTCATGTTCTATAGAACTTTTATGTGACTGCTTTTTACTTCCATTTTCTAACTGTCCCTCCCCATTTCTCAGTACTGCTGCATCTGCCACAGTGCCTTTGCTCTTTAAGGCAGTGGAATCTTGATCTAGACATGGTCAGTGTTTTCTGTCTGCACTGATTTATGCCTATTCCCTTAGTTTCAAACTTTTTGTTCATTCTTTCGTCATCAGTCTAGTCGATTCTGTTTCTTGATTCTCAGCTTTGTCATTATACCAGATCCCCCTCCATGATCATTACTCAGTATTTATATAGGTGTTGCTCACATTATCCTAGTGACAATTTACTTAATTGTGAAATAAAGTTTTTGTTCTGTTTTTGTAATCCATGATGCTAAGTTGTATTTGGGTTAGACTGTGGTGGGGATCGGATATTCTTTGTTTTTGAGCAGTGTGAATGTAGCTTTTTTGCTATTTTTTTGGACCAACCCTCTGTGTTTTTGTCTTTTAGGTGCTGCAGTCAATCTTACTCTTGTGACACCTGAAAAAGCCATCAAACTGGCAGCCAACGACTTCTTCCGCCATCACCTTTCAAAGGAAGGGTGCGTCACCCTGTTGCAAATTCATCAAGCAGTGTTTTGTAAATAAAGGGTTTGAAATGAGTTCTACAATGGATGACTAATTTCTCTTGTGTTACAGGAGAGGGTTGACGGTGTTTACAGAAATGTTGGCTGGATGTGGGGCTGGCATGTGCCAGGTCATCATCACTACTCCCATGGAGATGCTAAAAATTCAGCTACAGGATGCTGGACGATTAAGTAATTAAGATCTTTGCCCATTGAATGCAGGATTACTAGTTTAAACAAAACAAAAGATTTTTCATTAAAGATGTCCATTGGACCCATACTATATAGTTCATAAAAAGTTGCACCACATGCAAAAATGTTTACATTTAACTTCCTTGTGCTTCATGTAGCTGCCCAACAAAGAATGCCTGGTATCCGGGCCACCAGTAAACTGGCTCCAGCAGCCGCAGTGCTCAGTCGGTCCTATAATGTGGTGCCAAGCTCATCTGCAAGAGCCATCTCTGCAACGCAGATCGCTAAAGAGCTGTTGCGTGCTCAGGGCATTCAGGGCCTCTACAAGGGCCTGGGAGCTACCATCATGAGGTGAGCATGTGTTCACACTGCATGAATATGCTCTCGGAAAAGAAGGGAACAAAAATGCATTTACCTTAGCTCATCAGAAACCTTTTCTCAGTACTCTGGCATTTGTGGTTTTTGTCTACTGGCCTGAATGAGATGCCTGTCTTTTCAGAGATGTGCCCTTCTCCGTTGTCTACTTCCCTCTCTTTGCTAACCTGAACCGTTTGGGCAGCCGCTCTGAAGATGATGTGGTGCCATTCTATTGGTCCTTCATGTCTGGCTGTGTTGCTGGCTCTATAGCTGCTGTTGCAGTTAACCCATGTGATGGTGAGTGAGTGCTATGGGCTCCCTGCTCCCACCATTTAAAAAAAAAAAAAAAAACTGCATCCTTTTGCGTGGGCTCACCATTTCCTGTTTCTTTTTTTTTTTTGGTGGAAAAAGTGGTGAAAACTCGACTGCAATCCCTGAGTAAAGGCACCAATGAAGAGACGTACACTGGTGTTCTCGACTGTGTGAGGTAATTCATTGCACCACTGAAAGCTCTGAAATATATATTCACTTTAAATCTTTATGCAGCAACATGTACTGTCACTGTATCAGTAATCTGCAGCTACCTGGTGCTCTGTACCTTTGTCTTTTGCAGTAAGATCATGAAGCGGGAAGGGCCATCTGCTTTCCTCAAAGGGGCAGGCTGCAGGGCCCTCGTCATTGCACCTCTTTTTGGCATCGCCCAAGTTATGTACTTCGTTGGTGTTGGAGAATTCATTTTAGGCCAGAGCCCCTTTAACCTCTACAATCCTTGAGCTGTATTTAAGACTTTGTCAGATACACCTGATGGTTTTTGTGAACATTCAGTATAACATTCAAGTATAAAGATCATAGAATCAAGAGCTTGATGGCTTTGCTGACATCAACTTCCTGTTCCATCTTCTGGCCTTACTGCACTTCCTGTCTGGTTAACTGGCTTATTTCATGGGCAGTGGCTAAGATTTTTGCACTTGGTAAGGGCTTTACCAGAGATTGGTGCTCTACATCCTTCCAGGAGGATCCATAAACATTTCCCTCAGTGAGGAAGAATGGTGTGATAATATGGACACTATTTAATATGATTGCAAACATGTATGTTTATTCTTTTTCTACATGTTCTGTCTGTTACAGTGCAAGGTGTTTGTCATGCATTTCATTTAGTAAGGAATGAATGTAATGAGGGCTAACAGTTTTTTTTAATAGAACTGTGATTTTATTCTACATGGTAGCTGAAGTTAAAATATTTTTCATTCCATTTAATTTTCTGAAGAGCGAGGCAGCATCGGTGGTCGTGCCATGCACAACGGACTAAAATATGTTTGGTGCATGTACTGAAAAATGTCTGTTACACACCTGTAATGTTATTCTACTGGATTTAATGGACCAGCAAATATTTGGACCAGCAAATAGTCACTAACTCTACAGTAATAACCATGTCAGTTATCCTTAATTTTTATAAGCAATAGTTCACCCCATTCTCTTGTATTTATACAGCATTTATGGTGGGGCTGTGATAAAAAAGTAACTTAAGGTGCCATTCCTGTTTTTAAAGATGTAACTACCCATTATCAAATTATTTAGTTATAAAGTGTAATGAAAACATTGTGTAAGCACCATACAATAGGTTAAACAGTTCCTTTTTTTAACATCAGTGTTTAGACAACTTAATTACACTTTGAAACTCGCAAATTTCATGTAATATTAAAACTGCTGCCATTTAAAGTGTTGGTTCATTTTGTACTGTGATGCACAACAATAAATATTTAGCAACAATTTTGAAGCAGCATTGGCAGAGATTTGAGGATTTTTTTTTTTTCCATATTTCCAGTTTGTTATTACCAATGAACAGGACCAATGCCTGATGACTTAAAACTATTAATTTATTTCTTAAGCAGTTTATATTTAGAGAATGCTACAAAACTGGTGAAATTACAAATAGATTTTTTAAATGTGCCAAACACCACCTACGGCTTTGATTTAAGTACTGAATATGACTCAAAACAACTTAGACATCTCAAACTTGCAAAATATACAGTTATGTATTTTTATAATTACAGTTCACAGCGTATTTAGGCAGGAGAGGCATATCAAATGGCTTGTGCTGCTCAAATCTGTAAAAAAGCCCAGAGATGCATCAGTCTACCCCAGTTGTGTTCATGTGGGTATGAATAAGGCAACAAATAGATATCTGAAACCTTAAGAGAGCCAGATCACTCTGATCAGTCAAACGTGAAGCTCTTCTTGGATAGAACTTGCATATGCATTCTTTGCATAAACGTGTTAAAGCAAAATTCTAGCTTCAAACTCAATATGAAGATGGCACTTGAACCTGTAAGGAGTTTGCAGGCAAGTCTTAACTCGGTTAAGATCCTTTAACAAAAAGGATTCACAGTTAAAATGTTCACAAACTCTACAAGTAACAGATGGCATGTGTCAGCGTAAGTGGGTGCTACGTTGAAAAACGATATCAAATACTGTAGCTTTGACTTCATTCTAGAGCTAGGGTGTCATGATACATCAGCATGTGCCTTCTCACAGGGATGACCATAGATCACATGCAGTTACAGGGTAATGTTTCATCATCTAAACTCAGTCGATTACAACAGCTAGATTATTGCAATAAATATTACAAGCTGCTGAGAAGACAGGAATCAGTATTTTTTTACATACAGTATTTACAGTACCAGTCGAGCAGCAAACTGCATAGAGAGGTGAGAGAAGAATAGCAATGGATGCTTGCCCATGCTAAGAGATTCTGTGCTTAGTAATTCTTATACTACCCATAAAAATCAAGTTGCAGTTGTACAAGATCTTCCTAATAAACAAAATACAAGAAAATAAGGTCAAAGGTTATTATGATTACAGTGACAATCCATGAAGTGGTGCTCCAGTCCACACAATGAATATAATTAAACATTAAACATTAAATTAGAAAGTTGAAACAATATCATACAACACACTGCCTGATTTGAGCCTCGATCATTCTCAAAACCTGATGTGTTGGCTCAGTGAGGTCAAGACAGTCTTTCTTGAAGAGAGCACCCTTTAGCACCTAAATTACCTCCCGGGTGTTCCGAATAGCACAGCATAGAACCATACTGAAGATCATGCCAATTATCTGGAAAATAGTAAATATATTACATGAGTAGTGCATGAAAAAAACAGCCAAACCGCTATATTCTGAGTCTGAAGATAACATGAACATGAATTATGATCTTACCATAACTCCTGCAACACCAATACCCACATATCCAATGATGAAGAGTTTTTCATTGAAAAAATCATGGATCGCTTCGCTACAGTCCTGGGGGGGGGGGAAATGTTTCATGACTAATGTGTGTTATTTTTGAGTTACTTTCTTACTAGATTAAATATATTAATCTAACCTTATTATGCCCTACTACTTCACTCTAATGTTGTTAAGTATGAAAACTGACATACTGAAATTGAGGATTCAAGCACACCGTCATCATTTTTAGCAGCTGATCGATGTGACTGCTCAGCTACTATAAATAAACAGCTGGTGCCTCTGTGTCTCTCTGAGCTTACAGGAGTGCCAAACCTCCTCACTGCTCTCAATATGTTACTCCTGTTCTCTGCCAGCCTTCCACTCCAGTGCACCTCACCACACTGCTCTGAGCACAACATGACCATCACTGCCATCTGCTGGACTGAACAGGAATTGTGGTGTGTAATGTACAGTTGTCTGTCCAGTGATCAATGAACTTAAGTGTCTATCATTAGTACTTTTAGTGGCCTTACTGAGTGAAATCCTATAATAATAATTTAAATAATTTTCAATATTTTTTTTTCTATTGAGAGAAACTAAACAAAAAGCAATACAAAAAGCTAGTGTTAGGGTTAGTTTAAGAAATAAATACTAATGCAAAGGTGGTGTTTTTGTCCTCCATATTTTGGTTTGGAATTGACCTGCTATCCTGACAGCACACCATGCGGGAGCTAGAACAGGCACTGTAGGTGGAAACACTGTAACAGGACGGGTACAGGTGCTTACTGTAATTCCACAGCTTTGTAAAGGTTAGTTAAACTGGCTGGCACTTGCTAAGAGATGAGAAGACGTTTTTAGCTGGATTTTTTGGGGGGCTTTTGTGGCTGTTTAGTGTATTTCTGGTCAGGTTTTCTGTGTGCCTGCCCTCCAACGAGCACACCCACCAATCAGACACTTCTAACTTCCTTGGATATTCAAAACTGAAAAAAGTGCTAGTATGCTAGTAAACAAGAACTCTTATTACTAAGAAAATTACATGTATGTCTTTTAATTGAGAGTTAGCTGAAGCACACTGAAGCCCTGTAATAGCCTGACTACATCAATAATAAATCCAAGACACAGGATTGAAAAAAATTACCCTGGTTTCAGAGTCAGCATTAGGACACAGTGAAGGGTTTTTTGCTTGATTCCAACAGCAGTGAAGCTGTAAGGCAAGGCACATTTCTGGTGTAACACATTTCATTCACAAAGGTAATTCAAAATTATTTACATAAACAAGAATAAAACATACAGTAAATGTCAAAGGAATTAAATATAAATATAGTAAATAAGTAAATCACTGATTTAAACAATAATTCCATGACCATAGGCACAAGGGCAACAGAAACAGGGACTAGAAAGTTAATCAAGTGGAAGGGAAAACACTTTAACACAAAAAAGGAATGTAGTTCATAGTAGCAAATTATAAATGTTATACATACAATGTCCTCATACACTGTAGTACTGTTGTCAGCTTCTCTGCTGGCGGTAATCTCAGTAAGAATCTGAAAATTCAATCATGGAGAGTATGATTGTACTATGCCATGATATTAGTACATGGACTCACACAAATAAAATACTTCTGTTTATTCTAACAATAATCAATTACCTTATCTTTGTTCAAGAAGCCAAAAACTCCTGCAGCAACTTCTGCACCAAAAATCACCAGAAGACAGGCAAAAAACTAGAAAAAGAAGTCACATTTAAGTCACCATTTCACAAGTATAGGACAGTGAGACTGAGCTAAGGAGGAGAATGTAGTTACTGTCATTATTCAGGTCTTCATATCTTGCAGCAAACATTTCAAAGAACTTCACAGACTTAGCAACAGTACATTAATAAAAGGAGGTTTTCCCCACTAACCAAAGTATTTCATAAGGTGGTCTTTGGTGACCCAGAGGTCAGTGCAGTGCACGACTCTTACCCACCGATCCCAAAAGACACTGTGATTCCCTCACAGCTCCACAGCAGCCGAAGAAGCCCACCAACATCATAATGCCTCCAACTCCAATCAGAATGTACACGGCTGAGAAGAGAAGAGAAAGAAGCACATCGCAGCCAGTTTCTCTACTTACATTATACTCAGCACCCATGTTTTCTTTTTGCATAAATCTTTGAAGTAAAGGTCCAGATTTGTCTGAATGAATCCAATTCCTGAAAAAAACTAAAAGGGAACTGAACACATGGATATTGGAGAGTGTGCACTGGAACCAACACCAGCACCAACCTCAGACAAAGGGGTCAAACAACTGAAAAAACGCTTAAATGAAATTCTAAACTTTTTTTACTGCCTTAACAAAAACATGAAACAAAAATGCATTCACACTTCACATATTAGTTTAATTTATTATTTATTACTTTCATCTGCGAAAGATCATTGACATGTCAATTTCTCAGAGTCAGTCCTTGGAGAAATAACATCCTTAACAAGAAACAAAAAAGGGGAACACAAGCCATCTGTCTTGGTTTACTGGTAAAGCAATGTGTTCCATTATACACACACACACTAAAACCAGGTGTTTGTGGCGAGCTGACCAAAAATGAAAGCTGCTTTTTAAAACATTTAGCGAGCAATTCCTGATAAAACAAAAGTGTTTCAATTTGAGTATCAGGTGCTTCCCCACTGCACACTGAAGTCATTTCCACCAGAGGGCTCAGAATACAGAATACATGAGTAGCGTATCAGTATAATTTGCTCTGCATTTAGGGAAGAGTGCTGGGGAGTGGGAGAGGGTACTGCTGTTTGTACAACAGAGCTCCTCACAGCAGAACTACCACAAAGCAAAAGCCTTCACAGACATCCTTGCAGCACATACAAACCAGTCTTTGTATATACAACACACTCAATCTCATATGGCTAACACAAGCTTACACAGAACTCAGCTGAAACGCTGTTCTTATTTACCGCAATCCTCCAATCCTCTAATAGTATATTATTCCAGTTGTCATATATAAGTCAGATTAAAGTGAGGATTCAATGTTCTAAATTACAGTTACTACTTTGTATTTCATTTTGATTTTTGCAGAATAAAGTCTTTGCTTTCTTGATATTATAAAAATACAATTTAATTTATGTGTTCTGGCATTTTGCAGGGAGACTCACTCCTTCACCTCTTCCACACTCCTTTCCCGTTAGCGACCACATCCTTCGCCATGGCAACCAGTTCCCCATGGCCAGCAAAGGCCACAAGAGATGCTGCTGCTTCAGAGGACGACTCTGTTGAGGATGTGCAACAAGAACTAGATCCTCTGAGGATGCTGTTGCTAGGAGGCCTCGTCTCCCTGCAGACAAACTACCTTCCCTTGGCGTTAAAGTTCAACAGGAATCATCATAACTGATGATGAGAAAGACATAATTGTTCTCTTAGATGAGCAACAATTATGCAGAAAAGGTTCAAGTGAACATTTCAGTCGATAAACATATTCTGAATGATGTCTTTTCATAGGCCAAATATAAGTCTGACCTCGAATTATTTTCACTTTGGAATTGTTTTCTGTTTAAATAAAACTCCAAACACAACACCACTGTATTGTCTTGCCTTTTGTTTTCAAATCAAATAAAGGAGTGTTTCTCAGGAAAAGGGTTTGGGAAATGGTGGCAAAGTCATTTTCCGCAGCTCCATCAGAGCTGAAGGACTTCTGCCACTTCACACTCTGGTCTAATTAAAACCCAGGGGAGGTGGTGGTGGTGGTGGTTGTTTTTCTTCATACAACATAGAGGAGACTAAAAATGAGTCCACTGTGAGTCTAAGGGCAGAAACATGAGGGCCTTAAAACCGTCTCTACCTGCAGAGCAGGGATGGAAAACACCAGCCTCACGTATGTAAAAACGTCTCGTGCACTTCAGATATACAGCCCTGCCCTGAGCAATAAACAAATGCAGTAGGCTTTATCTGTGAGATGGTATGGAAATAGGCAACTGTGCTCTATGTAGTCTAGGTATGCTCCAAAGTTTGCAGGAGCTCATCAGCACACTCAGAAGAGAGAACAAAAAGGCATTCACCTGAAATAAATGTTGCATCATCATGGAAGATCTCTCTCTTTGATCTTGGCATGGTCCCTACCAGTCTTTAAACTTACTTCAGTAGTTTATGATAATATTTACACTGTAACCACTGCTCAGAGGGGACTGAAATGAAACAGGATTTTCAACTGGAAGGCCACACTGGCCACCAAATGTTCTGCATTTTTAACAAATACGTTAATCCAGCTCTAGAGGCTCTACAGTTTACATTTTATCTGTTCACATTTGAGAAAAGTAACACTTTAAAAACAATATGTATTACTTATGTGAAATGATACTATAAAAATAGCCCTTCACATAAACCCAATACTGACACAAATGGCAGAGCTATTGCCTTACTGCCAACCTCGACAGCTCATATTCTTACATTAATGCCAATAATTGAGGTCTGGCCAAAAACAAGCATTAAGACTCAGATGACAAACTGGAGATAAAAGAGATATAAAAGAGAACCAAGCTTATCACTAAAGCTTTTGGTGGAAACTACTTATTACTATTGCCTTATTACAGGGAAGGAAACCAAACCTCCTGTTTATGTCTATGAAGGTTTAGCATGTGATCTGAGAGACAATGAAAGGAAATAGTATGGCAAAGATTTACTTTTTTTACAGGAATTTAAATACTACTATACAAAACAACTCATACACACTTATACACTCTGGCTGGCAAGAAAAAAAAAAGGTCTGGTCCCTACAATCTGTTTGAGCTGCTTCTAGTTCCTCTGTACTAAAAAAAAAAACATTACAGAGATGCCATCCAAGAGCAGCTGTAGCAAATTCAATATACATGTAATATATAGTGTTTTAACTGCAAGCACTGCTAAGTAAACAGGAAACAGGATACCAGGTTTCTCTCTAAATTAGCTCTCATTAAATATTCTGTTTACTCCTCTCACACAGACCTCTCTCACTCCCCAGATGTTTTATGTAAGTAGCTTTAGCTAAATATATATATATATATATATATATATAAAATAATATATGAAAATGCACAGTGTGTGTCTAATTGCCCAAGAGAGTATTCTTGTGCCATGATAACTCACACACAGTTACACTTCACAGATTTCTAGGTGATGCTAACCGAGGCCTAAGTAAGAGCTAAATAACCCCAAGTCAGTATCCCCAACCCCGCTTCTGCACACAGGGCTGTGAAGCATAGGAGGTCTAGTAGCCAAGTAGTCTGAAAGTAAAAGACTTCATCATCTGCTGATCTATAACCAGGCTCCTCCCACCCAAATTCTAACCATTACCATTCAAAACGTAAAAAAAAAACTTGCCAACACCTAAATGTAGCTTGTAGGTTAATGAACCAGAGAGCCAGATTAATAAGGTGCTTGCCATATAAAGACACACATGTGCTTACTCTCATTCAGCAGCTCAGTCCTCGGGAGGTGAAGGAGACTGGGGTCAGAAAGAAAATAACTCTGTTCTACTTCATCAGCTCTCTCCTTTGTGAAATACCCTTTAGTCAACAGCTGTATTTAGCAGGTTCTTCCCTCATTCATTATGATTCATACTGGCTGCCCATCCCAACTGCAACGTGCATAGTAACACAAGCTCATTAACAAAAACTTTCCTTCTAATGTTAGAATACTGCCATGCGCAATATAGCATGCTGTACAATATGTTAAAAATTATGGATCTAACTGAAAGGTTTTAGAAACAGCACACAACCTCTGAGAAAATACAACATTTAGACCATGCGCTGCCATTTCCTTCATAGAGATGACAGAAGGTATTTTACATCATTACATATCATTTTCTTCTAATAACATGTAATTCGCTCTGCAACAGAATCCATATACTATACTTAAAACTTAAAAACTTGATTTTGTATGTAACATTACAGGCAAAAATATATAATTCACCTGTATTTGAGAATAAAACTATCATAATAGGTAACTGCTGTAAGTTACTTACCAATAAAGAAGCTTGGAACTCCATCTTCATTCAAGAGTGAGGTTGTACTGGGATCAAACCTCAGCCATAAGCCCACTGCCAGCACCAGTGAACCTGAGAGCTACACGCAAAGCAAGAGATACTGAATGTCAGTGATATGCAAGCTGTAACATCTTGTCCTTTAACTACTTTCAGCTGTTGTCCAGTACATACTTCATTAAGGCAGATGATCTGAACTACATTAAATATTCCAACTTTAACACCACAAACCTGAACAGACAGGCTGAAGAACTCAAATGCTTTGACCAAGGTCCTTTAAAGGATCTACACATTAGTGTCCTTGGTTGACAGTAGATTGATGCTTTGTTCATGTTTGTTTGTTAAAGTTCGTGATGGAAAATCCTTAGGTAATGCTGCCTAATTTGTGAAACTCTGAGATAAATGCCAGTGTCACACTACCGAAACATAACCATTTGTCCTTCTTTAAGGATACCTAATACAAGTGTTTAAGTGTCTTTAAACATCTAAGCTCTCATTTCTTAAAAAGACATTTACAACAAGACCCAGTAAGTGGGAGGTTCCAAAATATCATTATCAATTATTAATGTTTTCTGTGATCCATCAATATCAGAACCTCCAAAAACAGAAATAAAAACGCCATTGTTCAACAGTTTTTCATGTTCTTAACCTAGATGTATTTATCCTCATAACAGGAGTGTCCCCGACAAGGTTCAGGCCATAATTCAGCCTAAGCTTCTTTGTTACCAGTCTGAAACTTAAGACTCAAACTCTGAGAACCTATTCAGGCCCTCAGCGTCCCACAAATAAATGTGTTATATTGTGAAAAAAGGTGAACTACCCATTTCAAGCTTTATGCGTGCACCACATGACATGCCGTACTATTATGACGTACTATTTATGATGTTCCCTCTACGGCACGGCCTCTATGATAAGCTCTACGATGCACCCTATGATCCGCCCTACTGTGTCCATCACTCCCCATTGTAGTGATCAGTAGGCAGGCTGTGCCAGTCTCACAGGCCTTTCGTCATTCCGGCTGGAATCCTCCATGCCTTGGTAGTGACCCCACAACCCTCCTCTGTGCCCAGGCCCTCATCCCTTCCAGCCACTACGCCAAACGGCCAAAGACAACGGTCCACTTCTTTGCCTGTCGGAGACAAAGGCATCGCTTTCTATTGCTGTGACCCCCCACCCCCACCCCCCGATAACCAATGACTGCAGCCTCTGGGCCCTTCATTAAAGTTTTGTTATACTGACCACTTGAGCAGATCTAATTTGACCACTTCATTAGTGCAGTCATAAAACCACATCAAAAAGTCTGCATAAGAGTGGACTTTGGGAGGTTTCTTTGATAAATGAGGTAACTGGAACAGAAATATTTAAATGGAATAAAGGAAGAGATTGCATGAATATAATGACAGTAAGCGTTACTCTTTCTAATCCCCCATTTAAAATGTAAAGTGACTGAATGGTCAGAAAAATATTATATTCCTGAGAGAGTGAAACGGTGCAGTGTGTTAAAATTATTTCCTTTAAAACTTTCTAGAAGAACTGACGACTTCAAGAGACAACGCCTTTTTCAGAGTCAGTTTCATCATAAGTATATTTGATCACTCATTACGCAATGTTGCTAATATACAAATACGTTCATTTTTCGTCAAAATGACTAATCAACAGTCAAATGTTCATTAAATAAAATAAGATAAACGTTCATTAGTGCCAACTGGTCTACAAGATGTATTTAAACAGAGACACTTAGCTTGGAGCACAGCAGAATGACATCTATTGGTGAATATGTGCAGTGAAATGAGCAGTGAAGTTTCCATCACTCAGAGGCGAAATTAAATCTAGCTCCACTTGAGTGAAGATGACTTGCCGTGTCATAACACCATTTTTCCGTGAGCTTGCTTGTTTTATTTCAGTGATATGACTGCAGTAAATTGGTAGACCATTTGTTTGAGTCAATATTTAAATTTAGTTTAAATACTCAATTAAATGTCACTAAACATTCAGCAAATTCAGTAGTATTCCAAAACGGCATTGTAGTACGGTCCTGAAACACAGACAGTCTCTGTCATAAAAACTCTTCATAGTCCTCAGCTGTTCATTTAGCTTTTTCAAAAGCTCTAATATTGTATTCCAACAGTCATCAGCAAAACTCTTATCTCTGAACCTTGAGGTATACATTGTAAATAATATTTTATTGTTTATACATTAAGATGGTTAAATAGGTGACATTATTAATAACAATAATAACAATCAAAGTTAAAACAAAATAATAAAACTTATCATTTGTCCCTAAATAACAGTTCCTATAATGTAATTACCGGACCTACATTTGGTCTTCATGAAATATACATTTATTATTTGTCATGTACAAAATGAATTCGGGTACATTAAACAGGCAGTATTTAATAAATTGTACATCAGTCAAATCACATTCCTGACGATGAACAATTTGAGGAATTAACATTTTAAAGCCAATTGTATTATGAATTCTTGTTTGCGCAATTCATAAACTGAAGGTATAACACGTCTTGCTGATAAAACAATAATTACAATAATGAGCCTATGCTAAGGTCCTTTATGAAGTATGCCAGGTCAGCAAATGCACAATTTCTCAGGCCTAGGCACACAAATGTGCTTTAAAAGAGGTAGCAGGAAGTTTCTCAACTGACTGTTAAGCCTCAGTCACTCTTCGTCAGAACTGCCTAAAAGGAAATGTACGTGCAGCCATAAAACACAACCCTGGAACCATGGTCCATGAACTGGACTGTGAGACACTTGTGGAACCTGCGGGAACCTCTCAAATCTGGCATGTCGATTAAGGTCTTCAGAAACTAAAACCATGAACATAACATCTGAGCAGTAAAGGTATACGCACTAAAAGCCATCTAGCTTGCTAATGAAAAGCCACAGCACTAAAGGGTTTTTATCACCCTCTGTCTTGACTTGCTTCTGCCATAAATTGTATTTTACACTTTTCTCAGAGTAGTAACTAGCTAAACTAATACTGTTGTTAGCGAGCATTATACCTAGTAACTAAGGAGATTCACCACTGGACCACAAAAGCGCGAAATTTCGTTGGTTCTTAAGGAGAGAGAATTTGACAGATAAAATGCTTTTAAAGGCTGGATTAGCGCATGCGGGAAAGACGAATGTGTGCACCAGTTGCGTCTACCGTTGAATTAGCGCTAGCAAACCATGTGAATTTCTGATTCATTTGTCTCACACAAACACATGCAAGTAACCGGGTTTTAACGTTATTCCACTTAATACGGTCCTTTATGAACCCGTTGTACTTTATCAAATAAACGGATTATTTCTTATATGAAAGGCACACTTACCCAGAATATGAAGTTAAAGACGAAAAGCAGATATTTTACACATTTCATCGCGCCTTGTACTTTGCTCATTTTGCCTATCGTTATGTCCTGTGTGTCCTCCGTTTCGACAAAATATTTATTTAAATCAACCGAATTAATCTTTAACTCCAGCTACGCCAACAACTAGCTAGCTAGGATATTTCACGCGAACCTGAGGTCAAAACAGCGGTCTCCTCCTGCGGCAATCCACCAAGCATCATATCAGCACCGCCCACTGGCACAGCGCAAGCGATTTGAGCTTTGTTTATTTGAACGTAATAACCACGTAGAGTGGGTCCAAGAAATTTCTCACGAATTTTCTGTATCAGTGTAAGTGAAATTACATCTAGAGAAACCTGTCAGCACCACATGCTCGTGCTCATTCCCCAAAGTAAACAAATAATGACATTCTATGAACTATTTCACTTCTCTTGACTTTTGTGAGATGGATGAGTGCATGATTTTTGACTGCATTTTTAATTCTTAGTGATGACTTAGTTCTATTTACCGAGATGCTACTGTAAAATTTGCCGCGCTTTAAAATTGTGCGTAATTGTGCACAGACCAAATACAAGGTTCATATTCTCCTCATGTGACTAGACAGTCAGTGTTCCACATTCTCTCACTCTCTTTTTCACTAAACAATACATCAGTCACAATCACTGTCAGTCCTCTCTAATGACAAGTATGCTATTGTCTGTTGACCTGAGGTGGTGCTGAGGGCCTAGCCGTCCTGTGTTCTCTTTTAGTAATAATAATAATAACACACAAACTACAAATATGTTAAAGTAATACTAACTGACCTTAAGAGTTCATTTGGTGTTGGTAAGTTTGGTTTTACAACACCAGGTTTGCTTAAATGTAGTTAGACCAAGCCACCATTCGCATTTCTGCTTTGCATTTTAATGCTCATTACCACTCTCATTATCCTCCTCTTTTGTCTGTATTTTGTTTGTGTGAAAGTCTATAAATAGTATTGTGATGACAAAACATGGCTGCTGTCAGTTATGTCAATTCTTAAAACACAAACACACATAGATAGATAGAGAGAGAAAGCGGGGGGAGAGAGACAGAGAGAGAGAGAGAGAGAGAGAGAGAGAGAGAGAAGCACAACACTTGCTTAAAACACAAATAACATGTATGAATTTTTCCTTGTTATTATATATAGACAGTTTAATCCTTTCAGGAGACCTTAGAAAATTAAACAAACAAGCTTAGCACAGTTGATAAAATAACGAGTTAACAGTTGAGATAATTTTTTTTGAGTGTTCTGTCCATCTTTCCTCCAGACCTTACAGTATCAGAACTGATTACATTACCCCTGGAGCGTTCGTCAGGAGTTAGTGTCTCCCCCTAGTGGATAAGCATGTCAAGTGTTTGAATTTTTCACAGCTATGTATTCCACTCAGTTATGACAAGAAAATACAGTAGTTTGTGTGTCTGTGTGTGTGTGTGTGTGTGTGTGTGTGTGTGTGTGTGTGTGTAGGGCAGTGTCATACAGAGTTTTAAATGTTATGCTCATGTTGGCTGTTTCCCCTAAAGTATTTGCCTATAAATAAACAATACCATGTAATGAGATCATTTCAGTGAATTAAATAATGTTTTGCCTTTATAGATGACATTTAGAGACCTGTTTCCAGTAAAAAGTAAATACACAGAGAGAACATTAGGGGGCGACAATGTACTTTGGTTTTCCAGTTTTAGTTGGGTAGGACTTACTAAGTAATTTTTATTACTGTGGCATCATCAGTAGACATTATTTAATGGAATCATACTACAGTTCTTAAATTCCATTAATCTCACTCATTTTCAATGTGTAGGGGCATTGAAAAAAGTGAGCTCTCTCTCAGCTTTTGCATTCTCCTTTAGGAGCTTTTTTGCAATAAAATCTATGACTGTTTATTTAAAAACCATTAGATGAAAGTTCTTGATCATGCTTTTAGAGGTTTTGCAAATCCTTCATTTGGCCCACACAAGGCTCCTCACCCCCCCTTCCCCAGCTGGCTCGTAATTAGTAATGTTTTGTTCTACTGCGGATAGTGACAAAAGAACAGGAAATCCTGTGCCTCTGCTCTTTAATGAAAGAATATTATTCATGCTGCCATCAAAGAGATGAAACATGGGGCTGACAGCTGCATGTCTACCTGATCTTTTGAAATGATTGATAGTCATCTAGCACAGATGAGCTCATGGTTATTGATTGATGTTGATGTGGGAGGGATGCAAGATGTGTGTGTGTGTGTGTGTGTGAGTGAGAGAGAGAGAGAGAGAGAGAGAGAGAGAGAGAGAGAGAGAGAGAGAGAAGGGAGACTTTGTTTGAAGTGGCACTGTATCCACAACAGTGGGATCCTGCCAATCACAGTACACAAGCTGATGGATAACCTTGTCAGTAATCTGTAAACCTAGCAGTACTGTCCTTAGATCCAAATAAACTTTGACCTTTGACACCATATATCTAAACCTGGGAATTCCAGGCCCTCAGACGTAACCTCACTGTGAGGCTATATACCTGACCTTTGGCATGAGGGCCTCCTTTTGGTTCTCTGACACTGCTGGGGCCAAACCGTCTAGGTCATAGACCATGTGTATTTCTCTTCATGCTGTCAAAACAAGCCTAACCCTCTACTCAGAGGGTTGTGATAGCTGGGTTGTTGTGAATGATAGATTTTTATCTTTTTACCAAAGCAGGCTGACTTAGCAAGTCAGGTCTTCCTCTGAATTTTCCATGGCCTCTGTTAGTTCTTCTGAGCCGTGGAACACTGTTCATCTTTCTGTAAACCTCCATGTGTTTTTCCTTCGTGATTATAAGAAATACCATCTGCAGAGAAGTGTGAGGTAGATCTAACCATACTGACTTCCTCATACCAGCTTTTATTTTGACATTTCTCTCCTAGAGAGAAGCTAAATGTGGGTTGGTCTTTTTTATAACTTCTAGGCAGTAGGGAGAACAGACCAGGCACTTTTGAAATGTGTTCACAAGTGAAAACATATGCAGGTCTACATTTTTTAAAGGCTTTTCCAAGCCCAACCCCAAGAAAATCCTTGAAAATTACCCTTAAAGGACCCTGAACTATTTTACTGTACAGTTATAATATTATTCAGTAATAAACATGGAGCTGAGTTAATTTAACTCAATCAGGCTGCATAATTCTACACTACACTGCAGAATCATTATGCTCCAGTTTTAATAAATAGCAATAACAATAACAATGACAACAACAATGACAACAAATGTACAATACATGCAGTTCTGCAAAAGAAGTATTTTAGTCCATATGCTGTAATCAGGGAAGGCAATGATCCATTAGGAAAAATAACAGCACAAAATGTTCTGTGTCATATAGCTTGATAAAGGTCATATAGCTTGATATGAAGTCCTACGACTGAGGCATATCAACGAATGCCTTCTTCATAAACTCTTTTTTCAGAATGTTTTGAGATTTCGCAAATGACGGGTATCAAATATCACTCATGTAATGTCGAAATCATCACGAGAGGCAATTTTTGTCTCAAGTAGATGTTACTGGCCGTGTTTTGCTGAGCCGTTAGAAGCACCCATAAGGATGGCACAGACGTGTTGTAGACACTGTGGGGGCATGGCAGACGGGCTGTCACTGTCTCCAGGACTTGCGGCTAAGAACACACACGCAGGCCACATTGATCCTAATAAGTCTCCAAGCCACCAGGTTCTTAAAAGAAGTCAATGCCCGCACAAACGTGTGGGAGTTGGTGCAGTAAGAGTTCCAGTGGCGCCCGTCGATGCCCAGGCAGCCCGAGCCGGCCGCCCTGGCACCGCTGCACTTCGTCTCAAAGAAGTACTGTTTCTTCTTCACGTCGTTGATGTTGACGTCGGGCAGCACAGTCACCTCATTCCCCGAGATGTCCGTCGCCTTGGTCTTGTTGCCCACCCAGAAGCTTACGCTCTCGCACACAGAGTACACGCCACGGTGCTGCGGTTGCCCAGCTCGCCGCTTCAGCCGGCCCTTTGACCCCTGGGGCTCCGAGTCAGGTGGCCTGTCGCTGAAGAGCACGCGGGGGGATCGGTAGCGCCTCTTGCTGAAGATCTTGGGGTCCACGGCGGGTACAGCGTCGGGGCTCCGGGGGCAGACGTCACCCAGCCGCAGCGCCAGCGTGTGGCTGCAGAGCAGGAGCAGCAGGGCAAGCGTGGAGCACCGCATGGCCACACCGGGACCTGAGGAACAAGAATGTAAATCGGCACGCTGGAAGGAAACATGCCACACATGCTCACAAAGCAGTAATGTTCGTAGAAAGCCTTTGGCCAGCTGAAAGGATTAACGTTTAGACCATCAGAGGCGACAGAGCAAAGCCAGCCTGTCACCCTGCTGAACTGCTTCTGCAGATGCATGGTGGAGAATATTCTAACCAGCAGTGGTATGACAGTTTTGCAGCTCCTCACTGCAAAGCCCTACAGTATAGTGAAGGATGTTCAGTTCATCACTGTGGAAGACATACAACAAAAGATTGCACCAAAAACTCAAAGACCATCACTGTCTTCGACCATACTCCCTCCTCTCATATCAAAAACGGCTCTGGAACATTCGGCACAGAGCTAACAGGCTAAGGAATCGTTTTTTTTGGCAGTCAAACTGCAAACAAAAATTCACGTTTGATCTTCTCTCTTGGCACAACCACCTTCCCACTCTCAAAGCCAGATTGTAAATCTACCCTTTATTCCGAACTGTGTGTAAACTAAAATACTGCAGTGTCACTTTACCCTGATCTATTATACACCAATAAACAACTACTCTCCACTATGAACACCTTTATTTATCTTTTTTTAAAAATACTATTATTTTTGTGCAACTAGGTGTTCTAGCACTTTCTAGCTGGTTTGGCAAAGCTGTACTCACTTTAATAATATGTCTAGTATCAGGGAAAAAAAAAATGTAGGCAGCTTACTTCAGTGTCTCTCAATAATGTGAAAAATGTAACCTGGTCATGGCCTTAAACCTTCTCTCTGTGCTGATTGTCCAGTGATGTAATAATGTCCGGTGTTACTTACCTGCTCTTAGTGAGCCATGTTATTTCTTGATTATGTTATGTTGTTTAGACTGCATTATGTGTTACATGTTTACCTGAGGCTAGCTAAATTACATTTAATTTCATTATTATATACACACATGTAGTAGGTTAAAATGAACTGAGCTGAAGCTGAAACAATACCCAGGAATAAACTCACATTCCTCAGGAATGTTTGTACCTTAACTGAAATGAAAGTAGATTTAAAAATATTTCTTTTTAGATACGTAACCTTTGTGCTCATAGGGACTTTCTCAGTTTATCTAGAAGAATAATAGTACTAGAACTAAAAACTTGCAATGCCTGTGAAACCAAAGACCTTGTGTAGGCGATGACCCTACAACAACTTTGTTGTGATGAGCTGGATTAGAAAGTCTCATATCGTAACAGAAGAACTGTAAGTTATGGATATCTGTTTTCCGCTATAATGATGCTTTGCAGAATGTAGCAGCTGGCCCTTTGTAGGTAGTAGTGGCTGAGCCTTGTTATTACGCCTGTCAAAAGTTTAGCTTTGAGTCTTTACTTCAAACTCTTCAAATTGTCCTACACTGTAGTGGTATTAAAACATGTTTACCACAGAAGGTCAAGGCTGGGTGAGACATTTGCTCGCCATTGCTGTGGTTGAGCATTAGCCACTAGCAAAAGGCAGGGCTGTAGTGGGTTTACCTGGGAGACGTGGCCAGGTGAATTTCTTCTTTGCAGTCTGACCTCAAGAAGAGGGTTGAGGGTTCATCGCTGTCCCACCACTCACCATCAAGCCATCATCTTCCTTAAAGCTTTTGGTGTCAAAAAAGTAAAAAAAAAAGCAAAAGTGAAAGTCTAAAGGTGTCTGAAGGGCCAAACAATTAAAAAAACGATAAAAAAGATCATATCTGTTTGTACTTTTACTCGTTACTAGCAGTATATTCATGCTACTTATTTGAACAATCCACGAAAACAAAAATTCTCAAATGTACAGTACCAGTCAAACGTTTGGACACACTTGACTCAATGTATGTTTTCCATAGTAACAAAGGCATTTTATCTGATGGATTATGCTTAAATTAGTTTCTAAGACAAATAAAAATTGGTAAAAGTGTTAGCCAACATATAAACTGATTTTCAAATCACACACACGCACTCACATGCACACAAACATGCACAAACAATTAATTGAAGTCACCTTCATCAAAAAGTTTTCTTTCAGAACCTTAGTCCCTCACCCTTCAAGTGCTCTGCACATATGAGAATTTCTTCAGGACTGATGGAAAAGCATCAAAGGCGGCTGCCTCATGCAGGTGGAGAACATCACTAGTGTGGAGCTGAGGAGGACAGTACAGGACGGCTACTTTAAAGGATCTAAAATCTAAGATAAACAAATATTGACTATCAGAGCACAATCACATGTGTTACTTCATTGTTTTTTTTATTGTAAAAAATACTAAGTAATGAGTAGGAGTGTCCAAACTTTTGACTGTTACTGTATTCAGCAGATTACAAATAAACTATATCTCCATTAATATGTAAATAAAACTTTATAGGAAAGGAGGAAAAATACACTTTGGATCAATGTTCTAACTATTAGAATAGCTTCTGTTCCCAAAAAAGCATTCATCAAATAAAATGGTATAGGCTCTCAGAGGAAACTGTGGTTTAATGTGAGGAATAAAGTTCCATGAACTGTTGTTTTTCAATCTAGCAAATAAAAAAAATCCCTAGAATAAAATTAGGGTGGGATGTGGGAAGGGTTAGAGTCAAGAACACTGAATTAATGAAGCTGAATTACTCTCCACTCTGGTCATGCACATTCTACATACAAGCCACAAAAGCAGTCTAGACATCCATGCTATTCAGGGTGTCTCAATTGCCAAGACTCTGGATTGTTTTGATTGTCTAGATATTCAGAAAACACTCTAATGCTAGTTTTGCAGAATAAGGGCAGTGTGTTTAATCCATATTGATATATGACAGTTTATTTTCAAATGTGTTTGTACATATGTGCGATAAAATGTCTGTCTGCGTATGTGTGGCTTTGCTGAGGTGGTTTAGGAAACCCGTTAGGTGCAGACACAGAGCTCATTAGCTCTAGCAGAGTCGGTACACATTCCTACTGGAATGGTCCCCAATTGTCCCAGCGACACATGAAATCTAGAGCTGGAATAATCGCACTCTGAAACCGCGGATCACTTTCATATGGTAACAGTTCCCAAGTGGCACACGTTTCAAAGGGTAATGTGAACCTCTTCAGTCACAGTTTCATACACATACACACACACACACATGCACGCTCGCACACACACCCACACACACATTCTTCTCTGCCATCACATGGCCTGCAGCAGAGCCCGGTGTGATTGTTCATGTGGGGGAGCTCGTGGATGAAGTGCAGCTTTGTGAGGGCCCCCAGCTCCCAGGTGCCAGCCCTCGTAGGACACATTTATTCCCATCACCTCCAGTTTTAGCACACCTTCAAGCCACCTTCAAACCACATTTGTTATGTGTAGTGCTGTAACTGGAGAATTGTTAACTAGATATCAACCGTGTGGAAGCCCAGGTGAAAAGTTGGTAAGACAGGAAACATACAAACAAGCATGGGCCATTCTGCATTGGCAAGGAACGTGAATATGAGATTGTAATTACGTGATAGGTTTGTACCTGAAAAAACAGCAGAGAATTAATCATGGCACCCAGGTGGTCTCTGTCTTGAATGGCAACAATTACTTTGCACCTGCTGGTTTGTAGTGGAGGTAAATGTTTTATATATCACCTTGCCTCCTGTATCAATTACTGTTGGTGTGAAAACAAATTTGATACATGAGCAAAGTCTAAATAGACACACACCTTACATAAATACAGCTGGAGGGGGTCCAAATGGAGAGAGTCCAATAAGATGTTATTAGATGCTGTCTCTGGCTTTTCTTGAGCAAAATAAGCAAAGTTATTAGATAGGTTATCATAGGACAGACTACACAGCTCCTTTCACACAAGGCAACAAAATTTGATCTTTTTTGCTTCCCAAATTAAAATATGTAGACCTCATAGTACATTTTATGCTAACTGTGAATCTATTTTCAGAGTTTTTCTACCACGTATAGTTTTAATGTGTGCATATTTAATACTTATTAATTATTCATAAACAAGGCTGTTGTTACATTTAAAAACATGAACAAGCATGCTTCTAAAATGTGTATGGGTTATGCTTAGATTTGTCCTCAGGAACATCCCACTTTGGTGTCCTGCAGTAGCCTGTCAGCATAGAGGGGATCTAGTCTTCTTGGTACTACTTTTCTATACTATACAGCACCAATCAAAAGTTTGGACACGCCTCCTCATTGTTTATTTTTAGCATTTTCTATAATAAAAAAACAAACATATCAAAACAATGAAGTAACACATATTTGATTATGCTGTGATAGTCAATATTTGTTTATCTTAGATTTTAGATCCTTCAAAGTATCCACCCTTTACTGTCCTCCTCAGCTCCACACTAGTGATGTTCTCCAGCTGCATGAGGAAGACGCCTATGATGCTTCTCCATCAGTCCTGAAGAAATTCTCATATGTGCAGAGCACTTGAAGGGTGTGGGACTAAGGTTCTGAAAGAAAACTTTTTGCTGAAGGTGCATCTACAACTAATTGTTTGTACATGTGTGTGTGTGTGTGTGTGTGTGCGCACATGTGAGTGCTTGTGTGTATGGTTTGAACATCAGTTTATATGTAAGCTAACACCTTCACCAATTTTTATTTGTCTTAGAAACAAATTTAAACATAATCCATCAGATTAAAATTTCTTTGTTACTATTGAAAACATACATTCTGTCAGGTGTGTCCAAACTGTTGACTGGTACTGCACATAATGACATATCAGCATACTGGAACAAAAGAACTACAGGTGGTAAAGAAATTCAGAGAACATATTTGGATTCAATATGCAAAAATACATAATAGGCAGGTTTTTTTTTGCAGGAAGCAAAATCACTGTTGAACGGTATTATTAGTGGCAGATGTGTTGGAGCTACACACTCTGCAGGTGGCAAATCTCCAGGACCAGAACTGCACTGTCCTGTTACAGAGAAATGATTCAGCTTAGAAAGATCAACAATCAGAGCAATTCATGCTGTAATGTCTTTTCAAAAGACTGATAAACCAGTTCAGTCACGATAGCCAAAGACTCTGTTCTGTGCTGGAGTTATTACACAGTGGAACGTACTGGAACATGCCTGATTCCTGACATGCCTGGTGGTGCAAGAGCATAAGGAAAGAGGCCTGAATGATCACACAAACTCAGCCAGAGTCCAAAAGGACCTTAAAGCAGAGAGGGGCTCTGCACGCACTTGTGCCACTGCCCTGAAAATGAACTAGCAGTAATCTACCGTCTCCCCCACTGTGGAAAGGGTCGACATTCTGGAATGTGCAGGACAGATCCCCTCTGCTAGACAGGTCAGAGGCGTTATGAATCCTTCCCTGTGTCTGTGTGTGGCCTACATTGTTTCAGGTCCAGTAAGAGGTGTGGTAACCCTCTGGGCTCTATCCTGCTTAGATACTGATTTGGGATTAGCTAAACTGTTTTATACATAGAAATAATGCTGAAACACGAAACATTAACAATATCCATGAACTCTGGGGGTTATGTATCTGAGCGCTGCTTATGTATTGTTCTAAATTCCCTTACTGATTGCAGTAAAGCAATGGAAGGCAACAGAACCTGTAATGGAATATATTTTGAGAGTAAATCCCAGCTCTGGAACAAGAAATGTGTTTCAAACCCAGTAGTAGCCTAATACAGTGATTATTTTTGAAATGTATCCAGAAACAATAAAACTGAGCCTGTGTAATTTCTCTTGGTAATTGGAGTTTGCCTCATAACCTTTGCATCACAGAAAATAAGCCACTGTTAAATCTCAGAATTGTTAAGTGTCATCCTACCCTACATCCAAACAGCAAGCTGTTTAAGATTTTTACCAGCTAAGGTAGTAAGAAACATTTGGGATAAATATTTTAAAGTTTTGAGTTATATTATTATATTCACTTTGGTCTAAGGTATCATGTGATCTGACATGGGGATTTGGGGATTCTGTTATAACAGACACTGAACAAAAAGAGTAGACAATTCTACAATATCATGAACTGCACATTGCACTGTTAACACATTATAATGATCATAAATGAATCACCATGAATTAATTATGCCATAAGACAATATATGTCATTGGATAATAAGTTTGAATGCAAGAGAATGTACTTATATTCAGTAAAAGATAAACATATAAAAACTCCTGAGTTCTCCTTAGTCTACACTCAGGGGAAACCATTCCATGAGAAATTGCATTCCTAATGGACTGATGCTTTAGGCCAAGTGTTTTAAAGGAAACTTTGACTGCCAGCTAGCATCAGCTTGCTAGGAATCTGGGAGCTCCTTTGCCTTGTGGCTATTGTTTTGAGGGAGTGATCTACCCAGGATAATAGCATGCAATTGAGATTATTTCTCAAGTTTCCCATGTCAGCCTTTCTATTTCTATTACCTAGAATGTCTATTAGGAGCAAAAGCTAACTATCAGGAAGTAACAGCCATAAACAAGAAAACTCGTGAAAATAGGACTTACATTTGCCAGATTGTCTGGATTCAAAACAGATGTGTCAGCTCCTGTGACCAGAAAGAGCAAGCCTAGGTAGAATCACCAATCATCTGAATCCTTTTTCTTTTGTCATGAAGCACAAACAGTAATCCAAACTCATAGTCTCTAGTGGTAACATTTCCTGCCTAGTTTGTTAGCTTGCTTGTCAACTTTTGTGATCCTAGGCCAGAAGAGAGCTTTGTTTTTTTTACCCCAATACATTCTGCTCACAGAGAAGTTTACAGCAGTACAGGGGGCCAGCAGGCCTGGAGTTGGGAAACAGAGGTTTACACAGTCACTTGTGTGCAGGAGATGACGAAAATGAGCTGGTCTCCAGTGAGGTGGGTGTTTTTCACTAGTCACACCCAGAGTGAAAGGACTTTAAAGTAACATTATCACATCACTCACACTGTCGTGCACAATCTTCTGCACTGCCAACTGCTTCTGCCTCAACAGAATAGTCAAGGCAGTAAAGAGCCCCCCCCCGACTAAGTCTGAGTTTTGTTTTTGTTTTATGTTGCCTTTTTGGTTTGTTTTCAGAGCTAAACACTGCCATTTGTAATTGTAACTGTTTTTTAAGATATATGCTTACATTACAATACACAATAACACAATAACATTTGTAATTGTAACTGTTTAAGATATATGCTTACATCACAATACACAATAACATGCAATATCCCTACCTAAAGGAAGTAAAACTTCGTTTGGGAGAACTCAAACTGCCAAACATTTCCTGACAACTTTACAGCATTCAAAATTGTCAACTTTTTCCTTAATTTCTTTTATATTCACTGAAATAAACAGTTTGATCTGGGATTTCTAATCTGTATTTTATTGTATTTGACTATAACAATTTGGAAAGTGGTAGTGAAAAGGCCCCAGGAACATTGTTTTAGAACCTTTGGTAGGTGAGCTAAACTTTACAAGCAAGGCTGAAAAAATACATTTCCAGATGCATGAAAAAGAAGGAAATGAGGAATAGGTGAATGCAGCTGTTTTGTGGCTCAGGAATAAACACATTGACATTCTCATTCTCTGAAAACATGATTTGCCACAGCTGCTGTTTATTCAATGATCACAAACTTTACTATATTAGTCTGTTTTTATGATCTATAGTAAAGAGACATTAGCTCTTAGATGCCACTGCAAGCATATGCACATAGTTTTTAATCTTCTTTTTCACATGGCCTTTAATCATCTCTAACATCTAGGAGAAATGCAGTCCTCTTTCTGCCAAGGGCTGAATTGTGACCTTTCCTAAAAAAAATCTTGGTACAAACAAATCTAGACTTTGTGTAAGAGTCTCAAGTATCTCTTCAAAACTGAAGGTTATAGTGTCTTTTTGTCAACTAAACACAGCAATAGCAGCATGTCATTTCTCCACAGACCTTTTGTGTTTCTCAACGTTCTCTGGAGGTGATTGGATTATCTGAATGTCAGCAACATTACGGCGAGCCCTGTAGGTCATAAACGGTTAGGAATTCTATTCACAGTGGACAGATTGCCAAGACCTTGTCTGCATCACATCTCTCAGATTACATGTCCAGATTTTGTACCCACTACGTCAGACATCAGCACTTGAAATATATCTCCACCTTGCTTGATCCCAGCCTGGACCTCTGGAGGGTTTACAAGAGCCAAGTGTTTTAGGGCTTAGCTGCATACAATCAAGTCGCCATAAAGCTCCATTTGCAAACACTTACCCTTTGGCTCTGTAGATAGTAGTTGTGAGTAGTGTCCCTGCCCCTGTTGTTTCCCCTCATACCACGGTTCATCCCAGATGTTCCGATTTACATTACGCTCCATGGCAGCTGTATACAACTGTCATCAGCTCCTCTAAATATTGAAATTAGTTGCAATGTTTAGATGGCATACATAAATCCTCTTGGTATGAACCAGAGAAGATTGCTCATCCACAACTAAAATAAACAGGACTTAAAGCACGTGAAGTGCACATGTTTGCCTGAAGAGCACTAGTTCACATGCACCGACTGTGTGTACACAAATACAAGCTGTGTCTTGGGGGGGTAGGGGTGGGGGGGGTTGGAGGCTGTCATTTTAGATGTAAGCAAAATCTACCTGAAACAAAACATATCAGGCTTTTTTAATGAAGATGGATGAAAATGGAGTACCATGACAATTGCAAAATTGCAGCAAGGAACATAGAGTCAGTGTCTGTGAATGTTCCCTCCTGTAGAGCGCATTCAGTATTTTTTAACGTTATTTATTACTAATGCAACTTTTTGACAATGCAAACAAGTCATAATTCATAAGATACCCTACAAGACATTAATGACATGCATACAGGAAGGATGCATAAAGTATCTAACAAATACTAACACAATGCCTGATACCATAAAATGAGTTATATAAGAAGGAAATGCTGATGGTCATCAGTTCATCTCAAGCACGCCTTGGCAAAAGCATTACACTCATCATTTGGAAGAGTTTCCCCTTACTAGGTACTGAAATGGAAAAATCCCAGACAGTATTGGAGGACACAGAACAGGGAGATGGCCATGACCCAAGTCTTAGATAAAGGCTTCTAGCATATTCCAACAGTTTACAGAACAGTGGAAAAAGGACGTGTGAAATAGTTTCTCATGAGCAAGCACCTGCATCTCTTGAACTTATTTCAGTGGAAAATGGTAAATATTCCAGACAGTTTACATCAAAATTCAGATTTAGAACTGCAGGGGGATGGAATGCATACATTTAGGGCAGTATTTATCAGAGTTGCTTTAGAATTGAATCCACGTGTTGCACACTTTTTTGTTCCATGCCTGGTATCTTCAAAGGGAACATGAGAAAGAATTTACCCGCTTACATATCAATGTCGTTCAACACTGCACATGAGAACAAATTTGACAAGGGCTTCCCAATTTGTCATACAGTAAATACGGGATGTTTTTGTCCCTCATTCAACCAACAAAAATTCAGCTCTGGCACTTCTTGAAACCATTACAACATCGCCAGTCCAGCTGCTATTTCTATTTAGTCTGGCCCCTGATAATCACCTCTTAGTCCTTGTGCAGAGTGTTTGTTTTTACAGCACCACTCCTGGACCACACATTACTTTTCTCACGTTTCTTCCGTTAGTTTCCAGGTGATCCCCCACTTGGCGATGGGAAGCCCTGGGGGTTGACACTGCAGCACCCCCAGCTGCTGTGCTAAACCCCTCCAAAAAAGGGGGCAAAAAGGATTAGTGAAGCTCCCGTTCATGTGTTACTCACTGCCAGTGTGAGTGTGTCATTGTGTCTCGGAGGTCTTAAATCTGACCAGATGGGGAGCACCTTAACTGACTACTCAGGGTAGTTTTGCTCTGTTTCTTACATATTTAAGCCACTCACATAAAAAATGCCACCAAAAACCTTTTCAGTGTATTATACCAACTACTTTAAATATCTGGATGTTCAGGAATTCTATGCTAGAGAATACATATTTGAGTTAATTAACTTTTGAATAGTGTGTAGAAGCTGACTAAATAGTCTACATGGTATACATAAATCAAAGGGTGTTTGATAGATGTCTGGAGAACATCAGAGTCTTTGGTGTTTGACATGTGTGCTAGTGAGATAAGCAAAGAGATCTTAACTAAACGCCAAGTCAAAAATTCGTATATACTCATAATACCAAAAGAACCAGATATTGTAATTCATATATACTCATAATACCAACAGAACCAGCTATTAGATTTACATTTACAGCATTTGGCTGACGCTTTTATCCAAAGCGACTTACAATTGTGACTGAATATATCTTGAGCAGTTGAGGGTTAAGGGCTTTGCTCAGGGGGCCAACAGTGGCAACTTGGCAGAGGTGGGGTTTGAACCAGCAACCTTCTGATTACTAATCAAGTGCCAAGTATTAAATGTCAAATAACTGCACACACACTGTTGCATTCCATGCAAAAACACCTGGGGATACCTGGGTATTGGTGAGCATAGCAAGCATGTTTCAGGTATATCATATAATGACAGAAGCTCTTGTCCATTGCTTGCATGTGAGCACCAGGTATGTAAGGAGATGTAATGACTGGTATTCATAAATAAGTAATGAGAAACTGAGGGCTAAGTGGAGATGGAGCTGATCGGGCTCATGTTATAATGGAGGGTGATGATAATGATATTTACAGTTTAGCTGGAGGCTGATCGTAGCAAGAGAGTGAGCAGCTGATTTGACCTGATGCCAGTCTCACATCCTAGTCATCATTTGACTCAAGGTAACACAAGGCATGTGCGTGGCATGGGGTGTTTGTGTGTGTGTGTGTTTTACCTGTGTAATCACATCTTCTATAGTTCGAATCATAATTGTAACCCAATGAGCCTGAAATCTGAAGGGGAGAGGAGGCATTCTAACCCCCACCTCAGAAGGACAAATGAGAAGGCTGAAAGCTGACTGACTCCTGTTGAAACCTTTGGACCGTGTTGGCCCTGAAGGCACTGTCAGAGCTTTACACAGTCACAACCAAAGAGACACTCTGGGGTTTTTAGAAACTCAAGAGCCATGTAGTGGAGGTACGCAATGTGCAAAAGAAACTGACGTACTTGGAGAGCTGGACCTGAACAAGGTAGCCTGATAAAGCAGGCTTAACCTGGGTTAATAAAGCAGGCTTAACCTGGGTTAATTTTGCTAAAATAAAGTGAATTAAAGAGAAAATTATTAATACGCCTAATCTTACAAGAGGACATTTTAAATCAAGCAAGAGTTAGATAACAAATCATTTGCACATAAATAATGTAATGGGAACAAAAAGTGTCTCAAACCTCCAAGTTTCTTTCAGTAATCCTTTTCTGTCAATTCCTAAAGCGGGATTCCTGATATTAACTGTTGATTTTCCAATATTATGAAGTTTTAAAAATTCCAGATTTATTTTGCCACTTAATCCCAAGTTCCAGATCTGGGAAAACTAAATCCTTCTGTCATCCAATGCAGTACAGCCCTGTAGTAGTTGTTGAGAAATAGATTGCTATGAAAGTTAGAGCAAGGAGTCCCTATCCCAATGCCTCCACGGGTGTAAGGGGTGCTCCTGGTCCTAGTGCCTGACCACTTCAAATTCTCAGTTTCTTTATGGTAGGAGACCATTCTTTCCACTTGACACACTGAATTGCTGACTTTGCTTTTGCTCGTGTGGAAGATGCAGTGGATTGCCAGCATAACCATGCAATGAAAACATAACAGCATAATGATGTCTGCAGTTAACCAAGGTTGGCTCAGTTCAGCTGTGAAGTGCAGCTATATAATGAGTAGCTTGGCTAGACTATAGCACTTTGTTTTGCAGCTGTTAATGGCAAGTCATAAACAATGCAGACGTTAGCCTCTTAAAATTGAGGTTGAGAACAAAGTGACACAGATAGACCAATAACAGCAATTACTGGCATTCCACACATGACCATGTAAGACACAAATCCTGCCCCTGTGCTGCAGATATCGCCCACCTTTTTAAAAATACATACAGCCAATACAAACAAAAGTTTTATGTTTTATGTTTTAATTCCTCACACCACACATCATGTGGTCTACACCACAGTCTGGTACGTCACAGCATCAGATTAAGAGGCAGTAGCCTGTTATATATTTTTAGACCAAGCCTGATGTTGTTTATGTACTATTAGCATAGAAAGATGTGTTGAAATCTGCAGGCTTGCGGTTGATGATGACCTGTCAGATTCCAGAGTTACAGAGAGTATTTCAGCTATATAACAGCTTCTGAAGTCATGTGATTCTGAGATAATTACACTTGATTTTCTGATAGCATCCTGGGGCAATTTCTGAACCCATATCAAAAGAATTTTTATATTAGAGTCTATTGGTTTCACACCTGACATGTTGGCAACATAATGGTTTGCAGTCTCACATAATAGTACTCTCCTTCAAGCATATTTATCTACTTGATATTACACTATTATTGATAGACTGAAAGATAACTTGCATTTGACTTTTTCTTGTAAATGTCTTTGCAGTGATAAAAGGTAATTAACACTGGCAAATTCACATTCCTGAAGCATGAAAGATTGTTTATACTGTTAAGTAACCAAAAAAATTCCCCTGGAAGTAGACAGAATTTGAACCAAGCATTGGTAAATAAAGTGTCACACAGATTTTTTGTTGTTGCAAAAATCAGAACTGTGTTGAAATGTGGCATGTTAAAGTTGTGCATGACACCACTAGTGTTCTTTTATAAGTGAATGTTCTACTGTTCATGCCAGTGTCCATGCATTAAAAATACACCATTAGATAAAATGACAGTTCTTTAGAGCCTTGGTGCTCAGAACCATGTGAGATCTTCCTCTAGTGGAGAAAGGCTCGCCATTTAATAATGTCATGATCTCAAACAGAAATAAAATGGGGCTTAATATATTCCCAGGCAACTCAAACATTACAACAGCACAGGCAGACTGATGTATGTTTGAAACTTCCTCTCACATTGTGTCTCACGCTGGATCAGTTTCCACAAGGTACTGTTTTAAAGAGTGTTTTAATCAGACTTAACTTCCCAAATTTTCTCTGGATCTGTGTTTACTTACACAGTCTCTCTTGCTAAGGCTTTGGTGCAATGAGTGAACACTGCATGGCACATCTGTTGCCAAGGCCACATAACTGATGTCAAATAGAAATGGAGAGTAGGAAGGGGTGTGGATGTGTGGATATCTCTCCATTACACAGATGCAAGATTACAGATGATGCATTTCTTATGTAACGTTTCTTGGAAATGTGGACCATCAAATTCTAAGTGCTGTTGTTTAGTTTCTCATTTTGGATTTCCAAGTCTCTGGATGTATTCTGAGCCAGGCGTGGCTCAGAAGCAGCCCATGCTGGCGGCTTTGCACTCAAACCTGAAGGAACTACCTGAACTAAAAAATAAATACACTTTAAAATGATTCAAATCCCACCCAAAACATTTAGCAAGGTATATATTAGTCATTAGGCACAATCACATACACTATTATTAGCATCACAGTGTTTCAGCTGTGACATAGCAGGGTCCCCTAAACAGGCTATGCAGCAAAAACCTGAGACCCCTGAACTCCCTGCTGTATGCTCCCAGCTAATGTGATCAAGGGAAGGCAACTCTGTCTTCAGCAAGTCTGACCTGATTACTGACACACTGCAGTAAGTACAACCAGACCCCAGGATGGACACAGTCTGTTTGCATTTACCAGCCTCAGATGAAAGGAATTATATGATAATTTCCAGATTGAATCTCTGTCAAAAAGAAGGAATTCCTAAATTTCACCGAATTTAAAATGTGTTAATCCATCTGGTGTGATTGGAACTGAATTGTTTCTGTTAAGTCTTGCTTAAATGATCGATTTGGTGAGACATGGCCTCTACCATAAATAAAGGGGGATCAGTAACTCTGCACAGTAGTTTACAGTGCACCAGGTAAAGAGGTAGCAATCTGTCACCGAGAAAAGGCACTGATCAGAGTACAGTCAAGGTCACAAAACACTGGGGTAATGTCAGCTTATTTTATTTTACACAGATCAGTTTCATGAACACGGACAGATTATGAAACAAAATCTTGAAAGGAGAAATAAAATCTTAAAAGGAGATGTGTTACTTGACTTTGAATGTTCTATCCTTTTGCAATAACCTGTCACTTTTTGAAAAATTAGGACGGTAGTAAAGTGACATACTAGAGCAGCTTCTGATGATTTTACAACATAAACATAGAACCCTAAAACAAAAATAAATGAATACTAACTTTCATCCAGATTTTCACAAACACTTTGAAGGAGAAACCATTATCTGAAATTGACCCCAAGTGTGCACAAGTCTAATAAAAGTTGTTCAAAACGTAAGAAATTGCACTTTGAAGTAACTGCACTGGGATTCTGCAGTCCATTGGAAATTTTTTTCAAGACAGAATTCTTGGATTCTACAGTGACCTTCTCCGAGCCAGTGCTACTCTCCCTTTGACGTCTGTCCTTCTCACAGACAATATCTGGGTTGTGTTAGATGTAAAGGCCAATTTTCATAATGGATTACATTTTTTCATTCTGCAGAAGATAGCTTAAAACATTTTTTTATTCTGACTTTCTACATTTTCAGAGAGATAAGTCAGTTTGTTGTATAGATAATTATCAGTGCCAAACGCATCACTGCCAAAGACAACAGGTCTAAATCAATTGCATTTTTTACAGCGGGAGGCAATTTATGCACAACATTCATCAACAACATTAACGACACTGTTTAATATCTACATTACATCTTTTGTTCATGCTCTATTTAATATTACTTTCCTCATTCGGACAATTTTTCATCTCGGCATCATTATTCATAGCCTGAGGATGAGAACTGAGGTTTGAAGAATGTTGCCCATCACACACTGAAAGAATTTGCATTTAGGCAATCAGCCAGAGGAATCTCTCTATCCTCCTCCTGTCATTTCAATGGCACTGTGAGCAATTTCCAGTAGCAGACATACTGTGTCTGCTACTGGTGCTCATCTTAAAGATTTATTTACAGCTTTTAATAGCTTAAATACTAACCAAACAGTGTTTTAGATAGCGTGACCATAAACGTCTAGACTATGAAATTGCCTGCCATTGTTAAAGCACAAATGTACACAACTGTTAAATGCTGATGCACTAAAAAAATGGCTTTGATTTGCAGGCCAACAGCTTCCACAGACGATTCTATCAGTGCTAATATGCCGTTTCAAAGGCGTATTTGTCTTGTCACATTTGCCACTGAGTAAGACAAAAATGTCTTTAATTTGAGCAATTTCCTTGTCTATCTTGCGATTTGAAATGAACTGGGGGGGCATAGTTTAAGGTTCAAGCAAGATTTTTAAAATGTACATTTAGCCTTTTGGTGGGGGTGGGTGCGAGCGAGTATTCAGGGCAGAATAACAGTCATATAATGACATTCAGTCTCCACATCTCCGTATCTCAAAAGACAGCTTGTTCATTTTATTCAATGTAAGCTCCTATTCCTATTCAATCCCCCTCCTATGGAATCCACAGCTTCCACACACAGCTTTAACATATATATGTTTAATATATCCCCTATATATATATATATATATATATCTCCTCACTCTTTGATACTAGGGGATTTTTCTCAGAGATCTGCATGTACAAACTGAATACTGAATTAACGTTGCCATTAGTCACAGATATTTGTTTGAAGCTGTGTGACTGCCGATTTAAAGAACAGGCCAAATCACATGGAGTGTAGCATTCCTGTATTCTTGTGCTGACAGATACAGGCATGTATAATGTGATCTGAATGAAAATGCTTAATAAACACATGGACATTTATACACACACACACACACACACACAGACACACACACGTGCATGTGATGTCATGTATCGTTTGCCGAAGGCTTTCCTGTTGCTGCTCAGATGGACAGCTTATTGTTTAATTTTAGTCACTTTTACAGTGTTTTTCATCAATGTATTGCCCTTCCAGGAGGACAACTGGCAAATATTTATGAGACTGTGGATGCAAAGGAAGAAATGGTGTTTTAAAGACAGACGGAAATATAGTAACAGTTCGAACACACATGTTCCATCAGTTGTACACTTTGTGCCATAGGATCATTTCATTTTTCAGATGTTCCAGAAGTTTCCGGTGACCTTCTTCTCACGGCTAGGTTATGAACATTTGCTTCCACATATCATCATCTTTAACAGGATCTACAGCAACGGGGCCTATCTGTCCGTCCCAACGGTTTTTAACAGCCTGCTCTTATACCTGTCGACACAGCCTGATGAATGGCCAGTGGAGCAGGAATTATCTTCAGCTTGGATTTGAATGGATGAGGAGGAACATGTTCCTGTTGTCCTGTGGTTCATTTGAGCTTTAGAGAACAGAGTGAACAGGTTAAATTATTCTGTACCCATTTACAAAGCAAACCTCATGCATATCAGAATGACCAAGACTCTTTATTTGTATATCACACCTGGCTGTATAAAATAAAATTTCCCATTAGTGACAATAAAGGTACTGTAGTGAACTAGACTCTGAACACCCTCTCACAGACGTCACCAAGAGCTGTTTTTGTTCCATTTTCATTTTTTTATTAACCAGCCATAACAAAAACTGACGTGTCTTTTTGTGCTTGATTCTGTGACTGATTCTCTAGTCACAGAAAATTCATTAGGGTCCACTAGAACATTGGAGGAATTCTGCCACAATTTAAATATCTATGAACTGTGAATCTAAAGGAATACAGAGTTTTGATATGCACATAAATTTGGAAGAAATAGAGGTTTTACATAAAAAGGAAAGACCGAAAGTGAAAGGTACTTTTTGGTGGATTGTCCTTAGATAACTGTCACAAACACTAGGGCACAGACCCCACACCCAACTAGTCACTCATTCACACACACACACGCACATCCATGCATGCACACACCCACCCACCCACCCATACACACACACACACACACACACACACACACACACCATTATGCAAGAAAATTCCTAGAAGCCCATCCCTGCTTTCCCT
>JAOXYF010000018.1:9662425-9672981 GCA_028565775.1 Sternarchorhynchus goeldii | reverse complement strand
CCACACCCCCCCCCGCGCGCGCGCACACACACACACACACACACAGATGTAATTGCATGAAAAGTATAAAAAAAAAATAACTGAAGGTAAGAGATTTTGCATAAAAAACCCTTTATTTTTTATGTTTTTTGTTTACTCCTCAAACCATACAGGACATTATCGTGAATATTGTAGGATTTAACCACAGTCTTCTTAAATGTGTGTTTTTAGACTTCAAATTCCATTTCTTTACTGCTGTGCTGTCAGGTGAAATTAAATTAAACTCATTCTACTGGACAACAGAAAACAGCTTCTGGTCTTACAGTCACTACAGGGCTTATTATGTTTGCAGGATTCCAGGGGACTGTAACAAATGAGTTGCTGTGAATGTTGATTTAATTATGACATTAATACTTTGTGTGTAAAAACTCTAGTCCTTTTATCTTGTAAAGCTTTCAACTTTAAAGTGATTCTGTGACGCATGTTGATATCTGGCAGTGTTTTCTTTCAGTCAATTCTCATGTCACAGCTGCTTCATTCATATGAAGCATATATGAAGCATATGAATGAAGCATATAAATTTCATTTTAGTTTCTGTTTATTCTTTTCCACTCTTATCTTGTTCATTCTTAATAGGATCTAAATGGCATTTAACAAAGACAGAACACAATGTTGTCTGTTTTTCTTAAGATGGCCCGCATTTGTAAATTGTAATGGCACAATCTTGTATGCCTTCTCCCCCACACTGGTCTCCTGAGCATTTTCAGTTCCCTTTCGTCTCCCTGTCATTCAGGTGGTTGAAGTAAAGGGGATGATTGCAATAATTAGCACGTACAATTCTCCGTAGCATTGCACATGGTGGGAGACAATGTGTCAGAGAAACAGCTGCTGCTTTGGGTCTGGTTTGGGCTCTTGTATTGGCTCCACATTCCTCCCAACAGCACTAGACAATCTGAAGCAGAGGCCCATGGGGGGGGGGTTGTGACTGGTATTGAGGCTTATACATTCTTTTTTTTATTATTGGGTTGTTTGTATTTTCTGAGAACACTATGCAAGGACAGTAAAGGCCTTAAGAAGGAGAAGGAATGAATAAGGTCTCATTTATAACGACACATCTGTCAATTCGGTCTATTTCAGGTCCACAGAGACATAACCAAATGGAGAGTTTCCATTTCTGTGCTTCTCTGCAATTGCTCTCTTTTTCTTTGCTCCATAATAAACATCTTACATGATTCATGCCCCCCCCCCCCCCCAAAAAGACCCTTGTAGCCTGCAGAAGATGGAGGCGACTCATGAGATCTAACCCACTTTCCACAGAGAGTGGAGCGACTGATGTTAAGTGGATCATGCTGGTGTTAACTGAATAGATGATGCTAGTGTTAGTTGTGCCCTGTGGAAGTGAGTTTTTCTCAGCAGTGGTGAAAGGCTGTGGTTAAATACTCACCAAATCCGTGTACCAGCATTAGCCGTGAGTGGTTGGGAGCTCCTTTATCATACAGTTCACTTTAAAAAAAGATTCAAGTCAACCATCTTAAAGTGCCTTCAGCAACACTAATAAATGTTTTGAGTCTTTGATTTAAAAATGTCCCAGACATTTTGTTGGGGTAGATGAATCTTAATAGGTTTCCTTGAAAGAGTGCTCTCAGACTGCCCTTCTACTTACTTTCTGTCTGCAAATCCATTCAGGTCAGGGGGATTTTGTCTCTTCTATCTTATGGTACAGTGGTCTGTGGATTAACAAGGACATATGCCTATATGTGATATAGTTAATATTTTAAATTGTGGTCAAGCAAAAACTGTTGCTGACATTGGCCCAAATCTATTTTGTTGAACATGACTAATATAGAGATGAGTTTGAACAGACCTTATGCCTTATTAACCAACCCTCTTTACATCTCCTATAGATCCAAAACTATAGATGTAAATTCTAGGGTCAAAGAAATTTTTTGTTGTAGTTAAGATAAAAGTAAAAAAATATCACAAGTTCAAGAATTATTAAGTAACCTGCAGGTAACAAACGAGCAATGCAATACATGAGGAAGACATTAAAATAAAATCTATACTTTGATGGAATACTCTGGCTTTCAGTTAGCCATGGTTCAAACTGCTCCAACAATGCTTGGCACCTTCTCATCTTGAAGCATGCCAGTGAAATCTCAGAGCCCGTGTCCAGAGAATAGCTCATAATAAAAAAGCCTGTCCAGACCAGGCGCATCTCCCATGGCAACTAAAATCGAGTCCAAGAGCTTATTACAAGTTTTCTGTCACTCTATAATATTTGATTATGTGAAAATGTCTGACATTATAGTATGTCACCAAGCAAAAGACTGATGAACCAGAACATGAAGCAGAGGCAAAACTATCATATTCCTTGTAATCAACTCTATATGCATCAGCTCCATTTTGCTGATGAAATTATCAATTACCTGGCCTGTGCCATTTGGCATTCAAGCTGTTCTTTGCTGATGCTCAGTGTCTGTCAGTGAAACATATCAGAAAAATGATGATGTTTCCTCCACTTTTCTTATTGATACAAAGATATGCATGATGCTTCTGACAAACAATACTAGTAGGCAGTGCCAGTGTAACATCCTCAAAGGTATTAAATACTACTAAGGTAGTAAATAGTATTACTAAGGTATTAAATACCATTACAGTATTAAATAGTATTACTAAGGTATTAAATACTTTAAAGGTATTAAATACTACTAAGGTAGTAAATAGTATTACTAAGGTATTAAATACCATTACAGTATTAAATAGTATTACTAAGGTATTAAATACTTTAAAGGTATTAAATACTACTAAGGTATTTGTATTGAAATTCCCTTTGAGCTATAGGTTATTTTGTAACTGTAGAGCCAATTATATCAGCTTTTACTAACAGACAACGTTGTGCTCTTATGAAAGCACACAGCTACCCCACTTCTGAAACATGCTGTTGATGCTGTATTAAATGTGAGGGACAAATGGTAAGAAGAAAATGTCTAATCATGTGAGGTGACACCCAGCCTTCCCCCCACCAACATGCACACATATGCATACTCACACTTGTTATTTTGGATGAAAGCTCTGTAGAGAGAATTTAGGGTAAGCGTAGCATTCATAATTACTGAAGGCTCATGGTTTGGTTCCATAAGACACACACTTATCTGCCTACGCACAGAGTGTTTCCCCATAATGAAGTGTGGAAGAGAAAAAAAGAAAGAGAGTAAAAGTGGAAAGAAAGAAGGAAAGAGAGAGAGAATGAAGAGACAGGGAGGGGGGATAGAATCCAAGTGCGTGGAAAAAGCCCTTCTACATGATACGTCTGTGTGTGTTTGACAATTTTATATTTTATGTTCATGCATATTCATGCATGGTGGCATGTGAGTGTACGGTTGCATGCTTGCTTTGATAAATGAAACACCTGGGGGAGGGGCTTGCACTACCCCTGCATCTACCTCACATCACCATCTCACACAGAGCCCTTACAAGTGGGGGATTCCAACCAGCAGCACACTATAGTGTTCACAGGCCCTCCCTGACCCAGATTCTCTGCAATTTCATTGGCTAAAGAATATGAGCTCGATTAGTTATTGGTGTCTAGTTATTGATTCTGTCCTACAATTTTTCTTAATCACAAATGAAAAGAAGGCTCTGAGTGTGGAGAGAAAGAGAAGAATCAAAGGATGGAAACCCCATATATTTCTTTGCTATGACCTTCACATTTAATCAGTGTAGCTGACTAATGTACCACAGAAACCCTGCACCCTCCAGAGTCCATTTTTCTTTACAGCTTACCCATCTAGTTGGAGCACCCATTCTTGGCTGTGCATGGCAGACTAGAGATCATTGAAACCATGTGATCTGTATATAGTCAGTTTTTTAAGAAAACATGTGCCCTGTTTGTGCTCCCAACCACTCACGGCTAATGCTGGTGCATGGATTTGGTGAGTATTTAACCACAGCCTTTCACCACCACTGAGAAAAACTCACTTCCACAGGGCCCCTTCTCTACCTTGAAGTATGTCATATTTTGATATTGCCCCATTAATTACAAAAGCTTTTATACCTTTTAAGACATGAAGGTCACCCATTTATGGCTGCCACTTCCATGTTAGAGTGTCGATATTACTAAGCTGTTGTCTCTAAATGAGAAATGAGATGAAGAATTCCTTACGGAATGTTGAGTTCTCATGTTCCATCGAGAGAGTGACTAAAAGGTTTGTGTTTGAAATAAAAAGAGCAAATGAATCTTCACACCAAAGGATGACAGGGAAAGTCATCCCTATATTTGTTTATTACACTGACAGCTGCAAAATGGGGTTTTTGCTCGTCTCCATTACAGTGATTCATTGGCATGCCTGCTTCCAGACTTATTGATGCTCTAATTGTCTCTCCCCTCTCTTTATACCATGACTGATACAATCTTCATGTCCAGTTTTTGACCAATATGTGCTTTTCAATGGCCAATGTCGATATTTAGAGAACAGGTTAGCCAATGGCTGATATATAATGCCGATGTCATGTTATTGTGGGGTGTTTTGCACCTAATAAAATGCAATTTAATAAAAATTACAAATGAGATACACCATTGTTGACCTTAAATTAACATTTGTTTAAAATTATTATTATCTGTATTGTCTATTAAGTAGATCAGTACTCAGACTACAATGTTTTTATTTGAAATTGTTATCAACTAAATAAATGTCCACAGGTAATGAAAAAGCAGAAAATTGAAACAAACACACAAAAACTCTTAAACAAAAAATAGTTTTAATGCACTTAACATTTATCAGCAGTTAGCAGCCTTGTTTCTTAGAGAAAATGAAAAGGTGTAAACTTACATAAAGACAAAAAAAATTTATAAGCACACAGTAGCACCCAGTTGCATCTGTTTTTTGTTCTAATAAACATTTATTCAACACTAATGTACTGAATAAAAAACACAGAAAAACATTTATCATAGACTGAATAGATTAACACAACATACCATCCAAAAACTAAGAAAATAAGAATTTTAAGTACACAGGTAGACTGGGTAGGAAACAAGACATGGCTGCATTCAATGACAGAAGATTCACATATCAAAAGACAAGCCTGGAGTGCACAACCAAAACAAAAATCACATGGCAGTTGTTGCCATGGAAACACAGCAAAAACAAAAACACAGAATCATATGGCTCAGCAGTATGTAGTAGTGAATCACAATGGCAGTAGGAAGAAAACCCTGACAGGCAATGATTTTTGTTATTAAAGTGTCAACCTAGAATTTGATTTTTGGCCTCTTCTTTATAAGCAGGAAGTGACACATCAGATGATTCCAGATGGTTTTTTGTGGTGTTTTCTTCCCAGTTTCAGCCTCATGCTCATGAATTCAGTTCAAATATTTGACATGATGATTAACTATAAACTGGGATATACACTCTATACAATATAAACAATATGAAACATACAATAAAATAGAGCACTATACATAAAAATAACATGCAAGTAAACTTTGAGAAATAATAAAAACCTACTTAAATGCTGAAGTAAAGCAATAAATTCTTAACTATTTTTTTTTATCAGTGATAGATGGAGCCTGATATGAATAAATGTTTATTGGTGATGTGTTCTAGATTTTTGGTGGATGAAAACAACTCCTCTTTTTTAAGTTTTATATGCAGGATATCGAGAAGGCTAGCCCTTGACCATTTACTACATGATTTCGAACATAATCTATATGTTACATCCCCAGACATCTCCAGATCAGACCCAGTCTTTCTGACAGGCTAATTATGCCCACCTAGAACACCAGTACCTGGGTACTAATAATTCACAACTGCTCCCCATTTAAGATTTCCATACATACTCGCTTTTTGTCTTTTTTTGTCTTGGTAAAGTATCATTTACCCTTTATCAAATAATGAGTGGTTTCCTTCTGTCTATTCACAGATGTTTTGTCTTTGACCCTGGTTCAGTTTATTTGAGATTAACAATTTTTGTTTTAATCTCCTGTTAGTTTTTATTTTTTAACTTTTACCTGTTCTCTGTTATTGCTTTTTGGATTGTGCTTTTCTGTACTTCAGGCATGTATCAAACTTTCCCTTTCATTTGCATCCACTTCTGTCCCCATGGTTTGTGACACTATCAGGCATTTAAAGATATATTAAGGTGCAAATCCATTAAGAGATTTATTAAACTATTAAAACTAGCAGTAAAATTAGATTGTCTGTTCTAAAAGGACACAGGCAGCTAGTGAAGTGATCCTAAACTGGTCTAATATGCTCTTGTTTTCTAATCTGTGTTCATTTTATTGTTGTTGTAGTTTGTTTTTTGTAGTTGTCCTCTGAGCAATGCATGACTGTACTGAAATTGAGACTAAACAAAAGCTTGGATAGATTTCTTAGCATCTTAGTGTCTATGGAGGTAGGATCTCATTCTTACTATATTCATTAAATGGTGAAAAGCTGTTGTAGTAATATTAATGTGGTTTAAAAGTAGAATCAGTCCAGAACTACACCAAGATTCCCAACTTCAGTTTTTGTCTGTAGATCCAGCTTTTTTGTGCATCTTTTTCATGCATCTTTGCTTCATCACTAATTGTAATCATTTTTATTTTTCTCCATTAATTTTGAAAAATTGTTATTCATCTAGCTAACATTGTTGGGCAGACAGATAAAAACATATCTACAGTAGTGACACCATCTGGTGCTACAGATATATATAGTTATATAGTATATCATCTGCATAAATGGACTCCATGGTTCTTAATAAGATAACCTAGTTGCAAGATATTGAAAAAGTGGGCCAAGTACAGAGCCTTGTGGTACACCACAGAGAATATCATGGATGAGATATTCTAAATGAATTTCTCATAATGTCTCATTAAGTTACACTTACAAAATAGTATCTTCCATTTAAATATGTAGAACCAGCACAGTTCCAGTTAATTAAATGCTGTACTTAAATTCTGATGCAAGTACCAAAACATCACCTGGATCAGCATTTATTCTAAGGTAATTTTCTGCATTAAGGTAAGTCAGGCTGGACCTTTTCATGGATATTGTGTTTAAGAAATTGTTAAATTGTGAGAATTATTTAAATTATTTTACTCAAAATTACAGATTGGTCTGCAAATGCTAAAAATGGATTGATCAAAAATTTTTCAGTAAAGGAAATTGATAAAGTGTGAGAATTATGTAATTTTATGTAAAATGAAAATGATTAAAGAATGGCCTGTAATCCGTAAAAACAGCAGAATCAAGAATCATCTTTCTTTAAAAAGATAATCTAAAATGCTATGATTTTATGCAAATTAATACTTTTTAACCTTTACTCACTAAAACTTTACTCACATTGTATATATGTTATTAAGAGTGACTAATCTAAATATATATTGTGCATTTAAAGTTAGGAATTTGTATTGACATTTTATCTGAGGAAAAGTTTTGTCCAGCATTGGCATATTTCCCACTATTTCTTAGAACCCACCGACGTCTGCAATATAATGGGAAAATTGACACAAGGGGGAGCGCTAACATCGTTACACAGAATTCACACTGACAAGACTGTGTCTGCAGGCATTTTTTTGTTTGGTGTACTTCAGCCGATAACTATTATGTCAAAATGTCACTTAATCATTCTGATTAATCGATGATCCGATTAATCGGACAACCATCATTCATGTCAAACACTGGGCAAACCTACACAATTTACATAGCACAGACTTGATAGAGATTTCAGTAAATATTCTGAAATGATTCTGAAATAAGTTGTTCTTTGCTAGATCACCTTACTTGTTAGCTCTCCATCCAGGCACAGGCAATTGGTTCTGCATTAATAAAAAGAATGGATTGGTAATATCCTGTGGCAAATAAATGACTTCCCATGACAAATGCATGCTTTTTCCCTTTCTGAGGTTTAAAACTTGCCATTTCAGAAGACAATGAAGATTGGTTGTACTGATCCCCATTCAGCTTTGGAGGAGATCATAATTTCCTCAGAGATCTTAAGTATGCGCTTGTCCACCTATGACCTATCTTACTAGGGGGGTTACCTCTGATCCCTGACCCTCTGTGGCTCTGAGGTGCTGTGAAGGTCAGCCAGTGTATTATCCTGATAGAGGGAGAGGTAAATTAAACCACAGGGCTAGAACTCTCAAACGTATTTCCATCCATGACGAACATTTCATCTGTATCATTGTCAGTCCCCATCCATGATATAGGCAGACATACCACAGCTCTAGGGTATATCCCAGTCTGCTCTTCTGTATCCCCATTTGCGTGTGATTGGCTGTCAGTAGCCATGATATGTCTTCCTGTGAAGATTGAATGAGGAGTAATAAAACTATTAATGATACTCAATAGTGCTGATACTGAGAGGCTGGTGATGTGACTCCTTTTGAGCCAGACTTGTCCTTGACGTACATTCACACATGTCATAAGAAGGATGTACCATATTTATCTGTCTATATCTCTCATGTTCTTTACTCAGTCACTGCTGAATGTTTGTGAGATTCTGTATTCTGTGGGTTTGTGTGTGTGTGTGTGTGTGTGTGTGTGTGTGTGTGTGTGTGTGTGTGTGAGGGGGGTGATATTCCCGTAACATAGGCTGATGAAGTGTCACCTCCTATTCTCATGATGAGGGGTATGCATGTCATGTTTATTTTGGGGTGTTACCGTGGCAGCAGCTGCTCACCTTTGAGTGGTGCCAGAGTCTCATTAGTAGAGTCTTATTATCAGAGATACATCCACAAACGCCAAATGTTGCTTCCAAACAAATGTCAACCTGCTGAAACATCAGCAAAAGATGATTAATGACATAAGAAGAATTCAAAATATGAACAATATGCCAACATATTTTTAACTAGTAAGTACATTTCTAACAATCCATAGTAACAACCAGGTTTTATAAAAATACAACAGAAAAAAAACCTTTTGGAGAAATATTCTATGAATCACCATCTAAAATTAAAAAAATTCCACCATGATGCTAACATAAGCCTATCCTTTTTATGGTTTATGGTATGTACCCTTACAGATCCAGAATCAAGAATTGTTAGGACCTCAGTGATTGCTTTCTTTCCACTTCCTTGCAGATTTCTCCTTCCACGCTGATCTGACCTTGGACAATGTTAACGTCCAGTGATCTCTGCTCTTTGTCATCTAGCTATTGATCAATGACCTCAATTCTATTGATTTCTCCCTGGGCTATCCAGTCCATAGCAAAAATTGCACACAGAAGCAATCACAATCACGATCAGACCTATGACATCTACTTATGGGAACGTCTTGACAGGTGTTAAACTGTTGATGAAACAATGTTATTGTTAATTGGGATTCAGATGTAGTAGTTTTAATGTTACAAAAGGTTTATCAGTATATGTACCAAAAAGTCATTCCTTATCCATAAATACCCCTGGGCAAGGTGTACATTTATTGTTTATTGAACATATTCAGGTGGGTGTTTCCTTTGTGTAGAATTCCTTGAGTGTGTGTCTTTCCAATTACTAGCAAGAACCCCACTTTGACTAGAACCTTGCATGAAATATGCATGATGGTGAAATACTGAGCAGGGGGCATGACCCAAATTCCTCGTTAATATTCTATTACTCTGAACTCTTTCTGTATTACGAGATAAATCACTTGAGGGGATATTTAGTGGTTGCAGCTACCAAACTCTCCAGTTTAAAGTGCCACCCCCCTGATTTTCTGTTAGCTCACACAGCACTGTGCAGATGTCACCAGCAAAACCTGGAGTTGCTTTAAACCTTGCCTAAAATTTGAACGTTAAAATATTATTAAAAGAGGTCAGATTTAGATTTGTTGTCAGTATAACTGAGTGATTCTTTGTTTTTAATTTCCTGAACTAAGTTACATTTTACCATTATCATTACTTTGGCTATGAGGATAGCTCTTCAGTTAAAAAGAAAATCACATCATTCCCATCATACAATAAACTAGTCTTATCTCTGGTGCAAAAGATTTAAAGAATTAAGATGGGAAAAGGACTATATTTACATTACATACTAGCAGAGACTAACATCAATTATCTGTTTCATGGTAACATTATAGCTTTGCTCAATTACATAAATATACATTCAGCAGTCTAGAAGTTCTAGATGAGCTCTGATCCACATATGTGCAATAATATAGTATAAACTCTGATATGTATATAGATGTAAATGCAGAGAGGGAAAGTGAGGAAGGGAGAAAAACTGTATCTAATTTTGTGTGTATTGGATGAAGAGATGTGGGAAAGAACTGACATCTTAACGGCCCTGAAATTTCAATAGATGATAGAAAAAGTGTCACTCCTGTTATTGTGTTCTGACAGTCTGGCTGTTGATCTAACAGTTACAAGACAGAGTGGAGCTGATAGACTCAGTATTCACAACACCAACATTCTCAGATCTGCAGAGCAGCAACTTGTTATACAGAAACTCTTCACACTGCCCTTGGCAAAGCAAACCTGAGGATTTGTCTGTGTTACAGTTTGTACACTTCCAATCATTTAGGCACACTTCCTAAAAATAGGATGGATGGATGGATGGATGGATGGATGGATGGATGGATGGATGGATGGATGGATGGATGGATGGATGGATGGAT
>JAOXYF010000018.1:9640346-9662325 GCA_028565775.1 Sternarchorhynchus goeldii | reverse complement strand
GATGGATGGATGGATGGATGGATGGATGGATGGATGGATGGATGGATGGATGGATGGATGGATGGATGGATGGATGGTTATATAGCAAAACTATATAATTCTAGCTCTACAGAAGGGAACAGAGTTTTATGTCTAACTTAAATAAAGCTAGGTAAATATAAAATAGGTAAGAAATTATGCAGCATGCTCTTACACAAGAATTAAAATAAGGATTTTTTTACATCATATTTAGAAGTCTGCAAAAATCTTACATACCCACAAAAATTTACTTTAAAGCTGTTTATCATAATACTATTAGTTTTTTTATTAAAACAAAACTGACCCATGGATCATTCTTTCAATATTCTTTAATGGTGGGTACTTTTTTCCTTCCACACAACTATATTTTTCTGGAAAACTGTAGAAACACCCCCCCCCCACCAATTCTATAGGCTATATGATTGTTACAATGTCAAGAGGGCAGCCAAAGTTTTTTTTAGATGACCTTAAGGTACAAGACTCTCAGTGGATAAATATTCTACTGACTAGACTTTTGACTTCTCTCAGGCATCTTATTTTATTTCCGTCATGGTCTGTAATATTGCAAAACAAAATAGGCAATTGTGCCCCAAATCAAAGTGTTTACAGTCATGATATGGAGCAGAAAAGCCAACGTACCTTGATATTTTTCTTGCCTGTCAACCGCAAGGCATGCCTTGCTTCAGAACCACGGAGAGCTCCATATCTGTACACGCAAATGCCATGCCTCCAGTTAGATTTTAACTACCTCACAGATTGTTCATATATTGAAAATTTTCTTCTATGGTTTTGTGTACGATATAAAAATCAACTGCATTGTTGACAACACAGACCCGTTATTTTTTCAAACACAAGGATGCTTTACATTACACATAAACAATATTTGCATCCAGACTCATGAGAATCATCAGCCAATAACAAATAGCATACCATCAACCAGACTCTACAGCCCCCTGGGGGACATACAACCATGTTTTTGGAATGTGGAAGGAAACCAGAGACCCCAGAGCAGACCCACACAACACAGGAAACTCCACCCAGATGGGTACTTGAACCCTAGTGCTGAGAGTCATACATGGTAACTACCAAGCCACCATGCTGACACAACCTGTAGTCTATGGGAGAAAGTGCTGCTGGATTTGTTGTTATTCTATATTGTGTCCACCACTGGAGCTTGGGAGGGAAGCCAGGAGAACTGGGATGAGCATGACAAGGAAGCCATACACCTCTCCACAGACTGTAGTTGGTTAAATATTTAATGTGTTATGAATAGTTGGTTTGTGTCATTATGTGTGAATTTGGTTTAGTTAGTATTATCTTTCTTGGGTTTTTTTAATTTAGCATGTGTAGAAAGTGTCAGCATCTCCATGGTGTGTAGATACCATGTTCTTTAGATACTCACCCCCATTTCACTGATTACAACAGCTCTTTGCTGTGTGAATCCTTCTGATGCTTGAGATCAATAGAATATAAAATGGCACTCTCTGGTTTTAATTCCATACCATCGCTGCACTAATGTCAAAAGTGGGATGCTGCCACTGAGTTGGAAGAAACTAAGGGCTGCCTCAATAAACTTAAAGACAGGAAGAAATCTGTAACCAGGGGGAAGGGCATACTCTGCGCTATGCCTGCCGCGTGCCAGATAGGTCTCATGGCTAGTTTAGAAACATGGTGAGTCTGGCCGATGCCCTGCGAGAGAGGGGTGAAGGCTGAGATGGCACACACCCACCTTCCCTGCTACAACGGTGAGATCACATGGGAACTATATTGCAAGTGCATCGTGACAGACCATTACCACAGTACAACTACTACTAGAAGTGGAGGGAAAAGCATTACAGGACATTTTTGATCACAGTCTTTCAGCATTTCAGGCAGGTGCCAGTGGCAGAGTTTGGCAAGTATACCTTGCGTACCAGAAAGCTACACGGGAGATGTTAGTAGTACAACACTTTCTGAATGCTCTGCTGTCAGAGGAGACGAGGTAGCACATCCAGTCTCTGTCACCAAGATGGAGAGTCCAGAACTCATCCTGTAAAAACACTGCAGCAAACACATGGTGATTCATGGTGGAGGAGCTCGAGGAGGAGAGGACATGTTGAGCAGCCCCCAATCGAATAATGGCGAGGTGACTGGTGTGCTGTTGGTGTAGTCAACACTCATTAAAAACAAAGGTGATACAAGTGCCACCACGGCCGGCCACTCTCACTCGAGATATGATTGTTATTCAACCCGCAGCACCTGTGCTGGCCAGGACAGTGGGCAGATCTGTACTATAGCCACAGTATGAGCAGCATGCTGCCGCCTGCTTAAAGTACCTTATGAGGCATGTTTGGATCACTAGGTGACCAAACCTTGAGACAGAGAGCTGAGCTGCATCCACCAATAAACCTATGGATACTGGACCTGGGATGGCCAGCGGAGACAGCCAAAAGAGGTATGGCTAGGGCTCCCAGTATGCCATGCTCCTCTTCTCAGACGGCAGATAGTTTAATGTTTAATGTAGTGTTTTTAATAATTAATTTGTGTCAATATGTGTTTCTCTTTTCCTTTTTGTTAAAATTAGCATATATAGAAAGCGTTCCCGTCTCCGTGATGTGTGCGTTCTTCAGTTATCCTCTCGTCATTTTCCATATGTGCGTTTTTACTGTGTTTGCGTCTTTTTAAAGGCTTAGTTTGCAACAAAAGAGATTTTAAACATCAAATGGGATCTTCTGGTTCTTTCTCGCCGGCGTTTCACTATCTAATTGAAAAGTTGACTGCCTTAAAATTCTACAAGTAATGAGCTAATTGCAATTTATTTATTTGTAGAAATGGGTTTGGAGCGAAAATTACGCGCATATAAGATGGCAAACAAAGTGAGACTGAGTGCATCTCGGATCGATGTTTATATCAAGTTAAGTTCCGATTGGGCGAACGATGAAAGTGTGTCAGGCATATGCGCACCGTGGGCGGGAATAGACGTGTGTTTATAAAGCCCCGCGTGCGCGCTGTGGGGCGGCGACATTGTGTTGAAAGGCTGTCGATAGGGAGCAGAAGAGTGAAGAAAAACGTGAATCCTTTAAATCATTCAGAACAAGTCTGGAGAGGAGCGCCTCTCTCTGTCTCTCCAACACCTTGCCTGTATGGATGATCATTTCAACCTCATTGACTCGCCCTCGGCGCGGCACCGAGGTAGTAACGCTGACAACCATGGATACGCTGAAACGGAAAAAGGCAGTATGACAGTGGTTGGTGATATGCTGGAGGAGACGGCTGCGCTCCCCAGCCACCTGTCACTGGATCGATATGAGCCGAACCACGAGTGTTGCGAAAGAGTGGTTATCAATATTTCAGGCTTACGCTTTGAGACACAACTCAAAACTTTCAATCAGTTTCCAGACACCTTGCTTGGAGATCCGAAAAAAAGGATGCGTTACTTTGACCCCCTCAGGAATGAGTATTTTTTTGACAGGAATCGACCAAGCTTCGATGCTATTCTTTACTATTACCAATCAGGCGGACGCATTCGGAGACCTGTCAATGTTCCCATTGACATTTTCTCGGAGGAAATTAGATTTTATCAACTTGGTGAAGAAGCCATGGAAAAATTTCGTGAGGATGAGGGTTTTATCAAAGAGGAGGAGCGCCCTTTGCCAAATCATGAATTTCAGAGACAGGTTTGGCTTTTGTTTGAGTACCCAGAGAGCTCGGGTCCAGCGAGGGGCATTGCCATTGTATCTGTTCTGGTCATTCTGATTTCCATCGTCATTTTCTGCTTAGAGACTTTGCCTGAATTTAGGGACGATAAAGATCCAGTCACCGTGGCGCCGATTGCAAACGGAACTGGCCCATATGGGTCCAGCTCTTTCACTGACCCGTTCTTTGTGATTGAGACGCTTTGTATAATCTGGTTTTCATTCGAGTTGCTCGTGCGGTTCTTTGCCTGTCCAAGCAAAGCCACTTTCTCCAAAAACATAATGAACATAATCGACATTGTGGCCATTATTCCTTATTTTATTACCCTGGGCACAGAGTTGGCCGAGAGACAAGGTAATGGACAGCAAGCAATGTCTCTCGCCATCCTTCGTGTAATCCGATTGGTAAGGGTCTTTCGTATCTTCAAGCTCTCGCGCCATTCCAAGGGCCTACAGATTCTTGGGCAGACATTAAAGGCCAGTATGAGGGAGCTGGGACTTCTGATTTTCTTTCTTTTCATTGGAGTAATTTTATTTTCTAGTGCCGTATACTTCGCAGAAGCGGACGACCCTGCTTCGAGTTTCAGCAGCATCCCAGATGCGTTCTGGTGGGCCGTGGTCACCATGACTACAGTTGGCTATGGAGACATGCATCCAGTAACCATTGGAGGGAAAATTGTTGGTTCACTATGCGCAATTGCTGGTGTTTTGACTATCGCGCTGCCTGTTCCTGTCATTGTTTCGAATTTCAACTACTTTTACCACCGGGAAACTGATGGGGAAGAGCACGCGCAATACCTCCACGTTGGAAGCTGCGAGCACTTAAACTCCACGGAGGAACTGAAAAGGACGCGTAGCACGTCATCACTCAGTAAATCGGAATATATGGTGATAGAGGAAGGGATAAATAGTGGTTTTAAGCAACCGAACTACACAAGCCAGAATAATCAAAACTGCGTGAATATCAAAAAGATTTTCACTGACGTGTAATTCAAATGGCTCACACTTCCAGACAGCGACAGTTGCTATCACACCAAACCAATACTATCTTCCAGCAGGCTTTCCTTATTGCTTACCCTAAAATGGAGATGATGCGTAAGTGGCGTGAACTCGAACAAAACAAGTTGCGCTTTTGCGTATGAGAACGTGCCAAACTAAACCTGTTGGTTCTGCATCTACATCTGTTCAATAATTCTCTTTCTCTTCAGTGGTTTAAAGCGGACAAAAGTCAGATCAGGTACTTTAAGTAAATACAAATAATATATATATATGTATGTGTGCGTGTGTGTGTGTGTGATCGTAAGTCTACGTTTGTTCTTGTTCTCAGTGTTACCTATAATCGTTAGTATTCGCAATATTTTACATTTTGTGCCGAAGTTTGACGATCGAATAAAGGTCTTTTAATGTTATTAAACGAAATATTTTCGGAGGTTCTGTGTTAGAATGTCACATGTATTTTGTTCAGTATATCTAAGTACAGATTTAATATTTTAACAAAATGAATATATGGAAAGAAAATTAAGCTACATATATACATTTATATTTAGCTGATTGTATGTCTTTATTAAACAAACTGCCTTTGCCTATACCAAAAATTTAATTCTGTTATATCATATGAAATAATATATTGTTTTCGCTCAAAATAATGCTTTATTTTGTTGTAAACAAAAAAAATCAGTGTATGAAAATAATGAATCTAAATTTGTGAAGTGCTGTAAACAAGCTACGCTATACGCCAAAAATGTAAGCACACCCTTTCCTTGTAGATCTCCCGAAGTGTTTTACCCTTCTGAGAGAGAGAGAGAGAGAGAGAGAGAGAGAGGCTTATAAATAACAAAGAAGGAAAAAAAATAAAGACACGTTGGATTCATCTTGTCCCTGGCATGGAGAAACAAAATCAGCAAATAAGGATACGCCTTCCAATCGATGCCCCAGAGTGCGCCTTGTGAGGCAGTCTCCATAGCTACTACAGTTTCCTGGGTAACCCCAATTAATGTTACCATGGCACCCTTCGCTGTTGCTACAGCAACACTCCAGATGGTTCACAATGCTTGACAAAACAGAGCTAGACGCAGACCAAACTTTGACAGGGGAAAGGGAGAAACTTTATTAGGTAAATTGTTTTATTTTAATATTGTAGTTATTCACAAACTTCAGTTATATTAACAAACAAATACATATATAGTGTGAATACATTTTATGATGTTTTTACTGGGCTTAAATAATTTTTACTATGTTTGTTTATGTATGTTTATGTTTTGACAGAGGAAGTACTTAACATACGTAACACGCGTCATAAGCTGCTGTTACTGTCATAAGTCATTTTCAGAATAAGTTGGCATGTCATCAAGAACTGATGTCACACATTGAGTGTGCTTTTGGCCATTATTTACAAACCAAATATTTAAAAAGAATAATTTACAATAATATAAACTCTAGCAAATAAGACTTACAAAGGAGACCAACATTAGGCCTGCAGTGTCATGAAAGGAGCCATTCCTGTAGATACCAACTCAGTGAAGATAGGCCTTGCATGTCTGAGCAAGTCGATTACAGAGTCTCACTTACTGCCCTCTTCAGTGACTGATGTCAAAGGACACTTCATGAGCTACCACATGCCCTAGAAATGTGTAAGCTGTCAGTCAGAGCACTGTGAACCATCTTTGCGAGGGTGTGTATTTATGTGTGTGTGCATTTGTGTTTATTTCTTCCAGTTCTGCAGTCTTCAGTGTGCAAAGAAAACACAATGTTTTTTGATTATTCTGTATATTTTTAAAATGATTAAAGCAGATCACCAGTTTCATTAGACATGTCGTGATAGTAGTATGTAGCATGTTAGCATGTAATCTGTTTATTTGCAAAATGGCTTGATTAAAAACTACAAGGCTGAAAAATATACTATATCCACCAAATTGTTCCAATTATTTTCTTAAATTTTTAGCTATTTATTTAGTTTGAGCTGCATGATGAAAATCTTAAATATTGCTCAGTGCTGTTCAGGCTTATGCAAGGGGAAAACACCATTCTGCTAACACTGTTCTGGAATACTTAAGCATGTTTAAAAATTGGAATGAGTGCCCATTCAGTCAGTATATTTCTAATCTTATTCTATTATATCTGCACACATCATAAAATTAGGCTTTATGTTCTATCAGGTACTACCAGGTACAATCTGATTCATATTAAAATATGAATTACATTTGTCATGAAAATGGCTTTTTGAAAGATTTGAAGTTTTATGAAAAGCATGCTTTTTGCTGTGCATGCAATATTTTCTTGTGGTCTGGTTCTACAAGAAAAGTATCTTGAGATTCCATGTTGTTGTTTGGTGATAGTATATTAGCTGCTTTTCTCCTGCTGATTTTAGACCAATTCCTTTGGGTTGGAGAAACTGGTCATAGATGAGCAGGAAATAATTTGCATGCATTTGGCGCCTGCATGGGAAATCGTGGTACCCAGCCGCTGTCTCGTGACGTTTCATGGCAGAGCGCTGAGCCATCGGAGGTGTGAAGTGAGCTGTCTGACATCTCTGGAAATTCAAGCTGTCAGCTGATAACATGTGAAATAAGCTGCTGCTTCAGAGCTGCCTACAAAGCCCTGCATGCTCTCAATCTCCATTGCACTCAGAATCAAAGAGGTCCTGCCTACAAGGCCCTGCACATTCTTAATCTTTATTACACTCAGATCAGTGTTTACATTTCACTCCTCTATTAACCAATGTTAGTTAATAAAGGAGCAAAATGTGAACACTCAATTGGGTGTCATAGTATCACCCCTTTTTCTCTCTCCTACCAGAGGTTTTTTGTTTGTTTGTTTGTTTTTTAGGACACCAAGTTATGATGTTCCACTGGTACTCCACACTGCCAGTCAGTACTGTTCACGCCTAGTTTACACTTTTGCTGTTTTATAAGTACAGCTAGTTTTATACGTGCATTACAAATAAAATGTTCTATTAATGATGATAGGTTAATAATTTAATACTAAAAAAAACTTAGTGGCTGCTCAATTGGCTGCCTGATTAATTTTTAGATAATTGATGCCTGCGCCCACAAACTCAGAAAACACAAAAATGTCTGCAGGTACAGACGGTCTCGTCAGTGTGGCTGCTGTGGAACGATGTTAGCGCGCCCCCTTGTGTCAATTTCGCCATTCTACGGGCAGACGACGGTGGATGCTGTAGGAGCAATGGGAAACAACGGGAAACCTTCCAAAAGTGGATAAAAATAGTAAAACGTCTGTCTTTAAAAGCGCACTATATTTATGGCCACGCGTAAAATAAAATAGGTGTTTACTGTTTGCGTAATTAGATTGAGTCTGTTTTTTAGTGAGAAAATGCAAACAACATTAGTTGGGTACTGTAAGATATTAAGCCTTCAACAAGCTAAACTAGCTTACTAAACTCAGAATTATTGCATGGACATCCAGTTTTTCTGTGTCTTATGGATGTAATTCCACTGAACCAACGCCAGGGATTGTCAAGTGATAAAAAAAAAAGTTTTATTTTTGCAGTGAGCATGAGAGGTTGAAATGAAAGAACACATACCACAAACATTTGGAATCACCTAAAGTGTCGCAAATGCAGCTAGAGCTGATTCATGTTACAGTACTATAACACAAAAAAGTAAACCAGAAAAAAATTAATCCCAGTACCAAAATAAATTGATACCATCATAACTTTTCATTACAGAAATTACTGTCGCAGACAACCTTCACTTTATTGTTGTTTCAGATGTGGACTTTGACGTTGCTGGCTGTAACAGTACCTTAAAAGGGAGAAAAACTACTGCACAGAGATGCTGGACACTGTTGTTGTGAAGAAAATCAAAACACTGACCACTTGTCTTTCACCATAACCTGCTGGTTAATGAGTATAACATACCATTTTATAGAGGATGACTGGGAAAAGGAACAGGTTGTCTTAAATGTCACGCCCATATCTGCTTCCCATACTGGCACCATATCAGTAAGTGGTTTCGTTCATTTTACAAAATCTAAACTGTAAAAGATGGCCTTTATGGAGGGCATCAATCTTCCCTCAAATAGTGAATTTCACTGTATACTGAACGTTGCATGTATATCTGCAATGTTAGATTTTCTGAGTTGCTGTGGCCTGGAGTCACAGTGGGACCCAGTGTGATATACTTTCATGGGGCCCAAAAATCCCTGGTGGCACCCTGTCTTCAGCTCTACACAGTGCCAAACATAATAATTACCTCCAAGGAGTTTTGAAAGTAAATATGTTCCTCGACTACTTGCACAGGAGTCCAATTACATCAGGCCTCAAAGATTAGGAACTAAAAAATAAACATTAAAATATGATTATAACAAATCGTCCAAAAACAACCTTCAAATACTATCTTGCTAGAATGTAATCAAGTTTGTAGAAACATGCAAAAGCAACACCTACAGCCCCAGCTTTCAAAACACCAAAACGCATGCTGCATATTTACTCAGTCCTGGCACAGGTATGTGTGTGTGTGTGTGTGTGTGTGTGTGTGTGCCATGCATGACACATGTGCCCACAGCTGGAGTGCCCAACCTCCAGGTAAAAAAAAAACTGATACAACCATGGTCTCATCACACCTCACTTGCCAAAATAATGGCAAAGGTATTAGCCCTTTATATTCAAAGGATGACCCAGTAAGTCCAGACTCTTTTTCCTCACACTTATATGTACTTATATGTTTCATATTCATTTCAATTACCACTAAATAATGCACATTATGTATTGAAATAGATGCTTTAATAGATGGATTAATAACTGAGTACAGAGCTTGGAGTCTAGATCTATGTATCTAGATTTTTATTTTATAACAAAGGTCTGTACTTTTAATTAGCCTCCCAAAGATTTTTCCACACATATGCCTTCTATCAATGTTTACACTTAGCAGTCACTGTTATCCAGAATGCTTTATATTCATCTGTATGACAGTCAGTATTCCCTGGGAATCCATCCCTACAGCTTGGTGTTTGTAGCACCTACTCTACCAAGCTACAACAGTACCTGCTAAGCCCCAAGTAATTCAGTCAAATAATGTATGTAAAAGAAGATAAAGAAGTTTTTTTTACAGCCCTTACTGGGTTTACTTGATAACTTACCGTATTATCCCTCAGATGATACTAACAATGTCTTTTACATTTTCAGCAGACAATCTTATCCAGTACATGTGCTGGACATCTTATCCAGTACATAAATTCAGGAGCTGATTGGAACTGATGCACATTTTTCTGCATCACTGGGTTCCCACAAATGTCTCTGTAGTCATAAACAGCATGTGTTTGTGTATCTGTGTGTTTGAGTAACCAAAAGGGGCATGAGTGTTTTAATAGACTCCAGCACTAATTTTTCTCTTATTCTGGGAGTTAAACCACTTAATGTCCGTCACTGGATGTGTGATGTATTTCTGCCTTTTATTAACTGAAATAAACTTAGAACTGGGGTGAGAGGGGGAGAGAGAGAGCTGCACTGGAAGAAGAGTGGGAGAGTAACTGTCAGCTTCCTGGCTGCATGCTTGGCTGCTAACGTAATTTCTCACAGAACATGAGAGCAATTCCTTATTGTGGAGACCACATCACACATCAATGTGTTAAAATCCTCCCAGCCCATTACTACCACCTCATTTATAGCAGTTAATTAAATTAAATATGAATGTCAGAGTGGTCAAATTACATAGGCTAATACATGTTTGTAGATGCTGAGGGTATGTTATCATTGTGGTACTTCTGGTACTTCAACAGCAGTGTTGTTCTGGCGGGGTGTGCATCTCCTTTTGATCTTTGAGCATTCATTCATTCATTCATTCGTTCACTCTGAACACCGCAGAGTTCAAAGAACATTAAGCACTTGCCCTGTTCCATCAAGCCCTGCAGATGGCTTCATTGTCCTGTGAACAAGTGGACTGCAGCCAGTTATGCCCCTGTGGCCACCAGATGTCACATCTCCACTTCTGGACATGTGTATTTTGGTTCTGTAGACCTTCGAGATCTGCATTTTTCCTAGAACAGCAGCTATTCAACTGAAAAAGGCTTTAAAGGGCAGGGAAACAAATCTGAAGAAAGAGAGATGATGTCCATATCGCACTGAATCATCTACTCTGACAGAGGAACACTGGTAGTGACCTTTTCCAGTGGACACAATGCTAGACCATATCTAAATAACCACATACTCATTAACACAGCTATCCACTACCATTGAACATAGAGTCTGAGTATAAATTTGTCACCACTGAATTTGTCACCACTGCCTCCTTGTTCCCTATATTAGACATTCTAGGAGACTGAATCACTAAACTTATTTGAAGATTATAATTGTGGGGTGGGTATGTGTTCTTTATCAGTGTTGTTCTGGCAGGGTGTGCATCTCCTTTGATCTTGCTGCATTCATTCTGAATCACTAAACTTATTTGAAGAAGATTATAATTGGTTGCACTAATTAAACAATTGGGTTACCCGAAGTTATATGGTAGAAAAAAAGTTAAGATGGTAGAATTTTTTTTGTTTCCCATTAATTTCTCTCTTGCCCCCTTCCCTCCCTCTCTACCTCTCTCTCTTGGCATGGCATGTCCACAGAAAATCAATAATACCTTACTATATCTATAAAATCAATGACACCTCACTATACCTATGAAATCAATGACACCTACCTGCATTTGGATGCACATTAAAGCAGTGCATTTTACACACCATTTTATTGGGAACCAAAACCAAAACTGAAATGCTTTTCATCATGTGCACAGTGATGAGTTTAATGAGTTTCTTAAGTGGTGTAATACAGACTATTAAACACAGCATATATTTGGCCTTGTTCCAGGAGTTGCTATGAAGGAGCAAAGAGAATGACAGATATTTATGTTCAACAAATTTGGCACACAGTTTTATCCATAGCAACTTACAATGTCCAATTATGTTACAGAGTGTAATGTTAGGAGTCTTACAAGTCTGTGCTTATTAGTATATAGCACAGACATGCCCAGACAGGAATCAAACCTCAGTCCCCCACAGGAGAGGCAGTGCTCCTGCATTAGACAACCACCGACAAGCCATAAAGCACAGACAAGATAAGACAACATGACTTATCATGTTGTCTTATCTTACAACATGATGCTCACTTCAACTAGCAAAGATTTCCCAAGATATAAACACTGTTTTTGACTAGATGATCATAGGCTTTGAAATAAACTGTACCATCTTACCATCTAATTCTCATAAAGTTTTATTTGTGAAAAAAGTAAACAAAATGATATAATTAGATGTCATACATATCATGGTTACCGTTACAATTTCCAATACAATTATGGCATTTGGCTGACAATTATCCAAAGTAACTTAGAATTGTGAGTTCTATCTTGAGCAGTTGAGGGTTAAGGACCTTGCTCAGGGGCCCAATAGTGGCAACTTGGCAGAGGTGGGGCTTGAATTGGCAATCTTTGGATTACTATCTGAGGTTTAATCTTTGGATTACTATCTGAGGTCCTTAACCACTGAGCTACCGTTGCCATCAAAAGGCACTGGAAATGTTTGATTTTTCTTCATAACAGATCCAACTATTTGCAAATCAGTCACTAGGTTCCTCAGTGCTCTGAAGTAGAAGACACTAGTGTCTATAATAGTTAGGCTACTAATATGTCCCTGTGGTAGAACTCTCAGACCTAAATCTAAGGACCTATACTCTCGGTATACGTGCAAGTTCAGTAATAAGCCCTGCCTGATCTCAGCATGCAATGTGTATTGCAAAAGTTTCAATGCAAATGCAAAGTTTCAATGGTACCATATTAGATCAACAATCCCATACAATATGAACAGTGGTGCTGGATGCAAGAGCAGCTCTCTTTTCATAAAGCCAGATTTATGTCCACACATAACCAAGATCCTATAGCAATAGAAGTCAGACAAATTCAATATGTACATTTCCTGAAAGGATATCAATAGAAGCCGAATCCTTCCTGGTGTGTATGCACTAAATGCGTCCTAGTGTGATCTGATGCACCACGTGACGTTGGGAAAAAAAAAAAAAAAAAAAAAAAAAAAAAAAGTCTAAAACTGGCCCAAAGGAGATGTCTCTCTTATACCGTGACCTCACCTTCCTCTGCTACTAAACTGCACTTTTATTTATGGCCTGCAGCTCTACAGGAAATGAAGTGTGAAACTAAAGACTTGCCGGTTGCCCTCACACAGGCACTGTCAGAAGGGTGAAGATTTTGTCCTTGAAGATGCAGAATCACTACAGTCTGCAGTGGTACAGTAACACACACACAAAAAAACCCTAGAGTAAGTAGTGTAGACTGAGAAATGAGAATCTATTTAAACTAACATTATAAGCACACAAGGTGAAAGCTGAGGTGAGGACTTCCCCCCCTCTCTAAGCAAATGCAGAAGGGAAAAAAGCATTAAAATAACACGGTCAGCAGCACCAAATCAGCACACAGTGGTAGAAAGCAGTGGTTTTAGCCTAATTCCATCACATGCTGAATGCTTTAACAGGCAATACACGTGTCACATTTAATTAGAGAATAGAATTCTTACTCTAGTAGAATGGTTAAAAGAATTCAGAAATAAACATTAAAAATCATTATGAAACATTATGAAAATGCAGAAAATATTGGATTTTTCTTTTAACCTCACTGTAAAACATGTCATCTTGACCTGTGCAAAAATGCTGACTAACATTGAGCCGTTTTCCCTTTAACTCCATGATGGATCAGTCAGAAGAGATGTAGGCATGACACATCATCTACGGCTCAGTGCCAGCATTTCCTTGTCCTCTGTGATGTCATCGCTACACTTTCTCCTTCCACTCTGCCTGCAGAAGGGCTCCTGGTGTCTGTCACCATAGTAACAAGATGAACACTGTCCAATGACAGCAGTAGCTGAACCTGTGCACCTGGGCTCTGGTTAAGGTTTATTTAGAGGATAAAATTACACACCCACTGTTATCAGACAGTGAGATTTAGAGCTTTAGCGTAAGGTAAACACTTGATATCTAATTTTACCTTTCAGTTTTATAAGCATGGTAAATGATACCAGTGCAGCAGTGCCCCTTCCTTTTGTCAAGCTGAAGGCAGCTAACCTTCAAGCAAGCAGTTTCTGGAAGGGCACGCAAGTCACAGAAGACACTATGTATAAGAAAAGCCCTTATATATAAAATGTATTATAGTATATTAATATATCAAATAGTCTAAATAGTTGAGAATGACTTTCACAGTATCTCCATTTTACTTTTTCCTTTTGACATAAAAGCCACCATAGAGGTAACATTCTGCTTTGTCGTGTCTTGTGCTTGGACCATGTTTTGCTCTGTGTGTGTGTGTGTGTGTGTGTGTGTGTGTGTGTGTGTGTGTGTGTGTGTGTGAGGGGAGGGGCGGGGGTGTCTGTGTCAGTCCTTCTGTCTGTCGACAGGTTCTGCCAGTGCAGGTACTGCGGCAGTGGGTGGGAGAGTGACCATCCTGGGCCTTGGCTGTGTGCCATGATCAGCTTGCTGTGCGGCTCTCCCAAGCCATCATGCACAATTCTGCAGCAGCACATTCACAGGTGTCCACTGGAGGTGATCTTAGTTTAGTCTGGTTATGGAGCAGATCTATAAAGACATGTTTATAAAAGAGCATAGGAGATCTTCCAAAAGTAAAGAACTGTGAAAAAACTCGGTAATAGGTAACTCTTGAAGAGACCCTTGGAAATACTGTGATGCAAACAAATCATTAAAATGTACCAAATATTTAATATATTTAATACATAAAACGGATACGATCTCTGATGTAGTACTGAGATAGTAGCATGTATTGTGTTAAAATGAATAAAGGTTCAAAGACATTGACAAAGTACTGACTGCATTCACCTGGTTTACAGGACCTCTGCTGTTGAGTGACCTTGAATCAATATCACTGGACTCAAATTTACATTCTACCTTTCACCACATTGCAGCACACACAGACATATAAATCATCAGGAGACATTATGCACGTGTGACTTTAAAAGATCGGGATAATTTTACAAAGGAGATCACCTTCGTTTTTCTCCAATTTTACACTCAGAAAAACAAAAATCTGAAAAAAAAACGACAAACAAAAAAGCGTTTATACAAGTACAACAACAAAATCATTCACCCAAGTCCACCAACACAACATACACAAAATCATTCACAGAGGAAGTTGCAACGACGATACAAAAGGCTACAATGTGGTCACAATAACTGACGAGAACTAGGACTAACGGAGCATTTATACATACAAAGACTGGGAAACGATTAAATACAGCCGAAGAGGGGAACACTGCTAAAAAGGGCAGATGTGACATGAAAGTGAGAAAAAACAGGGCAAGTGGACAGACAAACAAAGCCACACTGTGGATCTCACCACATGGGTGAGGGAGCAGAGGAGGGAGTCGAGGCAAACACTCGTATGACACGCTCTTGTCCCTCCTGGCCCCAAGCAAAAGAGACAGAACACCTGTTACCTTGAATAAAGGCTTTCATTTGAGTGAACTTACATTTAGCCTAAGTATTGTATTCTGTTAATTGTACTAACGAAAGTAATTGGGACCAAGATGCTGAAATCTTTTCTTTGGCATCCATTGCTTTAAACATGATTAATAAAAAACTTAATGAGTTTGTAATGAATGGAATCAGGGATCCCAGCATGAGCAAACATTCAACAAAGCTGCAGAATTGTGAACAGTTCCACAGCAATAAATCTCTCTCATAGTAATACATTATCACTCTAATGTATGACACATCTGCTTCAGTAAATGTTGGTAGGCTTGTTAGAGTAGAGAAGTAGAAATCTGACAAGTGAATGAATGTTGCTGCTGCTGTGTACTTGAGATACTGCTGCCTGGCCCTTTCCTGCCTATCTCTGCATGCACACCACAGACTACAGGACCCAGAAAGAGCAAAGAAGGTTCTAGAACTAAGTTAGCTGAGGTTTTTTAGATGCTTCGTTTCATATTAAGATGATTGGATTTTATACTTAAGTCTGGCTGCCAAACAGCGGTCATAAGTGGAACGGCCTCAGTGTCGTGGTCATCAGCAGCAAACAATTGCAGTGAAGACCTTAGATACAAGTGTGCAGCTTTTGCTCAAAAAAAAAAACAATAAACAAAGCAGAGCATAACAGGACCCATGCTACATGTGTTTCTTCCAGTAACTTGGAGCCAACTGTGGTGCTGTTCTGGTCATTCCTTGATCATGCCAAGCATTTGACATCTAGGGATATTCATGGATTATAAAATCAAGATTCTGAAGCAGGTTATCGACATTTAACCACTGCCTTTCCCCAAATGAGTTTGTAGGCGAGAAATGCCCTGTTTATTTCCAACGAAAAAGTAATTTTGAGAAAGGCTTGCTTATTAGACTTCAGTGAAGGCTTTTGATTAGTTTTGAATATCGTCTCCTGCAGTAATTCTAAACTCAGGTTTGTAGTGGCAGGTAGAAATTCTTCAGCAGGTCGCGAGGACACGCCTCACAGTTTAAACACGTCTCCTTTAAACTGCCAACTCTGCGGAAAAGTAAGGAGCGCTATACGTCCGCGCCGTCGTCGCGTTGGTATGCACAGCAATGCCTGACTGCAGATTCGATTTAACGCTTTAACTAACCGTCTAATCACGGCTATGGTAACTCATCATATTGCGACAAAGTCTAAATATATAGATTTACAAAAACACGATTTTACCTGCGGTTTTGGAGGAGGTAGGTAGGGAGAGGTAGCTGACAGGGATGCTGGAACTAATTAACTGCCTGTTGAGGCTTTGTGGTGATTTTTATGCGTTGCACTTTCAATTATGTGGCCGTCCGTGTGGAATTGTGGACATGCGTGGCACTCAGTTTGCTATGTTGCCAGTTAATTTTTTTTTTGCGTGAACATCATAATATATAAATTCGAGTAATACATTTCAACAGGGAAAGTGCCGTAATGACTTTGCTCAGACATCCGTAAAGTTAAGGATGTGTTATAACACAGAGTGTATTATTTTGCCATTGTAAAACCTTTGCGCGTAAAACTAATATTTCTTCATCAAAGCGAGAGAAAAACGATCAAAAATAATATCCGACATCTATGCGGATGCTTCCACCTCTAACGGGTCTGCCTTTACTCTTTCGGGTTTTCTCACATCTGTTATGGCTACCTGAGAAGACTCTTTCGTGAGCCCATCGATTCCTTGAATATTAAGTGAAGTGTATATTCCCATTCCCTATTTGCCTTTTCCCGCTCTGCACTCTCTCGCTTCGTGCCCTCTTCAGACAACCTGCCGTGAAAACCAAGGAGAGGGGAGAGGAGGACACACCCGCATACTGTACCTCTCTTCCCCTCCTTTCTCCTCCCATCCCTCTGCACAATACGCCGGTGCATTGAAAGCTAGGGTAGACGTCGGCCGGAATTTACGGCATCGGACAAATATTTGGCATTTACATCACGGGCGTCCGGATACTCGTGCTGTCTTCGCCACAGGAGCTTGTTGTCACTTCTGGCATCCAGACGAAAGCGACACAGGTGCCTTCGGCGGTAGAAGTTTATCCAGAGAGGTACAGTAGCCTACATCTGTATAATCCTTATGATATCGAATGGTCTGTTTTCTTTTGTAAACATCACCATAAGATACTAAACAGAGTTCACAAGTCAGGTCAAGTTATTATGTTTCAGGCGTGTAGCATACACTTGTTCTTTTAATATTTTATTTTCGTAGCAATATTCAGTTACAAAATCAATGCATGTAGGGGGTGGCGCGTGTGTGCGCGCGCGTGCGCGCTGGGGGGGGGCATTATAGACTTGATATGCTCAAAATATATTTTCCTGCAGTTTAATATTTCATTGCCTGCTGCTGTTGAATATTTTAGAGCACACTAGCACCATTTTGGACTAGCATTCATCCAAAGAACATATAGGAATATTTTGTAGTATGTGGCCTTCAGAACATGTAGTTATTAAAAAAAAAATTTTTAAAAGGGCTCACTTATATTGACAGACTGTTGCTGTTAAGGGGAGGGGGGATGTCACTGTTATCGTAGATATCATCAAATGTGGATAGCACAGAATGTACAAATAAGAAGTTTCTGAAAAGTGCTGCTTTTCATACTTTTTTGTGGATTTGACTTGCTGTAGAGACTGAATGGTCATTCTTTGAGTCGAAACCTCATTAAATTAAGTATGTGGTCCGTTTCATATTATTTCAGTGGGGAGGTTTTCCTTTGCTGTATCTTTAGTCTCACACATGTAATTAAGGATGTGGATAATGCAGCACTGTTTTTCCTCTGCTTGACTTTTAGAACTTGAGAGAGAAATGTTATTTTTGTTTTTATTATTGTTGTTGTTTTGTACTGCACAAAGTACAGTGTAGGTGTTCAGTTGTCTCTGCTTGCTGTATTTCAGTGAGTCCTCCAGTGAAACGCTGTGACCCATAGCTCTGTCCAGCACCAAGCACCCTATCTCTCAGACTGCCTCCTTCCATTTTCCCACCCTGTGGTGCCCAGCTCAGGTGAAACGTGCAGGCCTCACCCTCCTGTGGAATGACGGTGGCCACGGGCGACCCCTCAGATGAGGCGGCAGCCCACCCTGGTCACCCTCAGGACTACGACGCAGAACCTGAGCAGGAGGGTTGCAGGAGAGTTGTCATCAATGTTTCAGGTCTGCGCTTCGAGACACAGCTCAAGACCCTTTCAAAGTTTCCTGAGACTTTGCTCGGGGACCCAAAAAAGCGGATGAGATACTTTGACCCTTTAAGGAATGAGTATTTTTTTGATAGGAACCGGCCGAGCTTTGATGCCATCCTCTACTACTACCAGTCTGGAGGGAGACTACGTCGGCCTGTAAACGTGACTCTGGATATATTCTCAGAGGAAATTCGGTTTTATCAACTTGGAGAAGAAGCTATTGAGATGTTCAGGGAGGATGAAGGTTTCATCAAAGAAGAGGAGAGACCGTTGCCCGATAATGAGTTTCAAAAGCAGGTTTGGCTGCTTTTTGAGTATCCAGAAAGTTCAGGTCCAGCCAGGATTATAGCCATTATATCTGTTATGGTGATTCTTATATCAATAGTCAGTTTCTGCCTGGAAACATTGCCCATCTTCCGCAGTGATGAGGAAGAAATGCATAAAGGTCGCACTTACAGTACCAATTCCACCTCTGACTACACATCCACCTATTCCACTGTTCCTTTCTTCATCCTGGAGACGCTCTGCATAATCTGGTTCTCCTTTGAGTTCCTGGTTCGGTTCTTTGCCTGCCCCAGTAAAGCCAGCTTCTTTGTGAACATTATGAATATGATCGATGTGGTAGCAATTATCCCCTATTTCATCACATTAGGAACAGAACTGGCTGAGAAAGCAGAAGACGGTCAGCAGGGGCAGCAGGCCATGTCTTTAGCCATCTTGAGAGTTATCCGACTAGTGAGGGTGTTCAGGATCTTCAAGCTTTCCCGCCATTCCAAAGGACTCCAGATTTTGGGTCAGACCCTGAAGGCCAGTATGAGGGAGCTTGGCTTGCTCATCTTCTTCCTCTTCATTGGAGTCATCCTCTTCTCCAGTGCTGTCTACTTTGCTGAGGCAGACGAACCTGAGTCCCAGTTCTACAGTATCCCTGATGCCTTCTGGTGGGCTGTGGTTTCCATGACGACCGTTGGCTATGGAGACATGGTACCCACTACCATTGGTGGAAAGATTGTCGGCTCTCTCTGTGCCATTGCTGGTGTGCTAACCATTGCCTTGCCCGTGCCTGTCATTGTTTCAAACTTCAACTACTTCTACAATCGCGAGACAGAAGGTGAAGAGCAGGCCCAGTATCTGCAAGTTAATGTTCCCAATGCTGATTCCCAAGAGGAACTGAAAAGAAGTCGAAGCGGTTCCACCATCAGCAAATCTGATTATATGGAGATCCAAGAAGGAGTGAACAACAGCAATGAAGACTTACAGGGAGAGGACCTCAAAAAAGGCAACTGCAATCTGACCAACACAAACTATGTCAATATCAAAAAAATGCTGACAGATGTTTAATCAACTGTGTTCATATTAACATAAAGTGGTAGGCAGGAATGGGTGATGTGTAATGTTGCAGATTACACAAGTTTGGAAGCTGCAACACAGCACTTTTAAAGAGGTTCAGGAAGTGTCAGAACCCCCTGTTAGTGATATGAGGTTTTCCTATTCCACCAATTTCCTATTCCAACATCTTAAGCCTCTATATGAGATCCTCTCCATAATCCAATTAATCATTGGAGTCTCCATCCAATTAGCGTTACAATGTGCGACTCTGATTCAAATATCAAACCTCTCACAAAAGGAACAGAATAGTAATGAATGAATTGGCAACCTAATTTTTAGACGTCTCACTTTAAACCACCAAAAACAAATAAAACAACTTGTACCATGTATGTATCATCTGTAAAGTATCCTACCCTTATAGCCTTCACACCCTTCCTTGCTTCTGTAAGGCTTCTACTGTAAGGAACCAAAAGCCTCTTAAGTTGTGTAATAACAATACAAGAATATAAGAGCAAGCACTTCCTCCTTACTGCTGCTTATTGTAAACGTTTGAGAAAATGAAGGCTGAACATGATAATCCTCAGTGTACACACAGCACCCATGACTGAAATGCTCTAGTTGCACTCAGATGAAGGTTTTTGTTCAGAGCAGTATATTTTTTATGTTTATCATTACAATATCTGCCACCAAAGTGTCAGTGTCCTTTAAAATATTGTGCTCATGTTTGTCTTTGGAACCACAGTAGCCTTCGTATGTAGGCTGTGGGCTACACTTAACACCAATCCTCTCACTAACACATCTTTTTGATCTTTTTGATTTTAAGACAAACTGAATGTTTAGCATCATTTATGTTCATGGTAATGTCATTGTTACAATGCTACTTTTTAATGGCACTGTCTAGCAGAACACTGATAGCCAATACATATGGTAACATTACTACACAATTCATGCAATGCAAAAGAGGCTTATAAGAGAGAAAGTACTACTTGATTTATTAGTTTTGTGTTTTAATTCATTACACATTGCGTTTCACATTACCTACCTACAGAGATTTAAAGTACCTTGAAACTAAACAAGCCATATTTAGTTCATAATGTAATCTCCGCTATTAAATTATTGCCTAATCCATAGATTTTCAGCATTGATATCAAATTATTTTTAATATTGTGTCTGGGCTTCTTGACTTTGCCTATAATATTGAAAATCATTTCCAGATGTTAGTGCAGCTTTGATGAAGCTTTTTGAAAACTAACCCCCTCCATGTTCCATCTTTAAACAAGAAAAATATTTGTGCTAATACTCTAATGTTGCATGATCTCAAAAGCAAATTTAGCTGCATGCAATTTCTGATTAAAAAGCAGAAACAAAACTAGCTAGCTATATTTTTCATCTGAATTTGTATTTCTGCATACTGTATATTTATATCCACATAATTATGTTATGTACTGTACACATGTTAGCGTAGGCACCAGTGGTTTTCATGGTGTAGCTTTTTTTTCTTAGTTTAATTTGTCTTTGGATGCCAAAGATGTGACTCATATGGCTCCATTTAGGCAGTAGAGCAGCAGTACGCAGCTGTAACGAATGAATGCTGTGCGCTGCAGTGACCGCTACTGCAGGGTGCTGGTCCTCTGAGCTTCCTTGGACCTTCCCACTGCGTCTGTAGGTGAGCCAAGCTCACACATCCTTTTCATTCTTCTTCTGACAAGGACAAGGCTGGGGAGCAGGTAGGGGCAGAACAAGGCAGGAGGGCCACCATGTCCTAGAACCTCATGGGTCACTATGTTCTGCTTCCTTTTAGCGATGTTACAATGACATTTGTGCATTTTTCAGACAAAATACAGTAATTTAGCCAGATATTAAAGCCTCTCAGTTGCACAGAACTATTTAAGCAATGTGGTGAGTTTCATGGTGTTTTTATGCTTTTTATTTGATATGAACTGTAAATTCATGAAGTTTCTTCACCTGTGTTGCAGGTATCTCCAGCTTTCCTTTTTTTATATATATATTTCCTTTATATGCTGACGCTGGTGCATTCAAGACAAGTGATTCGTCACAAGTGTTGGATGTCAGTCATGTTTTGAGCTCAGGCCAGAAAAGCATAGAGTAGAGTTTTTAGAGTTTATATTTTGACCATCTGCATCAAGACCGAAGTTGGAGATTAAAAACCAGATTCACCTAAAATGGATCAATCTGGAAGCCAGTGCCTATAGAAAGTACATACAATAACTATCATGCAAGCAGTCGAGGAGCTTTATTCTATGCATGGAACTGAACATGCATATTGTATATGTGAAGGATGTATCATCAGCACATTTGCACA
>JAOXYF010000018.1:9610693-9633589 GCA_028565775.1 Sternarchorhynchus goeldii | reverse complement strand
GAGAGGTGCAGAAAATACTACGACACCTTTATGCATCATGAGACACAATTGGCACACTGTTTATTTTTTAAACCAGTTCATTCTCTACGTCACTGAACATTATAGCTCATCCTGTTTTGGGTAATGTATGTATCACACAACATTCAGTAATTAATTATTCCTCTCATTCACCTTTTTCCTGCTCTGAGTTTTGGCTTGGTTTATTTTTAATGTGGCTTGTGACAAGAAACTGGAGAAAACGAGGTGAAAATCACAGAAGGTTTTAGAAGGTGGTGAGGAAATGTTAATTGATTGACCTGCTATTTTTACAGTGGAAAAATACAGGAATCCATAAAGGCCTGGTTCCTGTTTTCTAGTATATACTCAGAGTAGCTTACAAGAAAAGGAAGGACTAGTGTAGTAGAAAGCTCAGGAAAAGAGCATCTATTGGTTTATCTTTAGTGCCCCCTAGAGGTGTTCTACTGAATAATGTACTCCAGTCTCCTTTATCTCCTTACTGAAATACACTGAGCAATTCCCTGTAAAAAAAAAAAAAAAAAATCTTCCCTGTTGACATTATCGCCCCTCTTCACGCCTAAACTGCCATATGGTCTGGTTTTAGTTCCAAGAACACAGGTTCCCATGCACCATGTCTCCCTTACTCTCTGAGGGGTGGAGTGAAAAACAGCCAGCTAGAGAGACACACACAAACACAGTGTTCTTAAAGGAGAAATCACCCCCCCAAACCACCATAAAATACAATCTAGCATTTTACTTGCTATATTATGGCAAAATATTTTTCTGTTATAAAGCATTAGTGATATTATGCAAATTCATAGTTTTATACTAATGAATCAGTAAAGCCAGTGCTGACTCACGATACTCTGGTTTGCTGAGTGCTTGCCTTTTTCAACCTAAATGGTTCCTTGCACTATAAATAGAGTATAAGATATTGATGTAATGTATCGTACCTCAGCTACATGTCAAGCAGAGTGATACGGCTTCTTAAAATATCCCTCAATTATATAATGTAATATACTGGTACTGATAACCGTGATATTTAAATGATACTGACAAGTATACTGATATTGATCATATTAATAATATACATACTGTAATATTGTACAAAATTCAGTGCCAGTAACTAAGGCAGATGTTGGGCCTTAAGGATCCATTTCTTGTTTGTTCATCTGGTTGCCTTTTCACTATCCAGTAGTGTAATTGTTCTTTTCATGTATAGTTGTACTGTTGTGGTTAGACTCTCCATCACTATACTTATTCATTCACTATATGCTATTCATTTGCTAAAAAAAGAGACAATACACAAGAAAAAATCATATAATGGCATCATAATATGATTTTCATACAAGATCGTGAGAAATTAGGCTTACTGTGGTCTGAAATAATACAGGAAAGAAGAAGTTATATAATTTAGCATTGGCTAGCATTGCAGCTATGAACATCATTAGCTTGGCATAGTATTAGTAACTGACCACTTAGCTTAGCAACTAAAGTCAACATACACATTCATATTAATATCCATTATAACCATGTTAATATTCTACTAAACCAACCATACATGGAAATACTACTGGACACACTGAGGAGTACAGTGAACTTTCAATACCATCCCATATTAATAGCCAATATCAATACCAGATCATGCATTGTAGGCTAATATACATTGCACTCTAGTGAGACATACTTATTAGAGTATATTAACTAGACAAACCAACACAACCTACTCACTTTAGGTCAAGTATGCAAAACAAAACATGAGTTTTGTGTAGTTTACTCATAAGTATTCTGTTTTAAACTCTGCTGTTTGCTACTCAGGCAACAAGCAGCTACATGATCAAGGCATCATCTGTGGGTTTTGTTTCTTTTAAGGGCCAGCGTCTTTAACATATTTTGTTGAAATTTTCTATGTATCGTGTATTGTTTTGGTCATGATAATCGAGAAGTGTAAAATCTGATTTCATGACAGCTCTACCTCAAATATTTAACATTTCAGCTAGTTCAACTCTGCGGTCTTTTTTGTGCAAAGCAAAATAAACTGGGTCTGGATGAAAGATATGGAATGACATCATACTGGAAAGAAATAAACAAAAATTAAAGTGCTTCTCTTTATGGAAGCACATCTGAAGTGCAATGCAGCTGTTGGCCTACAGAGGGCCCAAACAGAGCACTAATGGCAACATATCAGGGAGTGTGATCCTTCCACCTCCTAGGCAGGAGAGAGTTTAATTCATGAATTTAATTTAAGATGGCAAATGTAACAAGGTGAGACATGAGCTGGTCTGAGGCGAGATTTCTGAGGCTGTCTTTTATGTTAATGCATAATTCAGAGTTCATGAATAAGAGCATAAATCCCCACAAGAGCCACATTTGCATATCTGTGAGTGTCTGCAATATGCATGCACTTTACTTTTAAGAAGGAATTGGCAGAGGGAAGAATTACTTTGTATGAGGATGAAACTCAGGATACCAATATCCCTAGACAATGAGTTTCCTCGAATTGCATATAGTAGATACTGTTTATTATTCCACAAATCCCTGGTTTCATGTTAAGGAAGGGCATACACTGCACTTGAGGAAGCAAAGGTTACATAAAATGTAACATTCCTTTTATATCTTTTCCTTCAGACAAAGCCTGATGTTAAATAAGCAGCGTGTTACACGGTGTGTTACATAGTCGTTTTATGAACATGAAAACTCATGAAACATGAAAATATGTTTTAAGCAGGTCACACAACATAAACTGCTTATATAATCATTCCACGTTTATACTGTCTTAATACTGATCTCAACATTTTAGCCATGTTGTCCAGTTACAATTTCTTGATAAATATTTATGCATCCATGCAAGCTATAATGTAAATGTTACAGTATATGAGCTTGTTATCACTGAGTACATTATGTGTAACAGATAGGAATAAATGAAAATGAAATTTATCACATTGCTCCTTTTGTGGCTATTTTAGTCACAATCCATGGATAGGAATTCAAAAGCACAGGAGATGCTATCACCCAAGAAATCTTTGGGCAGGAACAGGAGTATAATTACACTTATGCTTCCTGGTTTATGCCCAAAAAGACTGAGAGCGCAAATTTGAATATAGAAAGGAATGACTGCCGCTGATGGTCATAAGACCACAGACAGTCCTAGGGCAGAAAGATTGACAATGCTGACTACTGGAGATGTAGTGTAGGGGAGAAAAGTATTACTTGATCGGTTCAAGTAGCTGGCCACTTACCCATTCCTTGAAGATAAGACCAATTTTAGTCTTAGGTTCCCATAAACCATCTTTCAAGAGGTCAAGCTATAATGTAAATACTATACAAACCCGTAAACACTGAATATATGTGTAAAACAAAAATTAAATGCAAATAAAAATGTGGAAAATAGCTTCTAATCAACTCTTAGGTAATTAATTAACCAGTCATGATTTTGTGAACATTGAATAAATGTACTTCTTTATGTCCAAACAATTACCTAGAATTATAATTTACCTCCTAAGAGGCATAACTACATCAAAGCATCAGAAAACCAAACCTACAGTACCTGTGGGTGATCAGCCCCTTTTACACACTGAACACACACGACAGTAATGGATTCTGAACCATGGCACACAACAGCTGCACAGACCCTGCCTCCCCTCCCCAGCACAACCAGTGAAACCTAGTCCTTATGTGGTGCCCCTAATGGATTCCAACCAGAAGTTCTTCTACCCCAATAAGCTTTTCCCCAGAAGTGAAGTAACACTGAATTTGCACCACTGATCACTGACGGCAGCTTGGGAAAAGTGCAACCCTCAAAAATCCATAGTACATCATCATCATCCACACGTGTACAAATGACCTCCATTCCCATCAGAATGGCACTCAGATCATAATCATCACACGGCTACGGCACGACACACCACCACATAACATGACCAATAAAGATCAGCAGAGCATGTGCTACTTCACACATCCAGACTTCCCCATCACCCAGACATCATTCATGACACGTACGACGTGCTCCATCTACTCAAGGAAAGCATTCATTTTTTTTTTCCTCTTAAAGGCCATCATGCCGTGTTGCCCAGTTTCAGCTAGGGATGCACCAATCCAACTTTTAGTTATGATAGTTAAACTTTGTATCGCCAATACCCGATACTGATCCAGTGCCACTGGTGAAATAATAAACTGTATACCTCAGTATGTGGGAGAGACATAAGGCATCTGGATTGACAAACATTAACTTTCTAAAACAAAATATAACATGTAGATATAAATGTACTGAACTGCTCTTTGTCACTAAAATAATAAATGATTGTGCAGGACCTTAGGACGGCAAATTCAAAATTAAAAAAGGTCAAACATCTTAAATATTAAAATCAATATATTAAAATAAATTGTTTCAATGTTTAGATATATAGTATCTTAAGTATCTTACAAATAAACATTTAAAATGAAAAAAAATTAGCTGTTTAATGGGAAGAGGCATGGCTAAGTGTTAACAAAAGTGGGTATTCAGTATGGGATTTCTGGTGAGCAGTTGCGCGTAGATGGCCGAGTCCTTTATTTAAGGCTGCGGGTAAGCAGCGAATCAGAAAGGAAGGAACAGAAAGCAAGCAGCAAAAGCAAAGCTAGCTAGGCTAGCGCTTAGCACGGTAGCTAGGCTAGCGGGAAGGACCGCTAAAGCTTGCGGAGGCTGGCGAGGCAGAGGCAACAGGCTTAGTCCGTCTTGTGCAAGCAAATGTGCAGCAATGGTACGACTGAACCTGTGGGCTTATATATATAAGTGGAATGGTTAGTGACAATTGACAACAGGTGTGTCTGATAAACCGGTGATTGGGAACGCGGAAGTGAAGATTGTGACGTGAGGGGGAGTGGCGCTGGGCCTGAGTGCCCGGTGCTAAGTGACAGTTATCAAAAGATACAACATTAACCTGTTCATTTAGGTGCCCTCTAGCAGTTTAAAGTGAATGGATCAGTCTCATGGATCGGCTTAATTATCCAATACCTGATGCAGCTAATTCTGTTAATATCGGGACCGATATCTGATCCTAAAATCAAACAGGTGCATCCCTTAGTTTCGGCCAACCTAGAAGAACCCCCTACTCCAGCCACAACAGATCTGGCAGAGATAAAAGATGCTCCACATTTTTATGAAATAAATAGCTAATAAGATAAGACTCTTCGAGTATGTCACTTTAAAGTATTTAAAATTGCATGCCCGGGAAATATGGATGGGGCCCTGGGCTCGACAACGACATGTTATCTTTATCTGCTTTAGGTCTATTTTACAGTTTTCAGCCACTCCATTCTCTATGGCGCAAAATAAAAGAAACAAAGAAATGGGTACAATACCTTTCCACCTGATATCGCACTCTGGCGATTTCTTCCCCTTTGGTAATGCTAAATCAAGCTCCCAGTTCTAGTCATGTTAACTAGTCATATCGTTCCTTACAGATGCCAAGGTTCTCTCACTGGTAGGAGATAATTACTCCGAGCTCATCTGGCCTCTCAAGCAAATTTGATGCACAAGCGTCTCAGTTGGAATTTACTCTTTAGGCCCACTAGCTCAAAGCTAGGATAATATTTAAAAATATAATGTCAGAATGTTACCATATGGCATAAGAGTTGTTTAGCAAATAAGCCAGCTGACTCTTGGTGCTATCATACTCAAATGTCCCTAACATGGACAGTAACGTCTGAATCTTTCATGTAGTCAATATTCTTAAAGGTTTGCAAGTCATCTCGCTCTCTTGACCCTGGCTGAAATGAATGCATGCTGGCAAGCCATAGTCAGTGGAGAACTTCACCAAGACTTTAGCCACAGTCACTGTTCTCTGATCTTTGGTTGGATAAACCATGGTCGTAGCAGCAAATATTACTACAAGTATGATGGAGAACCCTTTAGCAACTGGCTGAAGACACACACACACAAAAATCAATACACGTTGACTTCATGGGGCCCCTATTGACAATGTGATAAAGTGTGTGCCTGTATGTGTTAACTTTTCCATACAATACATTTCCCACAATTCTTCACATACTGTTCCACAGTCCATGACATTTTTGGCCAACAGAATACATTTCTAACAGGTTCAAGAGTTCTCTCCATCTATAAATGTCCCATATCATTGTGCAATGACTACATCATCTTCTCTTGGAATGTTATTCTGGGAGCAACAATCGATGGGTCTCCTGATGAGACCCCCTTCCGAGCTGCCCTGTACACTAAATCCACCTTTCTCAATGAGCTTGTAGCTATGCCTTTTCAGTAATGCCCCTTCCAGATGTGGCTGTGTCGCCGCAGGTCATTCACCCCTGTGAAAGAACCCTATGATGTTTCTGATATCTGCTATGATTGGTCTTTCTTCAGGTCTTCCACTGTCAGCTGTTCCAGTTGTCTTAGCTCCAGCTGGGTGGGGAGAAAATTTACAGTTGGAATCTCCTTGAAAGGCACCCCTGCCTCCTCCTTGACAAATTGTCTCATCTCATCTTGTCTTTTCACCCTTTTACACCCTTTTACACTTTATCCAAGGAAATTTCCTATCCGGTCTTTGGTTCATGCCCCATCTATTTTCTTGACAACAGATCAGCATCAGTGTTTTTTCCTTTCTGTATCTTGAATATATCTTGAAAATGTATGTGACAAGTCAACAATGATCCGTAGTTTTGAGCCTTGCAGTGGTGAGCACATGAGTGAGTTATTATTAATTCTCACTTTGAATTTCACCCTATTCAGGTAATCACAGAACTTGTTCATGACAGCTCATTTTAGAGCTACAAACTCTAACTTGGTGGGTATGATGGTTTCATTCTGCTGAACTCAAACTTCTGCTGGCAAAAGCTATCTCAATCTGGGTACTCCTAATTCAAGACAGTGCTGGCATCCACATGATGAACAATAAGATTTGTGTGTTAATAAGACCAATTTCACGGAATGCTTTTGAGTTTGTGGCAGTCCATCTTTAAATCAATGTTAAAATCAACACATACAACACATTTGTACTTTTTTGTCATTCAATTTATCAAACATCCCAGCCATTTTGTGACTGAATGTAACAATACAGGCTGCATACTGATTGAGACATTTTTAGATTGTTTAACATTAATTTCTATAGTAACATGTTCCAAAATTTTCTATAGCATTTTACATACATTTAACTACACTGAATCTTAATTATAGTATCAACATACAGAGCAATGTTAATGTTCCAATTAACTGTAAACAACTCATATCCTTCCAATCCCACTTCAAAGACTCAGACACAGCAGTGACCTTAAACTCTGAATTTACTCAAATAATCATTGATTTTAGGGAAGTTTATATTTAGGCTTCTTCTGTTAAAATGTATTATTGATGAAGCACTGACCACATTCACATTATTATTAAATTTTTGTTCTGTGTAGTACTCACAGTTATAGCTACTGTTACTGTAGAACTGGGTTTCAGGATCAGTATCTTTTCTGAACTCATTTGTTTTATGTTCTGTTTGATCAAATGTTTTAAAATTCATATGTCCATGAATGAAAGAATACTTAATATAAATGATCACTTAAGTTTCAAGTTTATTTGTCATGTGTACAAAAGTGACCAGTTGTACATTGAAATGCTTGAGGTGAGGCTCAGGTTCTCCACAACTTGTGCCAATGAGAAAGACAATCTTAGGATAAATGAAGTATATAAAAAAAGAACTAAATCACTGTACAAAAATCTCTATACAACAAAAAGGTGTAAGTGAACAAATGGCTGTAAGTAGAGTGCAAAAAGTGAAAAGGTAAACCAGAGTGTGTAGAAAGATTCAGTGGGAAACAGAATGTAAAGTGACTAGTGCCCTTGTGGTAGGGGAGTTAAGAGCAGAGTAATGAGGCTATAATCAGTGACTGGATAATACCAAGTTACAGTTTATGTAGCATCCTAGTGCCTGCAAGTAGGTGTTCTTCAGTCTGCTGGTTCCAGCTTGGATGCTGTGGTATCGTCTGCCAGAGGACAAAAGGGTAAACAGTCTATGTGCAGGGTGAATGCAGTCCTTAGTGATTTTGAGAGCCTTCCTACAACGCAGAGAGTTGTAGATGTCCTGTAAGACTGGAAGTTTGTTGGCAGTAATCCTCTCAGCTGCTTTAACGACTCTCTGAAGGGACTTTTGGTCCTGCAGGGAGCAGCTGCGGAACCATACGGACATGCAGCTGGTCAGGATGCTCTCTGTAGTGCAAGTGTGCATTTTGGGTGGGAGAACAAACTTCTTAAGCCTCTGCAAGAAGTAGAGATGCTGATGAGCAGACTTCATCACAGTCTTGGTGTGAAGGGACCAGGTCAGGTCGTCAGTGAAATGTACTCCTAGGAACTTGATACTCTTGACTTGAACTTGATACAGCAGCACCATTGATGTATAATGGTGCATGGACATTCTCTTGTAACTTCCTGTAGTCTACAATCATGTCCTTTGTTTTGCTGATGTTGAGGCAGAGGCTGCTGTCCCTGCACCACTAACACTCAGCTAACACTCTGACCTCATCTCTGTAGGCTTTCTCATCACCATTCGTAATGAGGACGGTGGTATCGTCTGCTAACTTAAGGATGATGTTGCAGCTGTGCTTAGCAACACAGTGGTGTGTAAACAGAATACAAGAGGGGGCTGAGAACGCATCCTTGTTGAGCTCCTGTGCTTGGAGTCAGAGAGGAGAAGATGTGGTCACCAGTTTTAACTTCTTGCGGTCTGTTTGTTAGAAAAAGCAGAATCCAGTTACACCGAGGAGTGTGCAGTTCTAGGTCTTTGAGTTTAATGATAAGTTTGGCAAGAACTATTGTATTGAAAGCAGAGCTGTAGTCAATGAACAGCATTCCTCACGTAGGAGTTTTTCTTGTCCAGGTGAGTAAGAGCGCTGTGCATCATCAGAGCAATGGCATCCTCTGTAGATCTGGTTTCCCGCTAGGCGAATTGGAGAGATTCCATAGATGTAGGAAGGGAAGAACAGATGTGCTTTTTTGACTAGCTGCTCAAAGCTCTTCATGATGGTAGAGGTCAGAGCTACAGGATGGTAGTCACTCCAAGATCTGACAGCAGACTTCTTAGGTACCAGGACAATGATTGTACTCTTGAAGCATGTGGGTATCACACATAGGCTTAGGGAGAGGTTGAACACATAGTTCACATAGCAGCCACCTTTGTTCTAGCAGCAAAAGTTAGCTAACTAGCTGGCCACACATTGCTAACTAGATATCTATCTACCTTTAATGCTAGCCAGGTTAGCTTTATAGCCTCCCAACGCAATGACTAAGTTAGCTAGCTTGCTAACTAGTCTATGTAGCTAGCAAGATATTTAATCTCTTATGAAGATAATCTTGAACAAGCAGTGAATGACTTCCTCTTCGGTATTAAACACTCCTTTTCAACAATATTGCTGATGGATAATGGGTCAGAGTCAACGCTACGACAGCTGACTCCCAGCATGAGACAAGCATTATTGTGAGGTGCTCATGTTTCCCGAGTTGTACTTGTCCAGTAGGCATAAATTTTTGCAATGCAACCTGTTTCACACTCATTTTGTAAGATGACTGATAAGCCATCAAGGCGTCAGGCTGAAGCAGCGCTCCTTGGGACTGTGGGGTGCTTCCACTAACACTTCACCTTTGGTTATCAGAGCAAAAAAACACCTTAAATGAGGAACTGCAACAGTGAGGTGTGACCAAGCATCCAAGACCGATCCATTCCACACATTTCACCATCAACTTGTGACGGTCACTTTAAGTGTCCTAGACCAGCGCATGTGCGCTACAGCCTATATATTGAGAGCGTGGGAGAGTTCGAAGTGATATGCGCACATGGTGGATAGCTCTAAGTTATACGTAGACTGTATGTTCTATCTACTGCTGTTATTTGGGATTGTGATGAGAGGTGTGTGAGTGCTCCCCAGCCCAAATAAATGGTCTCCATTGCACCGCACCTGCTGACTTCTGCGTGTTCCTTTGGAAGACAGGGCAAGTACCTATCTACCCAGTATCGCCTCTCCCCTCCCGGGAGCATTCGCCCATCAGCCTTCATTACAAACTGACTTACTAACCAGAACTCTATAGTTCACACCTAGCACCTGTCCCATGGATGGTTGCCAGGCTTGAGATAGTTCGAGCTCATATGGCCTTCTAAGCAAGTCTGCAGCCTGAGCCTCCCAATTGCAATGTGCTCTGTGGGCACACCAACTTTCAACAGAAAGCTAGGATAACCTACAAAATACACTGCCGGAATGTTACTTTTCGGCATAAAAGTGTCTAGCAGATACTTACTGTGAGTAAAAACTGCATGTTACTCCAAAAGCCTTGAAGTAATTTTTTTTTTTTTTTTTCAGATGTATTCCTGTTGTTCGTGAATTTCCTTTTTGCAGGCTCTCCAACTTAGAGTCCCTCTTTTGTCCTTTGCTTTTACCTGGGAACAAATTTTATGAGACACTGAACAAAGAAAACAGGATAGTACCCATACTAAGGAAGAAGAAGAGAACATCGGCAGACACATGTATAGCTAGGTTGGACAAAGCACATGCTCATTTTGTACAACACAATCAAACTTTATTTAAAAAAAGCGTGCAAGAAAAATTCTGCAAGAAATGAAAAAGTCTATTCAGTTCTGGGAGATGTGAATCTTAAACCACAACCTTGATTAAATAATAACATAAATAGAATTTGCACAGAAACTCCTTCAAATAAAAAAAATTGTGGCTCTGACAGCAGAAATAAGATGGTTGAACACCTGAGTTACAAAGGGTAAAGCTCAAATTATTCAGCCCAAAATTATCCTGTGCTAAGGACATTTTACTGACATGTGGTTCCAGTGGTTTATAACCCCGATTCACAAATGTGGAAAGAAATTAGACCCTAACAATTTCGGAAGCATTTGTGTTAGTAGTAATATGGGGGAAGGTATGTGGTAGCACTTTAAATACAATAATTTTGACCTTTCTTAATCAAAACAAAGCCCTGAGTGAGATTAGCTTCCTTTCATATGAACATATTTACAGCCTACACTCTCTAATCAACAAATAGTTTATCCAACAAAATATAGAAACATTTTTTGCCTGTTTAGATGATTTCAAGAAGTTATTTGATTCTATTTTGGCATGAGGGACCATGTTATAAACTTTTATAAGGGGGTGTAGGGATATTATTAAACATTATTGTTACATTATATAACATTAAATTAATGTATATGGGAAGCAAGAAGAATGGGAGAGATAGGGATGCAACCTCAGTTGTTAAATATTTACATGGGCCTTGAAGTTGGAACAGTTTGCATCCCTGAACTCACTCTACAAGACAGGGACATGAAATTCTTATGCTATGCAGATGACCTGGTGCTGTTGTTTCGGCAGAACCTGGACCTGCAAGTTCGCTGCTGCCAGAACGGCCCGGTCAGTTAACCTAAAAATAGACAAACTTCACGATCTTCCAAAAGAAGACCAGACACCAGGAACACAGACATCAGTTCATTCTAGGCAGCACTGCTTTAGAACAAACGATGTCTGCACTTACCTCCGCCTCATACTGTATCAGGGAGTTTCAGCAAAGCACTGAATACAATAAAGGAAAAAAGAGATACAAGCTAAAAGAAGATTCTACAACATTGAGGTACCCATTTCAATTTGGTGTGAATGATGATTTTTACAATCCAAAGGCAAACACCCACCAATTCATGCAGGGCAGAATTTATACACAAGAAATATACAAAAATATCCCTACATATCTGGATACATTTAAAGACAAGTCCCAGGGAAACACTTTATTTTAAGGTGCTACAGACCCAAAGAACCGAACCCTGAAATGTTATCTTAGTCAGCTGATGAGACGTGGTAACCCTTTAACAACTAACAAAACAGACCAACACTGCTTTACCACCACATCTAAAAATAAAGGGCAAAATAGAAAAAAAAACTATTTAGAATATTTGTACTATAACATTAAAATTAAAAGTAGTGTTATTGATCTATAAAATAATCAAACATATTGTTAATTCTGTCAAACATACATAGCAGAGAAAGACCCTAACCAAATTAAAAATCCTGCAAGATTTTCATTTTCATTAAATTTTCATTAAAAATATGATATAATCTTCAAAAATTTTCTCACATTTCAGTGCCATGACCTCACAAGAAAAAGACACATTTTTGGAACAGGGCATACAGCAACACTTGCTGCAAAATTAGTAGCAGCATGTTTTCGTCTGACAGGCATATATGTGTGTGGGTATAAGTGCTTGTGCATGCATATGTGTGTGTGTGTGTGTCTGTGTGTGTGTGTGTGTGTGTGTGTGTGTGTGTCTGTGTGTGTGTGTGTGTGTGTATGGGAACATGTGTGCATATATGTGTGTGGGTATAAGTGCTTGTGCATGCATATGTGTGTGTGTGTGTGCATGTATCATGTCTGCCACTGCAGGCACCAGAATCCTCACTGGGGACAAAGTATCTGATGAGGACAGAAATATTTTATAAGCCAAGTGTCACAGAGGCCAGCAAAAGCTGTGAATTACAGAAAAATAGCATATGTCGGCATATGTAAAGGTAAAAAAATATCTTTGTGGTCATTAAGTAACTTTATAAAGTTTTAATTTACGTACATAGTTCAGTTCATTTGTATGATTTTCTTTTGAGATTAAATATAATTCATAGCATTGACTGTCAATCTGTGCAAATAATTACATGATTTAAAAAGCTTTAATTGTTATTTTATCAAGTATAACCCTCATCGATGATGATCATAATTAAAACAAATAAGAGAATTCTAAAATCAATTAATGGGCACGTCACCCCTGGTGAGGTGAGGATCAAGGAGATCTACCAAGCCTATGAGTTGGTTAAAGAAAGGATGGCAAATGTCAAGTGCAATGAAATCCAATCTTATCATAAAAAAAGAATAAAAGACAAAAAATTAACTACAGAAAAATATTTCTAGGACATGCATGAACACAATGGACTGACACTTTCCCAAACTCACCCCCACTCTTGAAGCTTTAAATAGTTGCCAAACTGATCGATATGAAGCAGAAGATACCAATTTTACTCTAAAGGGGGGAGGAAAACATTAGTTTACATATGAGTTTAGTTTATAATGACCTAAAATCCATGCATTATTTATTCAGTAAAAAAGTTCACAAACATCTATAATAGATACATTTATAATAAGTAATGAAACACAAGAAGAACAGCATTACAACTTTCTTCCCTCCCCTAAGAATAGTTGCTACTATTTAATGCTGATAGAGCATCTTTCAACTTGGCCTGGCATTATTTAAGGAGCGCTAAAAGACAGCTCGGGTCCTTTTCTTAAGCAGAGAGTTGCCATGAAGACATTACCTAAAATGGTGTGTTCATTCACTAATCACCACATAGACAGTTTTATATAGAAGACTATGTAGGGTACACGTAAAGGAGATGACTGAAAGAATTTGGACAACACTTCCTTGTGCTGAAAATATATAGAATAGCTGTGACCTTTGTTGTGTAATGGCTCTGGAACATCAACAATCCCAACACTTTGAAGTAAGGCATTTTAATGATGTTTTATAGCTTCATGTGTTATGTTTTTCCTTTAATAATACATGCCTCCACAGCTACTTCCAGTTTTTATTTTATCAATAAAAGCTATTGAATTAAATGCTGTAATGTTTATTTCTTAAGCACAAATTTAGTATTTTCTGGTTACATTAACATTATGTGACAGTACTAAACAAACGAAGTTACGTATCGTGGTGCTTTTGTACCTCAGTTTTTCACTACATTTACAGCTTTGTACGAAGTGTACCTCAGTTGTACGAAGTGTACCTCAGTTGTACGAAGTGTACCTCAGTTGTTCACTACAATTTCAGCTCCCTATGTGTAACAATATAGTGAATTACATAGGGGATCTGAGTTGTCCACTGAGAATTCAGACAACACTACAATATTTGTCTACATGTCCTGTGTACTGTTTTTCTCTTAGCTCTTTGTTAGTTGTCTTTTCTTTACTTACATGTATAATTGTAAAGGTGCTTGAAAAGCATTATATAAATACAGTGTATTATTATTATTATTATTATTATTATTATTATTCCAAAATGACTGGCACTCTAAATTGAACCCTAAACAGTAAATGTGGTGGGAATTCAAAAATACCTTGCAATGTATTTCAAACCCAGTAGTGTACTATCAACTGCAAAACGTGAGAAAAGAGTCAGTCTAGCATAATGTTGGAAACCACTAATAGAATTGCTAAAATGGGAAATCACAGGAACTACATACTGAAAGCGGTGTCAAGATGGGAAGTGGAATGAGTCTAGGAGGTTTACCTGAGAAAAAGGACTGTAGGCTCTTTGTCACATGGTGCTAAATTAACTATTTTGACGGTATAAAAAGCGTAACACTGTAGCTTGGCATATATAACATTAAGCTTAAAGTTTTGGCTCTGTGATCTTGCAGTTTAATTTTCATGTAAGTGCTGCTTAGTGCAAACAAACTAAAAAAAAAAAAATCACAAAAATATAGTCATTCTCACAGTTGTTAAAGTATCTGGAAAATACTGCGTAACCCAGGTAGACAGTGACTTCCCTAAGCCCCCCAACCCCCAGCATGTAGCTGAGGTGATAAGTGTTTGAAGTACTTTGGACAGATTTAGCAGCTCAATATAACTTAATTGTGCCATGAGTATGAGGCTGCAACCCTGATGGGCATCAGTGGTCATTAATTGTTTATCATAAATGTGCTGTACACAAAGGTCTCCTGCTCTGTATTAACCACAGATGCACTTACTCTTCCCACAGAAAACTACAGTACATGTGTCTGAATTAAAGTGGTTTTTAAGTTGTTGTAATTGTCGAGGGGAAAAATTGCTGGCACCAACAGCTGGTGTGAAACAGTCTTTGGTTCTGTGAAATTCTGCCTAAGAATATCAACCCATATTCACAGGTAGCAAATAGGCCACCAGAAAAAGAGTGTGACTGCACCTCCTTTTAAACCCCCTCCCACACCTGTGTGAGCCGTGTGACTCTCTGAGACTTTCCATGCATCTCACGCTCGACTTCGTTAATGTGCACAGCATGAGCGTCCATGGCCTATGGCGTTATGCTGGACCACAGGCCAGACAGATGGCACGTAGAGGGAGGCAGGCATGGAGGTGGAGGAGCTCAGCGCAGGGTACCCAGTACCTGAGAGAGGTGCCCTGGGATATGCAGTGACAGGTGGAACACTAATTAAACCCAGTGGGTGGGGTGGGGGGGAAGCTGTTAGACTTCTGAGAGGTCTGGCAGGTGTGTCTATCTCATTGAGGCAGCATTGGCAAACTTCTTAAATTGGGAGGATTACAAGTAAGGGAGCATTTGTAAAAGTTAGCAGATTGTCTTACCAGGGACACTTTCAATCTGTAAACAAATAACCTTTGTAATACCGTTTTGCAAGATATATAAAATACATCTGTCATCAAGAGATACAAAACACTGTTTTACTTTGCAGAAAAAGTGACATACCCATGGAAGCAGTAATTCACTGTGCACAGAAAAATCTACTAACCTGTTTGGCATATCCTGCCAAGTTTTTAAAATAACATAGGCTTGTAATGAAAACCTTGTTATAGAAACTGGGCTCACAATTCTGGCCACTCCCAGAAAATTTTGCCAGGGAGAAGGCAAGACACGACGAACCTTACACACATTATAAGTGACGCTATGGATTACGTCCAAGTGTCTACTCTGCAACCAAAGAGATACTCGTGATCATGGCTAACAGAGGACCCCATCAGAACCCTGCAGTGCAATCTTATTAATGGAGGTGATGCTGCAGTGAGTCTGCAGCCAGCTCCTTTTTACTTAATGAAGAATGTTTTTTTAAAAGGGGGAATATTCAGCTGCTTGTAAAACTGCCGCCATTCATTTTTTTTCCTGGTTTCGTTTCTTTCACATTCAGCATATTTTCAGTACAAGCTTATTCGGACCTTGAATCGTTTGATGGAAAAAAAAACCCATAAAATAGCATTGCAATCTCAAATGTTCTCAGAGTGACCTACGAGGAACCCCACGTGTGGTGTTTAATAGGATCTTTATATAACACAAAAGGGCACAAGATTTCATGGATTTTCAAATCAGGTTAAGCAGTACTGACACAAAAAAGCACATGGTGTGACCTCACAGTGTGGAGAGGGAGAACGATTCAGAGAGACACAGAAGAGGAGAGTAAGAAAGGGGAAAACGTGCTGACAGCACCAACAGCTGGTGTGGGAGATTTTTGTGATTTATGAAGAGATCCTACAGTAGAGCATTTCTGTCAACAAAACTCCATCATCACTTCTTTGCTCCACCTTTTCTGCAAGCGTAGCATAGTGAGAGATGCCAAGATAATAGTCCCATGTTCACACAATAACAAACTGGACAAATTGGAAAGGAGAGTACTTTTTGCCCTTGTCTCATTCCTGTCATGAGACATGAGTCCAATCATTTTGCTAATGTGCTTGTGTCACTGACTTACAGGACAAGAGAAAAATCTGTATGATTAGAGGAGTTTTCCTCCCTCAACACCCTCTTACTTCAATGACTCAGCAAGATAGAAAGCCTGAGCACAAGCTGCAGCACAAAATTAATGCTCTCTCACTTTCTGCTTCTTCTTCTTGTCGTTCTCTTCCTGTGACTATCTTTTTGGAGTCGTGACTAAGGAGGCCATTCTGTTAATCTGACAAACCCCTTCCTGCTGATGCACATTCTGCTTGAGTTGGCAGGGGCTAAAAAACTACACAGCATCCTATGCTCATGAAGATTTGGCCTTCGAATGAGAGATTCTGTTATTTAATTGTTCAATCCCTTGTCCTCCTTGCCTGTATTCAGTTTTTAAGTGCATAAATAGACTAAATAAAAAGGCAGCAGTTCTGTATTTTGACACACAAAAAACAGCCGATTCTGGATGCATCAGCTCAATAAAAAATGAGTCATGAGTTCATTAAGCTCATGCACCAAACAACAGTTGATATATGATGACTGAAATATGATGTAGCTTTTTTTTCCCCCCCTTTTCATTTAATAAAGAATCTTTTCTCATTTTCAATGCAGTGCTCTAGCAACCCTCTGGAAGACATGTACTTTGATTGTAAGCTGCTTGTGTGTCATAACGTAAAATCACTTAGTTTCATCTTAGCAGTGAATCAGAAAAGCGACATCAGTTTTGCCATTGAGGAGAATTTGCCATTTTTTTCTCACATTTCCTCATAAGATGTATCAGATGGCTCCAGTAACGCATCTGATCCATGCAGCTATGGCTAACACATTCCTATCATCCTGACTACTGATTACTATAAGTTACCTTTAAGTTCTCTCAATCATATAAGGGATTCAGTGTGCATAAGTATTTTTTGTGACCTGGTAAAAACCTTTTATATAGAGAGCATATGAAGACTGTTAGAGAATCTTGATAATGTCTATAAACTACTTTTGCTTTAAGTGTCCTGGTTTATGGGCGTTGGCAAGAGGCTGACAGAAGCAGTGACAAAGGGCTCTTTTGGTTCTTAACGCAGTTAACGAGAAAAGCAGTGCACAGTCTAAGCAGTTTAAAGGTTTTTGCTGCTGAGCCCTGCTGCAGATGTGAGTGTGAATCTGTGTGTGGTGTGAGCGTTTATGCGTGTGTGTGTGTGTGTGTGTGTGTGTCTGACAGAGATGTTGGGTGCTGAGTCAGACTCCCTGGGCTGGGAATAGAGATTGGGGTTTTGAGTGTGTGTGTGCGGGTGTGTGCGAGCGAGCGTGCGTGCGAGTGCACCCTAGTGCTGCGATACTGTTTGCTTACTCTGCAGGAGCTCAGGTCTCACAATCCTCTCCTCCTCTCTGTCCTCATGCTGAGCCTCAGAGGGGAGCAGGAGAGCTGGGAGAACTGGCTCCTGCGCTGAGGACTTCTCCTCTGGCTGCTCCACAGTCCTCTGCCCTTGGAGAGGCGGTTGTCAAGGGGGACGCAAAGTGACACACACCAACTTCCAATACTAATACAATGCAGAAGGTAAGACTGTGGGTGTGTGTGTGTGCGTGTGTGTGTGTGTGTGTGTGTGTGTGTATGTAGGTGTGTTTGTGTGTGTGTGTGTGTGTGTATGTAGGTGTGTGTGTGTGTGTGTGTCTGATGGAAGCCATGGCTCTCAGGTTACTCAGTAGTCATAAGATTACTGAGGGAGAGCTTGAACTGATTCTGAGGCAACAGGGATCTGATTGTAAGGCAGACTAAGAGGAAGAGAAGGAGAGAGATAAAGAGAGACAGAGAGAGACAGAGAGAGACGCAGAGCCCCAGGCCACCTGGAGCTACAAGCTCAAACAAAGACCAGGGTACGTCCCGGTAAGTATACTTCAGACTTCATCCAGCCACTGTGTGAGTGAGTGAGTTAGTTTACTTGTGGTGGAGTGTTGGTAAAGTTTTGGCAAGCAGGTTTAGAGAAAATGGTGGCTTGATATAATGTTTGATATAGTACTACTTGTTAAGTGTTAATGAATTTGCTTATGTTTGTGTCAGTGTTTGCATGGTAAAGCAGTCAGTATAGGTGATAAGGCTTATGAGAAGCATATTTTGAGAAGTTAAAGTTGGTATGTTGGGAAATAGATGTGTACTGAAAGGGAACTTCCACTGAATGAGCAAAACTTTTCTGCATGCATGTTCTAGAATATCTTGATATTACTTAGTCTTGGTTCTTTAACAGCTTAAAAATCTTTAACATTTCCATGTATGAACCACAATATATGCAAAGAGTAATCACACAAGACATAAGAAATAAAAGCAGAGACATACAGAGAATGCTTTTTCACACATATTTAATTGTTAACAATGTAATAGAAACTTCCATTAGGAAAAGTATTTGTTAGGAATGATGTTACATCCTATAGAGCACCCACCTTATTCTACAGTAATGCAAGCAATGCATATATAATGTATAAAAACGATAGGTCTGTGCTTATGGTAGGTCCCTGAAAACATTGCCACCACATTATGATCGGTGTTTCCAGAGGCATGCACACATACACACACACACACACACACACACCCCATCTGCAGAGGAGTGTAGATGTCATCTCTGCATGCAGTTTTCATGTCTTCAGCAATTTCCCATGCCAAGTGCTGCAGCAGTGGGAACAGATGCTGCTGTCACCTTCCTCTCTGACCTCTATTAAACCTGCCCTTTCTACTAAGCTCCAAATATGAAAACCATACCTGACAATGGACTCTTGTGTATACAGCCTAGTACATGTACCGCGCAATGCTGACAACTCCCACATTTACAGCTTTCTGCTGTTTCTACTGCTAACCTTGAAGTTAGATGCAGCTTGCAATGCAGTGCAGCTATACTGTAATACTACTGCATGGTATCACAGTTGTCATAAGTTGACTGTCACTTAAGAAAGAAATACGGATTGCAGAAGTGGCATATGAGTTTTTTCTCCAAACATGAAGGGGAATGATTTAAAATGTGCAAATTCTGAGATGCAGGCGAAAAACCTTGGAGACACATTTGTTAACCTTTGACCTTTATTAGAGGGTTTTTAAGTTTGTCATTGCTATTTCAGTTTACACTGCCAATATTACAATACACCACAGATGTCTGCTCTTATCACCATACCTTACATGGACTGAGTATCACCACATAAGGAGTATTACTTTGTGTCTTCTGGCGTTGTTGTATTACCAGAAACCTAAGCAAGTTACTGCATGTTTAAGCTTTTATTGGATTATTGGTTTATTTATTCATTTAGCTTGTTAGTTAAGTTAACTTTGCAAGTACAGGATCTAAATGCACAGTCAGGAATATCTAGTGGAACTGAGTGACCAGAGAGCCTGTCTGCACCTTTCTGAATGTGCAAGGATTCAGAATGACAATCTGTGTCAGCGAAAACATACAGCCAGCTACACTTTCTTGTATACACATGCATATGAAGTGACCTTCTAAACATATAAAAACTATTTTATTTAACTAAGAACAGTCATTTAACCAGTCATTAAGATCATTGTAAATATCTGCAAGAGTAACGGTGAAGTCAGACTTTCAAATCCAAATTTGGCACTATATGTAAAGTCCTTTTTTTATTGCTTCTAATACTTTGATGTTAAAATCTATCATATGTTTAAAGCTGATACAGATACGGGCAAAAAAATAAGCCTAAATTTCAAAAAGCAAAAAGTGTATTTTTGTTAACATCAAATACAAAGAAACACATTTTGTTAGAAGCGCATGGTCACATGAAACTACAAGGTCAGTGTAACTAAACCAATCTGAATATTACAATATATCTTGTTTACTGTACTCCTTTCTTATAACTGTGAGATATAAGAAAGTGCTAATAATGTTGAAACATGTAAGAGCACAGCACTTAAGAGTCTAGATATTTCGATAGAAAGTAAAGTTTCTGTGTAGTTGATTCTTTATATGTCAGGATTGATGTAGGTAAGTGTAGGAATTTCACATGTGTGTTGACGGCCTTGGTGCCTGAGTGCCTGTCCATCAGGGCCTGTCAGTGTTGAGCGATATTCCCTTTAACTACATATGCTAAATAAGGTTGGTTCAGCTGGGACGTTCCAGCAGGAGTGGTCCTTGTTCTGATAGCTGCATCAGCTTGTGGAGAGCTATAAAATGACCTAATGAGCTGATTCAGGCATGCTAGAGTAAAAAAAAGCAGAAATGTACACTCTATTGGTTGCTCTAGAGGCTGACTTGAGGACTTGGCTGTGTGTGTGTGTGTGTGTGTGTGTGTATGTGTGTGTGTGTGTGTGTGTGTGTGTGTGCTGGGGGGGTACAGTAATATGGGTGTGCGGGTGAAATATGATAAAATGCGCTGCTAAGTTTGCAGGTAATGTCAGCAGTGGACATTGAGGAAAGGAATACACATGCTGCTAAATTCAAATGCATTATTTATGAGTTTTGAAGGAAGTTCAAGGAGTTTTCAAGGAGAGAGCAAACATAAAAAGATTACTGAGGGAAAAACACAATAAGCAATATATTAGCCAGCTCATAATCTATCACTGGTGGAGAAAACAATAGTTCAGTTGAGTAAAGGAAACTTTAAAAATAAATTAGTCATTACAACAAGTAAGATATAGTCTGAAATTCATATTGAGTGTCACAGCAACTCCTTATATAAATTTACACACTCCACAAAATACCTTTACACATACTTACAACAACAGCATACTTACTCACTTCACATAATACCTGTACAGTTACAGCAGCATACTTATATCATCCACAGAACACCTTATAGATATAAGGTACATGTACCTACATATAGCTACAACACATTTTACATGACATCCCCATTAACCACAAATTCATTGCATTGCACTTTTGCCATTGTTTCATGTTCCATATTGGAAATAATATTGCATATTTATGTCTGTTTAAACAGATTAAATGAGTTAATTTTTTTTTCTCAGTGTACCGCATTACAGAATGATCTAGATGAACTCCACTAGGAAGTCCAGTTATACTATCTGAGTAGTGACACAGCTGTTCTGTTCTCTTTGTCAGCAGATCAGGTGACGGTGTCTTGGGATTCATCTCCCTCCTGTAGAACAAGTCAGGACCAGCTCGGATCCTCTCTGAGCCGGCTGTGCTCCTTATTGTTAAGGGAACAAGCTGTCCTGCGTTTGTGGCTACCTCGTTTGGGGCTACCTCGTTTGGGGCTACCTCGTGACGTTAATTTTTTGTTAGGCAGCTGACCTGTGACCCTGGGAGGGGAGGGAGGACATGGAGGTTCCTCTGGTCAACTTTGAGAACTTGGATGAGATCAGAATAAACCTGGTAGACCCAAGCGATTCGGGATATCCGGCCTCACCCAATTCAGAGACGCCGGAAAGAAATCAGATGACCCGCAGCATGAATTCACTGGCACATTCACCACAGGGGCCGAATCATCCTGGAAACACAGCTGCTTCTCCCTCCACACTCCCAAAAAAAAGTACATCAAGCTGCAACAGTCTCGTCTCTAATTGGAAGGTACATATGAGCAGTGAAGGCAGTCCCAATGAGGGTCTCTTAGGCAAAGTGGCAAAAGACTGTTGTGAGGACATGTTTGGGGAAAAGCACAAATTTGAGGAGAGGGACCAGAGAGTAGTCATTAATGTCTCGGGGATGATGTATGAGACGACACTAAAAACCCTGAACCAGTTCCCTAACACATTACTTGGAGACCCTAAGAGACGGATTGAGTATTTCGACCCAATGAAGAATGAATATTTCTTTGACCGCAACCGTCCCAGTTTTGATGGAATCCTATACTTCTATCAGTCTGGGGGTAAAATCCGCAGACCAGCAAATGTGCCATTGGATGTTTTTACAGATGATATTGTGTTCTACAGGCTGGGTCGTGAGGTGATGGAACAATTCAGAGAGGATGAAGGTTTCATCAAAGAGCCTGAAACTCAGTTGCCAACAGGTGAGATTTATCGTATGTTCTGGCTCCTGTTTGAGTACCCAGAGAGCTCTAGTGCAGCCAGATCTGTGGCCTTGGTATCTGTTCTCGTCATCACCATTTCCATCTGCATCTTCTGCTTAGAGACTCTGCCACAGTTTCGTGATGATCACATCTACCCTCGTGTAGTTTTTAATTTAACTCGTGATGCTAATGGTACTCTCTTGGTCCCAAGCCCTTCTCCCAAAGGAGTGGAAAGTGTGCTCACAGACCCATTTTTTATAGTAGAAACGATCTGCATCATCTGGTTCTGCTTCGAGCTAGGAGTGCGCTTCATTGTGTGCCCCAGCAAGAGTGAGTTTTTCAGCAACATCATGAACATGATTGATTTTGTCTCCATCATGCCCTACTTCATCACTGTGGTCACAGACCTGATGGCAGCTCACGGAGAAGACTCAATGGCTAACCAGAACATGTCTTTGGCTACACTGCGAGTTATCCGACTGGTGAGGGTATTCAGGATCTTCAAGCTCTCCCGACACTCCAA
>JAOXYF010000018.1:9572721-9603470 GCA_028565775.1 Sternarchorhynchus goeldii | reverse complement strand
TATATCATCACATATTAAATAAGGTAAGAAAGGTCATATCAAGCATTATTTGACTCATGGGTAATTATGCAATTCATTTGTAAAGATTGTAAATAACAGGAAGAGCATTAACCACTGATATGACTGGTAAGACTTCCTATGTTGCATCACTCCGCAGGTCCCCCGCCCTGCTCTTCCTTCTCTCTCTCTCTCTCTCTCTCTCTCTCTCTCTCTCTCTCTCTCACACACACACACACACACCTGCCTTTGTTACACCAAGTTGCTTAATTATTTAGTTGACGTTTTGGTCTTCCTAAATTATTTAAAATGGTTACCAGCTGATCTGATGACTTAGCTTACTAGGTGATCTGATTACTACTACTCCATATACCTAAGAGAAAAACAATTATAATATTATGTACCACGTATAACTCACATAATTTATCTCATGTCTTGTACATGATTGTGTATTTGAGCCTGAACAAGAACAACATGAACAAGAACAACATGAACAAAAAAAGGAAAAAGGTTGAATCCATTTTTATTGAGTGTGTGGGGGGGGGTGACAGCAAGCCTGAAGATCACATACAAGGAACTATCTGTAAGGGACAAACCATGTCAAAATTATTACAAAATATCACTGCTTAACGTCACAGTGCCATTTTCAGGAATCCCTCATTACTTGCGTGTAGGAAATGACTCATCAAACTGGTGACAATATGAGAATTGCAATGACTCATCAAACTGGTGTTACTGGTTATCATGTTTTCTCTGTAAGGATTTAAATAAACATGTTATTTGCAGTTATAAAAGCTTGATTGAATGTTAATGAGAAAATGCTTCAAATATGCAAAGTACTGTAGTGTAAAAATCAATTTTACACCAGGTAGGATTTATTAAGTGCCATACCAATAATATACGTCATCTGCCTTCAAGTAATGAATAGATGGTCTAAGATCTAAGATATTTAAATGCATTCACAAGGATGCCTTGGCTAAAGAATGCCCTGAATTCTAAATATAAATATTTTGTGTACATTTCTATTATGTATAAGCTGTGACAGTGCATCAAAAACTCTATTCTGAAATGCAAATGAAACACCTTCTTGCAAAACTATACTTGAAGTGATGACTTCCTCTGAACTGAGATGGGTTTACCTTATATAACCCATTCTGATGGCACTAATGCCAAAAGGTTCTGCTGCCAAAGACTGCACACATTGACTGCAGGGTGGTAAAGAATCTAAACTGCTATTATGGACTTTAGTTTCAGTGACAGAATTATCTGGATTTTTTTCCAGATATGGAATGGCCTGGTAGTGATATACTATATGGACTAAAGTACTGGGACACACCTTTTAATAATTGAATTCAGGTGTTTCATTCATTCCCATTTATTATTATTTAATTAATTGTCCCATTGCCACAGGTGTATAAAATCAAGCACATAGACATGTAGTCTGCTTTTACAAACATTTGTGTAAGAATGGGGCTCTCTTAAAGAACTCACTGAATTTGAGTGTCGTCTTGAAATGAGATATCACCATTGCAACAAGTTAGTTCGTGATTGATAGATATTCCATAATCAACTTAGTGGTATTACTGAAAAATGAAACTGTTAAGGAACCACAGCAGCTCAACCGTGAAGTGGCAAAACCAGGTGAAGTTACAGAGCAGGGTCGCAGAGTCCCCAAAGTTCTGCTGACTCAGTAACTGCAGCGTTCCAAATCTCCTCTAGCATTAACATCAGCATAAAGACTTGCGTGCTGCAAGCTTCATGGTATTGGTTTCCAAGGCTAAGCAGCTGTATGCAAACCTTACATCACTAAACACAAGGCCAAACGTCAGATGGAGTGGTGTAAAACACTGGGGCTCTAGAGCAGAGAAAACATGTTCTGCAGAGTGATAAATAATGCTTCTCTATCTGGTGATGGATGAGTCTGGGTTTAATGAGTCTGGGTCTTATGGATGCCAGGAGAACATTACCTCCCTGACTACACTGTGCCAACTGTAAAGTGAAGAAGGGTTTAGTGAAGAAGGTCTAATGCTATGGGATGAGTTTTCAGGGAGTGATTATGTACATTACTTCCAGTGAAGGCAAATCTTAATGCTTCAGCATATCAAGAAATTTTAAGCAATTGTATGCTTCCAACTTTGTGGGAAGTTTGGAGAAGGCTCTTTTCTGTTCCAGCATGACTGTGCTCCTGTGCACAAAGCAAAGGCCAAACAGGCAGGGGTGGGTGAGCACTGATGTAAACTTCATCAAACACATTTGTGATGAACCAGAATGGAGATCACTAGTCAGGCCCTCTCACCCAACATCACTGTCTGACCTCACAAATGCCCTTCTGGATGAATGTGCAAACAGACACACTCCAAAACCTTATACAAATCCTTCCCAAACGAGTGAAGGCTGTTACAGCTGTAAATGGGACACCAACTCCATATTAATGCCTACTGAGCTTTTGTGTGATGTCACAAAAGCTCTGTAGGTGTAATGTGTGGGTATCCCAATACTTTTGTTCATATAGAGTATACTGAGGTGTCTCTAGTTTATATAAATGTATACATTAAATCTGAAATAAATCAATTGTGAATACATATGAGTATTCATACATATAAGCTTATTTGCCTGTTAATATTGATAGATGAACCGAGTCTCCTTTTTCCTGAGGTAAGAGAACAAGCAAATTGTAGTCATCTTATTCCAGTATTCTTCCATGTAATAGGACACTTTTATGTAATATGTCCTTTTAGTGCCCTCTAGTGGCCATTTGTGGGAGTCTCAGTTCAGTTGTTTGGTATAAGATCTGTTTCTATATGATTATAAATACATCTGTGTCAGTCATGTCCAGCCCTGGAGGACCAGAGTCCAGCTAAGTTTGGTCCAGTAAATTTCTGCTCTGAACTCCAGCTCTCTAGCACTGTAGTGTCAACCCCTCGTCTGAGAGAGCCAGAGCCCACTGTGACTTGGTAATTGACTTGCTTAAATATACCTGATTAAAGTTATCAATCACTCACCAGGTTAAGTAGAAGTGTTCTGTGGTTTTCTGTCCAGTTTTAGGTTAAAAGTTAAAGATAATTAGAAAAAAACTCCTTACAGCTTCCATAGGAATTAAGAGGGTAAGTAGCACACAGGTGCTGATAATCAAATGATCTTGAGCAAGTGTGACCACCCCACAGTCAAATTGCAAAAAAAAAGCACACAAACTACATTTCAGACCATACAGGCCTCAGCATGTTAAATGTTCAAGTTCAAGACGATAGAATTAGAAAAACACTGAACATGTGTGGTTTATTTGATTGCAAGGAAAAAGCCTCTTCTTTCTAAAAAGAACATGGCAGCAAGGCATAAGTTACAAAGTTACTACAAAAAAGAACTACAAAACATCTGGAACATCAAAACATCTGTGTCCTGTGGACAGGTGAGACCACAGTGGAGATGTATGACCATCATTCATAGCACTATGTTTTGGTTAAATTCAGCATATCAACACAAACACCTCATACCAGCTGTCAAGCACAGAGGTGGTGAGGTTTGTTTTGCAGCCACAGAATTTGGGCATCTTGCAGTCGACCATGAACTTCTCTGTATACCAAAGTATTCTTTAGTCAAATTTGAGGCCATCTATCTAACAGCTAAAGCTTAGCTGAAATTGGTCATGAAACAAGACAATGATCCTAAGCACACCAGTAAATCTACAACAGAATGGCTGGAAAAAGAAAAGACTTCAGCCATGGAGTCAAAGTCAAGACCTCAAGTTATTGATGCTAAAGGTGGTTTTACAAGCTATTGATTTATGGGGTGTACATTCAGACATTGTGGAATCTATTGTTGATTGTTTAAGATCTGCTTAGGACCACATAATTTTTTATTATGTCCTGATACATAAAACAATAGAATTCAAAGGTGCACTTAGTTTTTCACATGACTGTACAAATAAAAGTAACTATCGACTTTCACAATTATTTAAGTAATGTTAGAAAAGGTAAAGGTATTTCCCTTAAAGGTTAAGATTTTAATAATTCTCAAATCAAGCTTAAATATAATGCACATATGTACAGGATTAAAAAGTAGTAAAATGAGGACTGATGACATGCTTTTGGATATAAAATGACAATGTATGGTATGACTAAGAGGAAGTCATAAATTAAATCAGCTGCCATTAAACCAGTTTCTGTTTTAGCAGTGGTGAAGTACACGGATATATTAATTTGGGTTTACAAAAACACTCATGAAGAATACGCATGACCTTTGTTACTGTTATGACTTCCAGTTTCTGTTGGTTTTGTTTAGTGAACGTTTTGTAGAGGTTTGTTGGTCTGCTGTTAATTCTTGTGCAGTGTGAGTTGGGTGATATATAAGGAAGTTTATATAAGGAAAATTAATTAAGCCACAAAGAAAACATATATAATATAGGCAGTCTCAAGTTAAAGAGAGATAGGCTAAAATATAAAAATAAATATTTCGCATTATTACTAAGCCCTAATAATAAATATGATTGTTATTATTTCTGCTGTTGTGTGCGGTAGTACTATTATTATAGTTTTTAAATAATGGTAGATTTTAGTAATGTTATAATAATAATATTCTTTTTTTATTATTGTTTACGTACAACCATTATGATGACGTTAAATGAAAAAAGTTCTTTTAAAGTGTATGTCTGTTTCCTCGTGCACCCATATACGGTAAATAAGGCGCGACAGAAAATCCCTACAGGTGTCACTTCGGCCTGCCTTGGAACTCGTGACGTTGAATACCTAGGATACGGGATCAGGTGCTGTTACCAAAACAGGATGTCTGAAGCCTCAGGAACAGAGAAACAATCTACTTCTTGTTGAATAACACATAATTTTTTTCCTGTTCATAGCATCGTTTGAGAAAAGGTAAGAATAACATCGATGTTGTTTCTTCTTTATAGTCAAACTTTTAGTTTAGTTTCCTCTTGGAAAACTATTATCAGTTAACTAAATACTTTCGCTCTTTCATTTTGGTAGGCTAGTATGTAACCTAAAAGACTCCTTTTTCAGTCAGAGTACAAGTTAGAGTCGCGTAGACGCTGGCTATCCAACTACTTTTACAAATTAAAGTGTCGTTTAATCGCCTCGTCGAGTTTTCTTTTCTCGCTTACAGTAAATGCTGTGTAATGCAGATGCATGTAATGCAGTTAAAATACATAACGCGGTAACTAATTATCAACGGTATTCAGACCTTTCCGAATATAGCCACTGTTACTTACGTGTTTTCGTTTTCTTTTTTGCTTTAGTAAGACCACATCCAGTTTACAGGATGACATTTGCTGTGCAGACTGCACAGCCCAGTCCCCAGGTGCTTTTAGTGGGTGAAAAGGACAGAAAGCGCCTCCTGGAAGTCTATGTGAAGCGAAGCCTGAGCCTGAATGACGGGACACAGGCTCTAGCTCGCCAAAGACGGAGACAAAGCAAGTGGGTTTCCCGTGCTCCACAAAACAAAAGGGAGCGTACATATTCCAGCGATTCCTCTCTTCACCTTAGTCCCTCAGACTTTGAAGACGACTCTGGTAAATATGTGGCATTCTCAGAATGTGAAACCATGAAAAAAAAACAGGCTCCAAGAGAACAGACAGAGAACAAGTCTAAACGATGGAGGAAAAACAGCAGTGTCAACACAAACAATAGATCTTCTGTGCACTACAGATGTGACAGCAAGTCCATGAAGTGGTTTTTGCATTTTGATAAGGACAAGCGTGATGGCAAGCAACAAAGCAAAGCATGTAAGATAGAGTCGGATGGTGGTGCAGATGAAACGTTACCGCTGCCACCCCTACCTGACCAGTTACCAGTTATCTCAGTAAAAAACAAGAAGCCCAAAGAAGGCAAGAAGAAGAAGTCTTCTGTATGGAAGAATTTCTTTGGCTGGTTCTCCAAAGGTAACAGTGACAAGCACAAGGAACAAGTTGGAGAGGATGACAGACATGAAGAAGTCCTTCCAACTCCAGAGCCCTCGACTCCCCCACTCTCCTGCCTGCCTCTTTCCGAAGTTCTCTCTAGTGGTGAGGTCATTACCTGGATGAAGAGAAGACAGTCCCAAAGGAAGACTTCACTAAAGAGACTCAGTGGATTAGATAATACAACTGGGATGCCACTTACACTAGATCTGTCTGCTGTTGAACACAAACCCATGGTGAAATGTATGTATCCTATATGCATTTTATGCATCTAAAGTAATGACGTACCATTGTTTTACTTAGTAAAGATCACTGTTTCTGTAATAAGTAAACAAGTTTATTGAAGAGCTCATATATAAGATCATTTCACTGAAAATCAGTGCAACATCCGTTTTCAAATCAAATGTGGTTGTGCTTGCATTTACAAACATGCTTCAGCTTGTATTATAAGCAACAGTGACATACTTGTGTAATTATCAACATTATTATGCACAGAACATAAGAATCAAATAATCATGATAGGTTGTTTCAGCATCAATAACACACCAAAAAATATATAGACTCTTAGTGCATTAGGCTTCTGAAGTTTATAATTGGGTTGTTGAAAAAAAACTGAGGTTTATCATAACATTTCTGATGTATAAATCTTCTAAAATGTTGTATAAATGTTTCATATATCCAAACAGCAGATGAACATATCGTTATTTTTCCTTTCAGCAATTGAGGAAGTTGAGCCCACTAGCTTTTATTATGAAAACGTATCAGAAGAACTGCATAAGATTGTGCATGAGGTAAAGAACAGCCCACTAGAGGACGATAGAATTTTCTATGATCCAGTTCAGCCAACAGACCTGAATAGCATGCCCAGTGAGTACAATTATTGATTTGAGTCTAAAATACTTGTTATTACATATTTATGCTGCAATTAATTACATTTTTAGAGAAAACATTCTTTATTTCTGTTATTATGAAGGCAAAGTAATAATACGACCTACTTTTCATCATTTTTATATTTCCACAATATAATATTTCCTTCAAATTTCCTTCACAGTGTCTCAGGAGGAGGTTATTGAGAGGATCATTGCTTTGATAAAGCAGCAAGGAGATGCCATTGATTCCAAGGTGAAGCCTTTTCATTTACTTCTCGTTTTAAGTTCCTATGCTTGTGACATTTACTTTATACCAATTCCAACCACACACCTGTTTTCTATGTAGTCTGTCTGAGTGAAGACTTGCAGAATAACATGAGCGAATACTAAACACCTGGGAAGCTTGTAATAACTGAACCTCTTTTCTCTTTTAACTCATAGCTGAAGGAGAACCCCACTGTTAGCGGTTACTTCAGAACACTCTCATACGGCTCCTTCCAGCAACTGGCCGACCAGTATGTGCAGTCCGGGGTCCCCCAGCAGAAAAGCCATCCCCTTATGGTAGCTCCAGAGCTGGTGAAGTTTGCCTTCACGCTGGACTTCACAGCCAGAGTGGCTGCTCTCTCTTGTCATGCTCTGGGTCACATCGTCGGCTTGGGGAACCAGTACGTCAAAGACAGGTTCACTCACATGAGTGAGAGACATCTTCCCAGCAATGATATAACAGAGGAGAAAAGAGAGTCATACAAAAGCATCAACAAAGAAGATGTAAGTCTTAGGTCTTTTCCAGACATTAATAGGTGAAGTAGGTGTGAGCAACAGTTTGTTTTAAAGGTACCCGTATGTTCTTTTGTCTTCCAGAAGGAGCATCTATCTGAGGACAAGTGATATAAGGCAGTACATTTTTTTACCTCAACTTGGCACTGGAAGATCTCATTGGGAACCGAACTGAACCCTGAACTCTTAGAAACTTTGACAGACGAAAGCATTGGTAGAAATCTTTAATGCCTAGCAATTACAGACAGTGCGATGTTTATATTACAATGTATTTAGTGGCAGCTATTTTATTGCAAGATAAACAGGTGCCATAGTTCAGCCCACTTTGCATGCATCCATGATTGCAGATGTTTGTATCGCTAGAGAAAGCAGGCTCTCATACCACACCCACATGTTCACTTATATTCTGCACAGTAAAACTGTGAAATGCTTCAAGAACATAACCACAAAACACCAGTATGTACCAGCATTTTTATTATTTTTGCATTTGGTTGTAATTCATAAAACATAATAATACTCACTATAGGAGACAGGAAAAGCTGTTTTTCCCACATCATGAGGATTTCTTCTAAAACATTACTGTGAACCTTATAAATATCAGACCTTTTTTTATTTTCGTGTTTTAATGTTTGTTGCTTTAATATAATCTGCTTTTTTATGCAGACGGTATTTACATAAACACCAAGTCTAAATATAGAATGCTAGGCCTAGCATTTTTATGTTCAGTACAAAATTAAATTATCACTATGCTCTTAATGTGCACTTATTAATGCTCACTAATGTTCACTTAATATCTTTATATGTGTTAAGCTATTAATGTGTATGCTGGCATACACATGCTGTAATAAGTAAATATATTTTTGTAAATCTGAATTTTCTCTCTTTAATAAATATTTAATTTTGCAAAACCAGACAAAATCTGACTCAAAGACATTGTGTAATTAGTGTGTTAAGCTGAGTAACAGTGCTGTCAGAAAGAACAAAATGGATAATATAATTGAAATCATATAACCTCTCATGGCTGGTTATAAATAATTTTTGGGTTTTAGATATATTAGGTAACATGGCTCACACAATTTCATGTTCTACTGGACCTCGGTGATTCCAGAAAGGCTTTCACTCATGTGGCATTTGCCCAAGGATACCAGTCTACTTCTAGTTGTAGGTTAAGGGGGAAGACAAAGATGGCAGATTTGGGCAGGTCATTTGTGCTTGGCCTTCACATGAACATATACAGAGGAACTGGCATAGCTGCCAGCCTGACTGCAGGATTCAACGTGGAAGCTGAGATTCACTGTGGAGCAAAGCAAAGCGCTAAAGGCTAAAAGGACAGAAAACACAGAACAAAAACACCACAAAGACAGCAGACAGAGGGAAAGAGCAAAGGGCAGGGGAGAAAGGCAAAAGCAGGAATATTAATAATACAGGGATCATCTAAACTTTACTTAGACTTTATCTAAAGATAACTAGTATAGCTTCACAACAAACCTTTTTTTGTTTGTTGAATTCTGGAAAGAGCTGTCAATACCAGCAAAGCTTACAAACTCCATGTTTACTTCTCAGAACTGCTTTTGCTTATCAACACACGTACAGTGAACACTGAGTGTTGCTACCAGCTCATGTCTAAGAGTTGGCAGGTATTACCTGTTCAGCAGGTGTCTTTTGATGCGGGTCAAGAATAAACTTAGCTACAAGCCCATAGCCCAACTCAAATCTCCCCAAACAAAGAAATTGTCTCATTAAGAAACTACAGCCTCTTTAGTGATCACACACAAAACACATGCGATCATCTGGCTCTGTTGCTAACAAGCAATTTTTGGGGCACTTTGTTATAATAAGCAGGTGTCACTCTGACAAAGGTTTAAGTAAAAGGAATTTGAACTTTAACCTATAGCTGAATGAGACAATTTGAGTAGCATGTGAAGTGAAAGACAAAAACAAGCAGATCAGATAACAGATAATGGAAAGTTTAAAGGCCACACTCTTACACTATAGAAAATGCTGAAAAGGCAGGTGCAATAGACAACAATTGTCCTTGCTGAGTATTTGTTTTAATATAATTACCATCTGGTTTCTGAAATTCTATGGTCAAATTACTGGTCATAAAATATGGGACATTGCACACATCCATGCATGACTTGTTACAGCCCCATATGACACTGTCTTATAAACAAACGTGAGTACGTTGGTGAGTAAAACAAGTGTGACAGTTGTGATTTCCCAATGGCACGACACCCAATACCATGATGGTGAACCTTGCATCCACAGGTTGGCCTGAGCAACACAAATGCAGTTTCAGTCCAGCTGGTTGTGAAGTGCAAATTGTGTGCCTATACTCACTCTGGCAGGCTAAGACACAAGCACCTGAGATCAAATTCCACAGATCTTACACTACTTTGGAAACACCCTCGGCACGCTCACAAAACTTTCAAAGTTGTATAAGAAGAAAGCCTAAACACTGTCAAACTGTTTGAGTCATACCTACCCAAGACCAGGCCAGAGATGAATAGATTGTTACCTGGTTGACAAGTTGACAGAGACATTACAAACAGGCAATAATATATTTACTTTATATGCTTAAATGCATGTCTGAACATTATACATGATATAGGAATAGGTTGAATCTGAAAAAGCAAAAAACAAAAAATAAAACAAAACAAAAAACTCCAAAAGGAGAGGATGGTGTGACATGGTTGTCATTTGGTGAAATTGGTGCTCTGGCTGCTATGCTGGAGAGCTTTGGTTCAGGTGGTCACTTTGTCACCTGTAAGACCCAGATTCAAATCGTAGGTGTGGACAATCCTTTGCCACAGAAATGAAATGTAGAATCACAAGAGCACAAAACAGTTGCTAATCCAACTAAACACAGTCCTTATCTACATTACAGTTGCCATACATTTAGGATGTAGACCAACACTGTCTAACTTCTGATATAAGTAGCACTTAACATTTTCAAGTTAGGGCAAGATAAATTAGGAAACCCAAGTTTAAGATCACTTCTGGGGGATTACAAATATTAATGAGTTGACAAGACAAAGATAATTTATTAGTAAGAATAATAGTAACAGTAACTGTCTAGCATGTTTTTACCATTGCAAATGCTACTTTGGGAATTTTTTTCTTAAAAGCTATTTAAGTTATAGGAATTGGAGCATACTACTGATCCTGAATTTTCAGTCAAGTATGTTAACTAATTTCTGCCTACATTTTTCAGGAAAAATAATTACAAAGGACAAAGTTTAACAGGGCATTTCCCATTTTTTATTGTGTTTTTTCAAGAAACAAAAGATTAATCAAAGAGTCCAAAGCCCATGTCTTCATCTGACTCTTCAGATTCTTCTTTCTTCTCCTCCTTTTTCTCTTCCGCTAGAAGGAAACATTTTCAATTGTCATTAAACGTAAAACTAATTTAGGAAGAAATAGTAATAAAACTGTATAGTAATAGTAATAAATCCTCCTATCACTTGTACATACTACACCCACAAATAACTGGAAAGCACTGAACTGATTCTGGATCAGTGTTTGCCATCACACACAGCACAAGATAAAAGACTTACCTGCAGGTGCTGCTGCTGCAGCAGGAGCTCCAGCACTTGGTGCAGATGCAGAGGCTGCCACAGCACCACCCGCTGGCACGGAGGCTAACTTACAGAGGCCTAGAAAAATATGACCACAACTATTTACATTCCACACATTTAATATGCCACACATGAAGATACAAAAATTAAATAATGTAAACATACCTGCATTCATGACTTCATTGATGTCTTTGCCATTCAGTTCACTGATGACCTGTTGCAATTATCAAAATCACATTGGAATATCACATAGAAGTAATAGCAAAAATGTCTAAGGAAACCAATAATTCCACTTTATGAATAATTATTCATCAAAAAAATAAAAAATAAAAAATCTACATACCTTGTTAAGACGTTGATCATCAGCCTCGATTCCTACACTCCCCAGGATATGTTTGATATCCTTGGCAGAGGGGCTGGTGTTGCCACCCAGCACAGCCAAAAGGTAAGCGGCCACGTAACGCATTCTGTAAGGCAAATTATGGACCTTTCATTACAAGAGCACTGGCAAAAGGAGCACAATGTGTCACTTTCAATTCAAAAATACAATGCCCTCACAATACTTTGAAACAATGGCTGCTGTAAAAAGCTCTAAATAAATTCGACTTTACAGTGACCACCTTGCCCAGTGGAAGACTCCGTTTACACACACACACACATTTAGTCCTATCCATTTACGACTAAATCATATCAAACAGTAAAACCATGTGTAAATTGCAAGGTTGTGTCTGCTTATTTACCTAATAAACATGAAACTCATTTCATGACTCCAGTGCATGACAGTTGCACATTATAGTACGTGTTATGGATCCAACATAACGGATTTCAGTATGAATAAAACGATATTTATACAAGTAAACACTACGAATAAGGGCAAGTATGATATTTTATAAGGAAGTTGTTTTTTTTTTTCTTTCACTTATTACCCAAGGATATCTGCTTTGAACTGTTAAGCCGCTTATTGACTTGAACACAGCGTTATACGCAACGATTTGGGGATAAGGGGGGCTGAGGGGGTCCCCTTGAAGCCCAAGAGCTAACGAGCCACAAGATTTAGACTCGGTGTTTACTAGTTACGTAAATACCGCGAGTATTTAAAAAGCAAATTATATTAAAGTGGCCAACACACAAACGCGAAACACGTCTGAACAACGTGGCGAGATGACGACGCAGGTTAGCTAGCTGCTAGCTAGCAAAAGAAAACGTCATGCGCGAAAAGCCTTTGGGCCTCAACACTGAGCACGGCTGTAAAAACTTACGATCCAAAATCGCGTCCAACTACAAAAAAAGATACACAATTTATGATATTTAGCTATATGTATGCCCATACGTTATTGTTTATATACATTATTGGCAGTTTATCGGAACGTTGTAGCCGGTTAAGTTATTTTGCCCACCACTTAGCTAGTGAGGTAGCCAACGACGAAATGCGATGCACATTAATTATTCTGTCATCTGACTTGCGGCTTTAGCGGTAATGTGTGTTTATCTCGATAAATATCTGGCTGTCCTGCATCCACGTGTGGCGTTTATAGCTAGAAGTCTGGGCTAAGCCAGCCAGTTGGGTAGCTACGTCATTTAAGGTTATCTTTATAATATGGACTGTGCGAACGAGCAAAGCATTGCTGGAGTATTCCGGCTCCGTGCGCATTTTCCTAAAACATTTTAGATTTTGTTCCAACCAAACAGTCAACTTTAAGTTAATAAAATGGTTGTAGCACATGGCTACCACTGCAGTTGTAGTCAAGCTTGCTACGATTCCAAGTTGAAGAGCTCTGCTTACCATGTTTACCGAGTTTTGACCACTTAAAAAGGTCAAGCGGACTTAAACAACCTATCGTATGTAATACGTGTTGGCAAAATACTAGCCAACGAAAAGAATTAATACAGTATAATAATAACTTACTTTAAGTCTGCGGAAGACACGAAACGTTGGTCACGCTGTAATTTCCGAAAAGGCGAGAAAGAACGAAAGGAAAGTGTTCAGTGATCTGATTGGTTTTCCAGAGTCTGGTCAAAATCATAGACTGTGATTGGACAGCGCTGAGAAAATGTATGACAGAATTAATTGATTAGTTAATTCTTGTAGGTACAGCAATTACTTTCTTTAGGGACGCATGTATGCATTTTAGTCGTTTGATAAGTGTGAATTCTTAATACGGTTTTAATAAAATACGTTCACTTTAGTACATTAAAAGAAAGCCCACTTGGATAAATCAATCGATGAAACATTTATTGATTTATGAGAATAAGAACTTAAAATGTTTTTTCCAGCAGCTACAGACGACTTTTAAAAGTAGACATTTAAAAGAAACAAGAAATACATTATGAAATTTTATTTTGACATATAAAAATACAGTTGTATGTCTGAAGTTGTTCATTTTTAGATAAACGAATTCTGTCAGAAATGGCGATTATAGTTAAAGCAGCTCCTCCTCGTTCTCTTCCATGAGGAGGTAATACATGGAGTCCAGAACACTCTGCACAATTTTCCTCCAGTTGGTGATGTACCAAAATTTATAAGCAGCTTCTAAGAGTACAATCACGACGAAAATGGCGAGGAAAGCCAGAAACATACGATCAAGATGGTGCATCACTTTCTCCTTAAATGTGCGTTGTTCCCAGGGAAGGCCAGCTCGAGCTTCAGCGTACTTCCCAAAGTGGAGGAGAGCTTCTTCATCACTGTTCACCTCCTGCGCTTCCGTCTCCCTGTCTTCCTCAGCTCCATCACGCACATGCATTTTAATAACTGAAAACTAAGCTCTTAGAAATATAAATGTTGCTTATGTAGTTTTTCCTCAATTAGAATGTTTCAAAAAAGCCTTAAATGTCGATTAGCGATTTGATGTTCTTGCTGCTCTGTTCTTACACGCGAGAAACTGCAATGGAATGTGTGAATACCCACAGACAAGTTCATCAAGACAGCGCAGTATGTACTTTTCTTATGTGAGCGCATGCAGTATGTATTGCTCTCATCTCATCAGGTCCGTTTTGTCTGAGAAAAGCCCAGTGATTAGGAGCTGCCGACTCACAAAGAGGATCAGCGAGACTGACACTCAGCAGTTTTAAATCTTACATGTAGGTTATAGGTATTAACAGATGGCAGGTAAAGGCTGCATAAATAATTGAAAGCCTTAAAGTCCAATGTGCAATAACTGGTAAGCTTTTGGCCCCTGCCATAAAGTCGCTTATATTGCATTCAGTATTTAGCTATTTAATGCATTTTAGTTTTAAAAAAATACAACCACGTTGTCAAGACTTTGACTAAAATTAATCTCCACGTAATGAACTAGTGGATGACTTCATGCAATGTAAATCGTCTTAAATGAAAGCTAAAAATTCACTTCCATGCCATGCAAATTTAAGTCACATTATGTATTAGATAAATGTTTGAAATAATGCCATACGACATGTCCAAGTTGAATGAAGATCTTTGTGACTAATCACCAAATTTGGAAGCATACTCCATGTGATCAATGTCATTCAAAAAGCAACAAATGTTTTCTGACCAGATTTTATTTGTTTGCAAATAAATTGTACAGTTTGCACCCAATTCTTCACATAGGCTTGGGGGGAGCTCTAGGAGCAGCACCCTGTAATAAGAGAAAAAGTATGAAAAAAGAAGAAATTAGAATAAACCATAGACAAAACATTTATGCTTTTAGGTATTTCAACATGGGTATCAACACATACCACTGGCTTATGTATAAATGACCATGCTAAGTCATGTCATTTGTATTTGGAGCAAATTTAGCTCATGAAATAAACATGCCAAGAGGTTTTACAAAAATTTATTGCTTCTTGTTTGTGTGCATATTGAAAAGTGTGAATTGATGTGATTAGCCACACACTTACACTTGGCCTGAAACGTGGAGGTGGCGTGCGGTCCTTGCGGGCCTCCCGAGAACGGTTCCTCACCACCTTACTGTGGATGGCACAGCTCACGCAATAATGCAGCTTCACATAGAGCTTGGGCAACACATAGGCTACAGAACACAAACGCATCATGTGAACACAAGTCCCTGAACTTCACTGTAAAATTAACATTTTTCTAATGTGAATCAATTTAAAACGCACTGGCCATCCATTTGTGCTACTATTGACAACAGCATTTTAACATCTCACACAAAAACAGCAATGGGAATCCTGTCTTGGTGTTTCATAAATGCAATAAAAACTTACAGTCAAATACACTAGCCTCCGAGATGTCTCTCACGGCTGCGGCCTCAACGATGTTCCTAATGACAAATTTCTTAATAGCCTTGTCTTTGGGCACACACCGAGCGCAGTTAGTGCAGCGAATGGGCTGAACATGCCCACGGCCCTTCTTGGCACGTCCGTTGTTCCTTCTCTTCTTAGTCTGGTATTCAAACAGATTAGTAGTTACATTAGAGGGTGTGAAAATTGCTGTCCAGGTATGCTTAGCGAGTTTTGATTATGTCTCTGCGTTTAGTTCGAGGGTACTTAACACCGGCGTCGTAAATTTACTGTCCTGTAACTTGTGTACCACCCTAATCATATCGATCTGATCCAGTTATTCAAGAACTTCAGTAGCATCTGAATATTGGCTAAATGCTGGCACCACTTCCTAGTGTTTTTCTTGAACAAAAATCTAAGCCATACTTTTTTTTAACTCGAATTAAAGGTGCATAGGCTTCAACAAGGACTTAAGTCTGCTAACTCTAGTTGCTAAATAGTAGCTACCCCAGCTAGCCAGCTCGCCCATGTCGTTATCCTATCCTATTCCAATACAAAGCCGTTAACGCTAACCATTCAAAATAAACACTGACTTTAAAAGGCTACGATTACGTGACAAATCATATGATTAATAATACGTGTATCTTTACTGTTGTCTATAGATTTGCTACGATTGACTTATATTGACATAAGGCAAAATAATTCTGTACACTACACAAACCGAGGCCTGCTGTTAGCTGGTTAGATAACTTAGCCTTAGCTAAGTTAGCATGAACGACAACGCATGGTTAATTCACAGCCTCAGATTTTTCATTCAGTATGCACCGTTTTTGCTACCCATTACCCTTTACATTATTCAATACATTATTACAAAAGCAACACTTTATGGAAGCACGTTTTCTTGGCATAAAATCAAGATAAATCGTATTAACGCAAAATCGTATAAAACGACCAACACGTTTCAGTGCTCACCATCTTGAACAGGAGGCAGGAAAGAGGAAGGGAAGAGGCGTACCGGAAACGTATTAACGTTGTTCCTCCGCGCAATAAGTAAGAAAAGAAAAAGCAAAGCGTTTTGTGCAAGATTTTAATCGGAAAACGAAAAAAAACTAACTTAAACTAGCTCATAAAAAACTATACGCTTACACTTGACATTGCTTATATGTGATGTTTAGACCAAGTTTAGAATATGGGGACAAATGAGGGGAGTTAATCGCGGATGGATATCGTGCCGTGATGTCGTTCATTTACAAAAAATATTTGAGGTATCATAAATATTTAAAGATGAAGATAATCCTAACCAACCCCTTGTGTTCCATGTCTAATAGCCAATCAATAGCCTACCATTAAACACACTGAGACGGTCTGTATGATGTCTCTATGAATTTTAAAAATATAATAATGTTATATATATAATGTTTCTCTCAGTTTTTTAACATGTAAAACAATCTAATGTTTTGGTTCATTCCTTCTTTTAATGTTTATGGCATTCTTTTAGATGCTTCAAGAGTCAAGGGGCTTTCTATTGTCATTCTAGCTATACAAGTGTACAGTGAATCGACATTCTTCCAGGGCCATAGTGCAAGACAAAAGAAAACTAACTTTAAACAATACACATGAATTACAGCACCAATATCAGTAACACCATCAGTGCACAAAAGAGTAAAGTATGTGTATGTTCAAAGGATGTACTATACTGTGACATTTTAACATATATGCTTATAGCATACAGCAGTTACCGGTAATAGCCAGTACACCAATTTAAGAACATTGTGTTGTTAAATGGATTTTTTTTTGTTAAAAATATTTCTTCTCCATCTCTGGGAATTGAGGAGTCTGATGGCATGGGGGAAGAATCTGATGCACAGTCTGGCTGAAAAAGTCCTGATGCTTTGGTACCTCTTCCCGGATGGAAAAGAGAAGAGTTTGCATGAGGAGTTTGTGACATGATCAACGATACCAGTTGTTTGGAGAAAGCTGCATGTGTTGTACATGTCCATGATGCAGAGGACAATGACCTGATGATTTGTTCTGTTGTCCTCATTATTCTCTGCAGGGTCTATGGCCTGGGATGGAGCAAACATAGAAATGCACACACAAACACAAAGGACAAAGGAGGAGGCGAGGGCGGCCACCGTGACAAAAGCTAAAACAAATGTGTCACAAATAAAGTATAAAGTATGATATTGTAATAAACACACCTATATATTTGTATCTAATAAAGCACCCTAATACGTACAATAGCATACATGGGGTGGTATTTTTTAGGTATAGTGCAACATTTACATCTGGATGGCAAGAGCTTTACGTTTAGTAGATTTTAAGATAAATGAGGTAGGTTAAAATATTTTTAAAAAGTTGACATAAAGAAAACTGAATGAATCGAATGCAGTTAGGCAATGCTGCGTTTGAAACAGAAAAGGGAAATGTATGAAAAATAATGTTGGAAAAAAAATACTGGACTGGCCACGTCTGAGCTCTGTGATTAGTTTTACATTTTTAGAATTCAGACAGTTAAGATAGAAGACGTAATATATGCCCATGGCTGGCTGGGTTTGTGCAGTATTTAGCCACTAGATATTGAGAACCAAATGTGTCAGAAGCTAGGACCTATCAGAAACAATTTAGCTGTAACCTACTTGTTGCTTGGAAACAATCAACAAAACCATTAGATGCGGGACCAATATGAAGACATTTAATTTAACTAGCAGATAGCTAGCTAAGTTACATGCTTATTACATGTTTATTTAGACAAGTGTGCATTTATGAATTTTATCGAGACAAATAGGCCTACCTAGCTGTTTTTCTTCTGAAACGAAAGAACGCATACAGATTTGTCAAACTCAAATAATACTGAGGTAAGCTAACCGTTGGCATTCCATATTTTTACTTTACTGTATTAATCAATTACTTAGCTAGCTAGTTAATCTTGGTATATGACTAGATAGATTGCTTAGCTAGCAAGCACATTTTATTGCGGTGCGGCTGTGCAGTTTATGTGTTTAAGAAATAAAGTATACACAAATAATTATAATTTGCATTATTTTGACGTTTTGATTTTTTTTATTTTGCGTCTGGCAATTGTTAATTGTTTATTTTTATTTAAAATTTCACTGGAAGTGTCACTGCATATTAGGCTTTTGACTGTGTAACTAACTTCACACTAGCTAGCCAGTAGCTAAATGTTTTGTATTTGGAAAGCAAGGCGTTGAAGCAGCGCAGTCATGCCGAAGAAGAGTAAGAAGGGAGGAGGAAAGCAGGCTGCGATGACAGAGGAAGAGAGACTGGTGTACATGCAACAGAAGGCTCATGCTGAGGAGGAAATGACTAAAAGAAAAGAAGACATGCTCACTCAGTTTCTGAAGGTAGGGACTCTTTACACAAATGCATCTGGATCTTCTCAGTGAAGTACATTTATAATTGTTTACAATAATGTTATAATAATTATACATTTCATTTTTAAAGCTATTTAAATCACTTGAAACAGTGTAGACTCATATTCCACTGTCTGTTGCCGTGACTATGATGGTATTCAGTCTAGCACTGATGCTGTATGTGTTTGGTAGGATAAACTGCAGAAGGAAGAGCGAAACAGCACGGTAAATTTGCACAAGTTGACGCAGCAGTGGCGTGCTGTCCTGCGCCAGACTCGTGCCGCTGAGCTGCGCAAAGATATTGCAATACTTAGCCAGACCTTTGAGAGAGTCCTGGACCGCAAGGACAGTGTCATTAAGGTGAGCTGGCACACCTGAATCTGGATTAGCCATCCGCCTGCATGTTTCACAGACATCTTAACCGTTCTAGAAAATGAGTTAGTAACAACTGAATTCACTGGCTTATGCCTGCCTGCTGAATTACTCAACAAAGTGGTTTTACAATTTTCCTTCGTCCTTAACCCTACCCAACTTTTCTTTAGACAGGGCAACAGAAATACTGAACATAAAACAAAATCTAAGATAAATTAGAAATCTTATTTATCTAAGGGAAATTGCTTGATATTTTTAAACAATAAAACTATACATTGCAATAAACCATTTGAATGAGCGGGTGTGTGTATGTTGCAGTCATTGGTGTGTGATCTGAGTGAAGCAGGGCAGCAGTCAGCCCTCGCACTCAGGGCTCATCTCCAGAGCATGGATCGCCTGCTGGAGCTCCAGAAGGGCCGATTAGCTGCATTAGAGTTAGAGTGGAGCTCTGGCCTTGAGGACCTCAACACTGAATACAATGCTGAGAGGTGGACACACATTTCACCCGTGACATCTTTCCAATTCCTTTTGTTTATAAGTTGAGTGTGTACATATATTTTTTGCATGGATGTAAAAGTCAAGCGACTCAGTTTAGTGCTTTGACTGTATTATTTTTACAGGGAACAGATTCTGACGCTGCACCAGCAGGAAACTGAGTATCTGGAAGACGTTACTTTTGCCATGGAGCAGCGCTATGCTGAAATAGACAGCGAAGAAAGGCAGGACTATCAGAGCACCCGAGATGACATCAAAAACCAGGTACTGTATTCCTTATGTCTTCAATTACCACTGAAAAGGAAGCATTAAAAATGGTCCAAAAGCAAGACTCTATCTTTGAAGAATAATGTAGAGGCAGCAGACTTATAGTAGATTGTATTTTTTGGGTGAGAGAAGAATAGGACAGAGTCTCACTCTGGTTTGTGTAGAACATCGAGGAGAAGCATGCACTACGTGTACAGCTGGAGGGCACTGTAGAGGAGCTCTGGCAGCAATTCCAGCAGGTGCTACACAGCTACAACGAGGCCACCAAGGACCGCCACATTGCCTTCGAGTCGCTGCGTGCCAGAGATGAACACAGTGCCCAAGAAATAGACTTGCAGATGAGACACTTGCAGAAAATGCAGGTCAGACCGAGGGAGAAACACATCACTGCATGAATTTAAAATGTATCATATTTATGTTCTGTAAATGCATACCAATTATTCCAGTTAGTACTTTGCATAATGAATTTAATACCTTAGAATGACCTTGCCATGATTTAACTGCAAAACTGGTATCCTAAGCTGTTGTTTGCGTAAGTACAGTGTCTGTGTGTGTGTGGGCATGTAGGACTCTATCAGTGCTCTGCGTTCTCGGCTGAGCTCCGGTCAGAAGGAGAGTGAGGTGTCTGCACATGATCTTCGTGCAGCTCGTGAAGAGGTTGCACACAAGGTCCGACAGCTCAAGACTAAGCTCAGTCTGGCTCGGTCGGCTGAGAGGAGACAGTTAGCTAATCTCATCATGCATAGCAGTAAAACCACTAAGAAACTACAAGACATCATAGGAAAGGTACACACATTCATTACCGCACTGATGCTCACTCTCTTTTGAGTGTGTATACCTCAAATAGAGACTCTAGGCACATTTCAGACAAAATGAAATCAAGCACGCCAAGTAACATGACTCACTCCATGCTTGTTACGGTTTTCCGCTTTTAGGGAGAGAAACTGTTGCGTCTAGCTGAAATGTGCCGTAAGCTCGAGACAGAGCAGGAGAAGGTGCTTCCCTTTTACACATCATCTTTAAGTGCTGAAGAGTTGAATCAGGACAGAGCACATGCTGTGGAAGCACCATCGGAAGAGCTGGCACTGGTATCCTCCATATGCTCCCAGTATCGCCTTACAGTCATTATACTGTGATACCTCTCGCAGTTAACTACATTACTTCCATCCTGACTTTCAAAGCACAGTAGGCTTTCTGTTTTGCCATTTATAACAAAGGTTACTACATAGGATTTCTAGAATACAACAGTTATTTCATGTCTTCCTTGAATTTCCTGTTTGACTTTTCATATCTCCTTTTCAATTAGGCAATGCTGGACTACACCGTTCTGGAAAGGTTTTGGCAGCGTTACAACAAGGTTCTCCTGGAGCGTTTGTGCCTAGATCAGGAGAAGGTGGCTCTAGGGCAGGAAAACCAGCATTTGAGAGTTCTTCTCAAGCAGTACCTGGACGGCATCTCTGTTAGCGACACGATCTTACGACAGCAGAACCCACTTCTCATGGTGTCCCGCCAGTCACTACAGGCATCAACTGCTTCAAATGCACAAACACACAAGCGCCACACAGTCATAGAGGCAGCTCATGTGGTGGAGCACACGTTGTAGAAAAAACAGGCATAAATACTTGCTCATACTGGCAAATATAAAGGTAATATTGTACCAAAGACAAAATTGGTTACTTTGTATCATACCAAATATTTGAACAAATTCATTTTCCAACAGATATATGAGATTGTAAACCACTTAATAGTCAAGTCACACAAGTCAAGAACTCACTCTTAAAAACATTTATACTGTAATGCATACTACTGATATTTGACTCCCTTTACATTCCATAGCTTATAAAATCAGCATCATGATTCCATGCATAACTGTGAAAAACATCTCATCTAGCTAGATCTAAAATTACATCTTTCTGTAGTCTCATTCTGTGATATCAAGAAAACAAAATGAACAACAGATAAACATAACACTTACACAAGGACTGCACTCCAGGCATTTTTTCCCACATTTTCATATTTTTTTTATTTAAATAGTTTATTCTTCCTTTCATGTCCTTCTCATTTCTTCTTACTCTTCTTGTCCTTGCTCTTCTTCCTGCCCTGGGGTTGTACTTTGGCCTTGTTGTAGAGGTAGACACCCACAAGTCCCAGTAAAGTGGGTACTAGTGCCAGGCAAACAATAGGAAAGATGTCATTCACCAGCTTCTGCCAAGGAGTCTGCTTCATGAGAGACACCACTTCCACCTCAAACTCCAGAACAGAGTCACCTGGGAAAAACAGAGGACTCATGATTATGATAATGACTCAGTGTTTTCCTCATTTTCAAATGTATAAAGAACATCCTAATGTACTGCATTTTAGTGATTTAAGATGACCAATTAAACTTTTCTGGTTTATTTATAGGTCAAAATTGGTGTTTTGGAACATATCAAATGCTAATGCATTGGATGAACATGCTCCCATTAAGAGTAGGCTTGTATCCACCTCCCACTCCATCCTATGGTTTAGTCACAAGCTGCAGGTCTTGAAAGTAACTGGTTAATGTGGTGCATTAGTGGTACTATACATTGTCATTACTCCTCATTATTCAGTCTGTAACTGGGCTACTTCCTGGAATATCGGACTGCCATTACTGATACTCACTCATCCTATATCTCCAATATTATGAAGTGATATATTTGTGACAAAGTAAACAAACTAATCCAACTATCTGTAATTACTGCTTTTACCTTTTTGTGATTCATTCCTTTCCTCTTTCAAAATAAATTAATGTATCTGTTATGTTTTATCTACGCCCCTCACTGGAATTCTTCATGAACACCTTGTTTACTATCTTTACTCCCACCAGCCCACCATCTATCATGAAGTTTATATCAATAATCTTACTTATCATCCTGTCAGTTAGATCCTGGGCCAACTCCCTTCTTATAATTTGTCTGGGTGATATCTCTGCTCTTATTTTCCATCTTATAAACTGTCAGAGACAAGATATCAGTTTCCTATTAGATCTAAGGAACATCCCAGTTCTTCAGAAGCCTGGTTAAGATCCTACTCAAATTACTACAAAGCAATATCAAGTTTCCCTTGCTTTGTGAAGAGTCTAGAATTTTCTTGGTCAAATTATTTACCCTTATAGTCTTTGTTTTCATGGCGTTGCTGAAGAAAAACAGACATCTATTAGTAACAATATATTATGGCCAACTGACGTCCCTCATATTCTGAAACTAATGCATAAAATACTCGATAAACTCCAGTACTTTCATAAGACCATGTAAGACCAACGTCTTGTTAATTAATCCAAAAATGAGAGTTTTTATGAAACCTTTCTATCACCCACATTTGAAACCCAAATCAGACCTTTTGTCAAGCATTTATAACATTGTACACCTCTATGCTCTAACATGAAAGACACACTACTCCACACCACATCGGTTCTTGAATACTGTAACACCCATTTTATTGGTTTCCCTGTCAAAAACCTTAACCAGGATAAAACACATCCAATACTGAAGTTCTCAACAGAGTTCTTGTATACAAGCAATCACATCACTCACTCTACTGCAGTTGTTACCTGTCTCATCCTGGATGAAATAAAAACAATTTTCATTAATTTTTTCCCCCTGATTGTTCCAGTATTGTTTCACAGAAATGTTGAGTTAATATGTAATAATTACTTTCCCACAATGTCCGAGTTGTCACATTTCTGCTGTTTGAGTAGCAGTATTAATGTCTTGTAAGAGTGTTACCATGGTACCTGGAATGGTGGGAGGGTATCCTCGTTTTCCATATGCTAGATGTGCAGGAATGGTGACCTTGATTTTTTGTCTGTGGAGAAAGAAACAATACACATTGCTGTATGAAAAGGATAATAAAATGTATACGACTAAACCCCCTTGGATCAGAAACATGTTAGTTTCAGTGAAACTATTCATTTTATGAGTTCCTCAACACATCACATTTAGTATTATGTTCTTTAAAGCACTGTATCACTTAATCTTCCACAAATACATAGAGAAAGCAGACACTTACCCTTCACAGAGGTCAACCAGGGCCTGCTCTAGGCCTGTCGTGTAAATAACATGTTAACACTTAATGAGAAACTGATTCAAGTAGATTTAACACTTTTTTTTAAAATAGAGAACCAAGCCCAACACTGTAAATCACAGTTAAAATGCAGAGCTACGGCACAGCTCACACATTTTAGTGTCGTCTCGCTACTGCTCTTTCCCTTACCTAGTCAAAGAAAACAATACGCAGCCAGTGCATATACCTGAGATGACGGTCCGCTTCCCTAGTTCTACAGCCAAGGGGTCACGAGACAGAGAGGAGTCGATCACCTTCCCATCCAACAGCCGCCCCTATTCAGAACAGGTCTAGTTTAGTGTTAGGTGAATGTTTGCTTTTCAGAAAAGAATACATAAGACTAAAGATACTGATTAGAATAAATAATCGATAAAATTGTTAATGAGTCCCGCTCGTCTCTCTCTCTCTCATACAAATTTAAGGTGTCTGGACTATTGCCAGCGTCCGACTGAACTCGAATGCTGACGTGTTGCTCCTCCTCCTGTAGCATGCTAAATGCACTGCACGCGTAAAAAGTCCACTTGTTTAAAAAAAAGAGCATTCTAGGCCAGGTCACATCGTCATGACACATCACCATTTTATTCTATTCAATGGGTTTGTCTCTAAAGTCCGAAATCACACGTCACTCTTGACAGCAAAGTGTGGAAAAAAAAAAAACTAAGTCACTAGTTATTTGAAATATAGCTAGCGCACTGTCAGCCACGCTATGTACAACCATGTGCATTATTGATCTTGATTCAGATTAATGCTACATAATCAATGAAGACAATGCATGTTGAAAGCAACAGATTCGGTATCTGGATTTCATAAGACTACGTTGTTTCTCTTGTTACAGTTTGCTTACACAGAAAATCGAAGTCCACTGGGCGGTGCCTGGTTTTTACATAGCTAAAAATCTTCACTCGTAAATAACACGACAGCATGCTACCTTACCGTATAATGTATTAGAAGCGTATCTCCCACCGCTGATGTTATTGTGCACGTTTCCGGTTTTACCTTAAAGAAAGGTGTATAAAATATATATCTACATTACTAGGTATAACTGAAAAAACATTTTTCTGCAAATATTTTCACATTTGGTGCAGGACTAGTTTGATACATTTATTGCCTACAGTGTGTATATGTAACATTAGGCTATTTGCAATGATAGCCATCCAGCTAAACAGCTAGCGAACCGTGGTGAAACAACGTGAAAGCTAGCTGCAAAACGACACTTCCAGTTACGTGTCCTCCTGGAGACACTGTCCAGAGAAGTAATAAAAAGGGAAAACTTAGCAGAACTTACCAATGTTTCCACAACCAACTCATCGATATTTTTCTCCGACTCGCTGTCCTCAGCTGCGGCGAATATAAATGCACCGAACAACAATATGAGAATACCACTCTTAAATTTCATTGTGTCTCTTTTTATAAAAAGAAATACACAAGTCGAACTACTAAAGTAGGCTGACTTCCCTAGCTAAATATTTTTCCTTCTGTTAGTTGCGATTTGAATGAAACAGGCAACAAGGCTGCACAGGCGATCAGTCAGTCATACAGCTTAGCTATATAATATACGGTGTGACACCAGTTAAGGCTGATGTGTTATTATAGCAGTGTGATAACGGGGCAGCCGACCCACGATCTCTGTCCCAACACCTGGGTCCCTGGAGTCCCCGCCTCTAACATTCCGCCAGCATCCCATAAGTCTCCACAGGCAGCCGAGTGACAAGAAGCGCAGTTACAGTTTCTGACACTAGATGGCATGCATTAAGCATAAAACAGCACACTTTATTGTACAAGGAACTATCGTGACTTCACTGGACTAGCCTAACTGGAGATGCAGATGCCACAAAGTAATTTTTGATTTAACTTTAAAGATTTATTTTAGCTGTTGGTCTATAAAGGCAAATTTATTTAGATCCAGTGGGTATAGAACTGCTTAATTAAAAATTGGGCTGTCCACGTTATCTTTCCCTTCATTTTGATTTGGCTTTTACCAACTTTATTCTGATTCATTTGACAGTTCTCATGCCATTATATCACAAAGTATTGGTGCAATATTCAAGCTGCAATATGTAATTCGTAGACTTGATTGTCACTGTAAATGCATCGAGAAAGAGCAGAAGTTTATTCACTTTTGTTATCTGTTGTTAGTCGTATGGACCGGGTACTTTCTACCCTATACATTCAATACCGTATCAGTGTGTTACATACCACAACAAAATTATGCTTAAAGCTACTTATTGGGTGGTGTGGTGGTAAGTTCTTCACACAACAAATATTTTGTGAAAACACATTACAGTCATTATCAATTAAACTGTGCCGGGATAAATACTTCTATGGTGACTATAAGACATATTAAAGCAAAGCATCTTCAGAATACTACGTAAAGCGTCATACTGTTCATTGACTGGAACAGTAGGTTGAATGTACAACGATTTCATGCGAGGTTGCCTGTACTTCATGCGTTTCACTATCGCGAGAAAATCCGAATTCTTACTAGGCCTATGGTGAGATTTCCTCCTACCTCTCCGTACGCGAAATCGGCTGGTGTCATCCTTGGAGGTAAGACAGATGTATGAATATTTTAATTCCTTCATAATAAAATATTTCAGTGAATGTTTAATATTGAAAATATAAGTTGTGCACAGGGAAAACCTCGTTAACAAAGCATATTTGCGGTTGCAGAGGAATACAGGCCGCATGAGTAGTATTTCAGCACTTAGCACATTGGCTAGCTCCTCAATGTCGGCGAATGAATGAGGGTGTTAATTGTCAGTCTTTCAGATGGTCAAATCTCTCAAAATCTCCACTTCTTCGTCATTGCCACTTATGTTATTTTAAATTATTTTATGTCTTGCTTCAAGGATATTCAATACATTTTGTCTTTGGCCAGATGTTACATTAAGTGAAGCACGAAAACATCTTCGGCTATTGAATTAACTAGCTGGTGCACACAACCTTAGGCTTTTCTCTATCAAGCTAGCTACAAGCGCACGCCGACATAATCAGTTATTATCCTGCTGTCTGTAGATTTATCTGATAAAACAAAAAATACCTAATCTTGACAAGTGTAATCTGTACTCCACACTTACTAGCATGTTTTAATAAAAAGCAAACATGTATAGCTATATATTTGGTCATGTTTTTTTTATGCGAGAAATGGCCTTGGTATCTGAATCGCGTTTGGGATATAGCTAACATCAATTAAGACCGACTGGTCGTCTTTAAATCAGCATATGTATAAATGTAATGTTTATCGACAAGCGTGTAATTTAATACGTTTTAGTCGTAGTAGTTAGCCTCTCTGGACCTCATGGAAACGCGTGAGTGTGTAGTTGTAGTCCATGTCAAGCGCTGTCAGCACCATGGACAGGATAGCTCATGAGCCAGTCGCTATTGGCTGAGGTCCCTGCGAATCAGCCATGTTAATCACTTATAACGGAAAATCAGAAGGCATAAAGCTAAATGTTTACAAACTATACATGTTCTAGTATCTGTTTGAACGGTACAGTCTGTGATAGTCATTTATTGGTGGTGCGAATAATGTTTTGTTTTAACAGTTTTAGTAATATAATTTCCACAAAACATAATTGTGATATAGGGTAACAGTTATGATTTAAAATCAGGAAGACGCTAGACCTATCTTTAAAGCACTTCAAATTTGGCTAAAATAAAACACTTTATTGTAGGTCATTCACAAATTGGATCAGATAAGATAAAGGGACGTGTGCAATGTCACTGAGAAATATATAAATGACTGTTGGAGATTTCACTCTTCGAGTGATTTGTGTGAACATAGGAGATGAAGACAGATAGATGAACAGATTGGAGCACAGCCTAAAGAAATGGCAGGCAGCTTAGTGTGTGTGTGTGTGTCTGTGTGTGTGTACTTATTAAATATTTGTGTGTATGTGTGTGTGTGTGTTTATGTATTTCTGTGTATGTGCACTCTGCATTCATGTAAATATTCACTTCATGGTATTTATTCCTTTTCTTTCTTCAGCTTTCTTTGTGTCCTCATTCGACTAAAACTTAACTGGACCAGTTTGCTGTCCATCAGTGTTTTCCTTGTGTGGATTGGCCAACACAGAGCCTCGCAGCACACCCACACACACATTTCAGATTGCTGCTCTGAAGAAGCTCAGTGCTGAATCATGGGGAATATTTTTGGTAATCTACTGAAAAGTCTCATAGGAAAGAAGGAGATGAGGATTCTAATGGTTGGATTGGACGCAGCTGGTAAAACAACCATTCTGTACAAACTGAAACTGGGTGAAATTGTCACCACCATTCCAACAATTGGTAAGTGCAAAGCCTGACTATGCTTGTTTGTTACAATTTAGTGTTAGTAAACTGTGCCAAAGCCGACATCCTGTTGCGAGTGTATGCATTTTAGTTGAACGTTTAGTCTCTAAATGCTCATATTAAATATGTGCAAGTTAGCATGTCCTGCCTGCAAAATGGCCAACTGCCAGCAAACACAGCAGAAAGTATAAAGCCAGTAAGATATTATGAACTAAAGTCATCAGCCATGCAGGATGATTTTCCATAATACAGATTTCACATTTTGTCATGCATCATTAGATAATTACTGCTCTTCAACACAGTCGTAATAACTTTATAAGTAGTCTGTGTCTTAAAACGACTTTAGCCCAATTTACAGATAGTAAATTGAGTATCACAACGAATTCTCTCTGGTTAGTCTTATAATTGTCATGATGCTGTGAATATTTTGGGAAACTAGTCATGGTGTAGCAGCTAAGTACTAAATGAATGTTGTTGTTTTGTAGTCTTTCATAATAGTCAAGGCATAAGAAATCAGTATGTGTTTATAGATGCTAGGACACTTCTCATCTGTATCATTTATCTCAGGCTTTAATGTGGAGACAGTGGAGTATAAGAACATCAGTTTCACTGTGTGGGATGTTGGTGGCCAGGACAAGATCCGACCTCTCTGGAGACACTACTTCCAAAACACACAGGGTAAGCCACCCCCTTCATGCCTCCCCTGTTCCCGACACACACAGACTGGTCCTTTCTGTCCACATACCCTGTACTGTGTCTTTTGTGCAGGTCTGATCTTTGTGGTGGACAGTAACGATCGGGAACGTGTGAACGAAGCGCGGGAGGAGCTGATGCGGATGCTAGCGGAGGATGAGCTGCGTGACGCCGTTCTCCTCGTCTTCGCTAACAAGCAGGTGCGGCAGGATTCCTCTCTGTTCCTCCGTCACCGTCCATCCTACCTCCAATCTGTTCACTCCCTTAAATTTGCATCAAAATGCTCCACACCTAACAGCACTGTGAAACGCAGAGTGGCCGCGCCATTAAACCATAACTACTCGGAACTGTTTAATGTCGATTTCCAATGTAACTGCTTTGTTCTGACCCCATGACCTCAGGACCTGCCTAACGCAATGAATGCTGCTGAGATCACTGACAAGCTGGGCCTGCACTCACTTCGCCACCGCAACTGGTACATTCAGGCGACCTGCGCGACCAGCGGAGACGGCCTGTACGAAGGCCTCGACTGGCTCGCCAATCAGCTCAAGAATAAGAAGTGAGGGGGTTTCAGCTGGGTGTGGAGGGCTTATTTAGGGAAAGGGGTGGTATTTGGGTTGATTTACTTTGTTTTCTTTTGTTTTGTAAATGTGTGGTTACTAGAGCCTTCAGATGGTCTGTGTAAATGGACTTATCATGCATTCACACATCTAGATGTATATGGACACATACACATACACTTATACATGCATGTATGGACAAATATCCGCCTGCACACACATACACAAACATACACCTATACACACAAATCAGTAAAGAAAAACATTTGTGTCTCTGCTCCTTTGTTGACTACTCTGCTTTCAGTGTAAGATGGACAACACAGTCACCTGTCAACACAGTCACCTGTCAACACATTATTAGTAAAGTATGAAGAGAATATTCCTCCTCAGTATTTTCGTTTGTCATTGCCTCACACCTATGATTTTAACTACATTCTTTCTTTCTGCCTTTGTGTTGTTCATTCTATGTAACTATGGCAACCTTTTGCCTTTTTTTTGCTAAGTGTAGTGAGATGAAACAGCATTCCCCGATTGACTTATGTCAGTCTTGTATTTTTAGTTAGAATTTTCTATGGAGTATTTTATATTACGAATATGATGCAGTTTGTTTCACCACATATTCATACACACACACACACACACACACACACACACACACACACACACACACTACAATTAATCAGCTCTCTTCTCCTGCTGTGTTTGTTGGAGCTGTGTTTTTGTCATACGTGTGTGGCCTGCTCTGGTGCTTTGCATGGTTCGTTCTTGCACTGCTGCAGTTAAAAGTCTCGTGTCCCAGTAGATGGTTTGGCTGCATGTGCGTGTTCTAGACATACAGGGCTGGTCGTTGCATGCTGTGTTGTGGTTGTGCTGTGTTAGGAAGCTGCTCTCATCAGCGCCTGAGTGGAGGGGATGTATAGTTGACCACAGATCACACAAGGCCAATAGAATTGTTATGGGGGCATGCTGGTGAACCCATGTTCACACCATGCAGTATTCATGCTGTTTTTGACTGGTCTTTTGGAAGCACTACAGCTGCAGTGTGATACAATTGTAATGTCCAGGCCAAATTTAGTTTTGTATGGTTGACATTTTGATGGAAAAAAAAGCTTAGTGATAAAAAAAGGGTGAAAAATGAATGTTTTCCAAAGGTGCTTTAGTATAAAGTCACATCATGCTTTAGTCTGCATGGCCTGCATGCTATGCTATTGGCCGATAGATAGATAGATAGATAGATAGATAGATAGATAGATAGATAGATAGATAGATAGATAGATAGATAGATAGAT